>BFEA01000712.1:464095-494664 GCA_003427395.1 Chara braunii | reverse complement strand
CCCTATACCACCCCTATGCCCCCCTATATCCCCCTATACACCTCTCCCCCAAACCCCCCATCCCCAAAAATTTCTCAGCGGATTTGGGCTGTACTCAGCAAGTGCAGTACAGCTTCCATCTCAGATCTGAAAAAAAAATAGTGGATGGTTGTTTTCTGACTGGTCGGCAGACCGCTGACCGGTTGGCCCCACTGGTCGGCTGCAATACGGTCGGCGGTTGAGGTCGGCGGTCGGCAGGAATGCAACCATGCTTCCCACCCAAAAACTTTGAAAAGAGGGGTGGGGGTGATTAGGGGGTGCTTGTCACTGCTGTCTGGTCCAAGTTGCCCTCGGTACTGGTAGGATAACCACCGGCTGCCGCTGCCAACGATCATCGTGGGTCTAGTCCTTGGCCTCTACAACACCCTGGGCTAAAAAAAAAAAAAAAAGATGCACTACAGCCAACAGTGGGGGGAACCGGCCTGGTCGAGCGGCCGGTAGGACCGGTCCGGTTCCGGTTGGGGGAGGGGCCCCCGGTCCTACCGGGTTTGCAGCACTGCTACGGAATCAAAAGGTAAGAGTGTGGTACGTATGTAAAAACAGAGTTACACTCAAGTACACAAGATGGGAAAGGGGGAGAAGCTATGGTGATGCTTCACAATATTTGCCACAAATTGCCAGGGAAAAAAAAACTTTGCATGACTTGTGCTTCACTGTACGCTGCCAATTGACTGTTGACAATGACGAGACGGGGCGAGAAGGGATGTATCCAACTCGGTGCATTTGTCCTTCTCTCTTGTACTTTGTTACTCTGAGTTTTGAATAAGTGGCAGTTTACCCAAGAGCTAACGGTAGCAGTGTCGTTTCAGAACAAAAGGCGAAAAAATACACGAAAAGAAAAAGAACATTTGTTTTCCAACGAGAGAGGCACAAGAGAAACGAACAACTTCCTTTTCAAGGATGCAACACAGTGGGCTGTTATACTGGTTGTGGTCATTGAGTGCAGGTCGTGGCAATCTTTGCACTCCATCTTATGCAATGCTTTCTTGCATCAAACACCTCTCCTTCAATGCTTACCAAACAAAGAACTTCGCATACATTGTCATGGTGGCGGCATCTCCATTGTCAGTGGCCTGACTTTTGGGTGAGGTCATTGAGAGCAGAAGATATCAAGAAATAGCAAGCTTGCGTTATTCCATTTTGTGCAATATTTCTTATTACAAACATCTTCCCTTTCAATCCTTACCAATCAAACAGCTTCGCATATATTGTCCTGGCAAGGGCGTCTCTGTTGTCTGTGGCCTGGCTCTTGTTCAGTATCTTTGTGATGCTCTCAGTGCGTGTTGCCTTCATGATCCGTGTTGTCAACGACTTCTCCAGCATTTCCTCATCGCACCTGGTAGCGAAGCACACATTGCGTCAAACAAAACCAAAATCCAACGAAGAACATGGAGCAGGCAACTGCTGATTATGGCAAGTGGGGTCACGTATACTTTGAACCCTGCTCCACTGCAGCAAATAACGTTTCTTGCGCTAACCAGAAAAAAAGCAGCCTATCGCTTACGCCAAGTAGCATCTCTGGAACCACCAGCACCTTCGGAGAAATTGGGCTAGCCTCTCCAGACACGAAAGATGGCCTGTAAGAGAACAACTGAAAAAGGGTGTGCCTTCTGGGAACCACGGTTTGTCATAAAATGGTACCTGGTGGTTTAAACTTGACACCCTGCTCTAGTGCAAAAACTGCTTCTTGCACTGACACGACTGAATACCTCAAGCAGATCCAAATTTGAATTCATGTATCCACTGAAATCAGAGGAAGAGGACAAAGAAGAGATCTCAGAAGAAATACCAGGAACGGAAAACCACAACAATCCGCATTGCAAGGACCACATAGTCACTGCTACTAACGAAATCCGCTCCAGATCCAAAGCACTGACACATTCACATAGTGGGAGATCTGTTTCAGATCTTGCCTATATAGAGACCAGATCATACTGTTTTGACGTAATATGAGTACATGAAGAAAATGTGACCCTCTATAAGAGACTCCCTGTGCCTGTTGGTGATCCACAAGCCTGGATGTGTGGAGGGTACAGTAGTTACATGGGTACAGATGGCCACACTCTATGCCCATCCACATGCCCCTACAAGCACCAAGCAGCACTCAGTCCCAGAATCGCTGTATCCCATTGACAGACAAAGAACCTCAGAAAAACACACAAAAAAAGTGAAATAGAAGCCTGCATATGACCATTGGCAAGAAGGAAAGCAAACGCACAATAGTCTATTCAAAGTAGATATAGAGGAATTCACAGATTGCAAGAACTGCTGACCACGTGAAAGACACCCGCATCTAAGTCAGGTTTTTCAGGAACGCAAACATAGCTGTGAGGAACAAACCCTCAAGGGGCCCTATCAGACATCACATTGTTCTGGGCTAAGGCCCCCAGCAAGTGGATAGACGCGTGAGCCTCACATTTTCTGCGTCATACAGTTGGCCCAGGCCTTGACAGTTGCGCCTGGGCACACATACACAAAGCAGGGCCGATACATTGGGAAGCAGACCTTCGGCCTTGGCAAAAGCAGTAGCGCTGACGCACCTGCCCGGGAGCACTGCACAGATGCATCAAACAGCCCAAGTCCAGAGACTCAGGCCGTGCCTAACTGTAAAGGGCCCAGGCCCTCAACTGAAATCTTGGGCCTGGGCGCAGGGTCTGTGAGCCAACCGGAAGCTACTGGAAGCTTCCAGCCAGGCCACACGCAGCATCCAGGAGGCTGCCACTTCCACAAAAGGAATGAGGCAGCCCAGGCCAGGCATTCTGGCCAGTGCTGGCAATGCCAAGAGCGCTGACGGGGCGAGTAGAGGTGAAGTGGGGCGCTGCAGGGCAGCGGGGCGCAGGCGGCCATAGCCGGGCTGCTGGGCGCCAGGGGGTAATGCGGGCGATTGAGTGGTCTTCAGGGAAGGAGGCGAGTGTGGGGTAATCAAGGTCTGATTGGGGGTGACGAGATACGTACCTGGTACATGAAGAGAGGTTGGCGATGGTGTTGGCAGTCATGTACATTGGTCTTCGTGAGTCGAAGTGATCCTGTTGCGTGAACCAGCTGTGGGTAGGATAGTCGGATAGAGCAGGCTGGGCGCTGAGCGCCAGACAGAGCAGAGCAACTTTGGATACTGTGTTGGTGTGGCCTACGGGCTTGAACATTGGCTCATTACTTCATTGTATTGCTCTATATGGATGGTTTTCTCAGTGCATTTGTACTCTCTGCTTGGGACACGACTACTTGGACAGCWGTGTGATTTYGCAAYTTGGTTTTATGTATATCGCTCACACTCATATTCCTTGCAATTTGGTATCAGAGCTGGTTGGTGATCGCCGCTTACCTGGCACCGGCGACATTGTGACTTGGCGCGCTGACGATGCTTCACATGCAGTAAGGATACTTTGCCGCTGGTTGATTAGCGGGGCCTAGGCGGAGAGGCCCGGCTGCTGGAAGGCTGTGGCGACAACATGGGAGCTGTGGCGACAGCGGGTGTATGCATGATGGTGAGAGAATGCTGACGTGGCATTTTGGCTGAGGTGGCACTGCGTTGCGTTGTGGGTGGTACCGAGGCTAATGACCGGTCATCGAAATGCGCGTCGGCCCAATTGGAGAAATTTGTGGTTGGGGGCAGGTACGTTGTTCCCATTCCTTATCTACCCTCTCAATCTCTTCTTACCGTGAAGAAGTGAGTCCAACTTGAGTGTCCTCTCTTTTGAAAGGAGTCGTGTGCGCTCTATCTTGAGAGGCGCATCTGCAGGAGAGGGCGGTGCCTCTGAAGGGCCCTGGTCGAAGCACGGGTCACGGTCACCATGCCAACCCATGGGTATTAGTACACGCAGGCCACGCTGCTTTGTCCATTGAGGCTCTTTGCTGCGCTGATAGAAGGGGTGTGCGGACTGACCTGTCCTACGTAGACGCTCCCAGACTGTCAATAAACATTTTTGGTTGGGGTCTGAACTGTCCACTGGCTGTGATCGTCGTCTTGATTGCGACGTTAAAAAATTCCTGAGGACTCTCGGAGGCTGTCCTTAAATTGCCTCTTGATCAGCCAGATCAGTCAGACGTAAGGCTCGTTGCACGCGACGGTAAATAAAGGGCAGGCCGTGGTTGCACACCTTAGACACCACCGCTTGATGATGCTCATAGGTACGTAGGATACAGGGGAAGGGGATTCCAATTGTGAACTCAACTGTAGATCACTAAATTATCCATTTTGCATACATCTGCTCACTGTAGTTTATTTTTATCTTGCTTAGTTGGTTGACAGACTGCTAACACCTAACAGACATCCGAGAGTAGGACTGTAATCTACCATAGTCAGTTTTCTTAAATCTTCTTGCAAAACTAATCAAAGATAGAGGTAGACTACATGTGTACACTTTGTGTAGGTGTTGTTGATGCCGCTTGACTAGTAGTCTAGGTAACTCGCCAGACACCAATTATTTTATTTATTTTTAGAACCGGTCAGATGCATGCTGCGGTAGGTCCCAAAGAGGACATTAGTGCAAACAACGTCTGCCTAGCCCATGAGCGGATCAGAGGGTGGGGAGGATAGATCTGACGATAGGAGGCAGACACGACGGGATACCGGTAAGATACCCGTTGTGTTCCGGGTTCTACTACCAGGAGACGAGAGAAGGCTTAGGGCCGAGACAAGGGCCCGCAATCTAGAGACTGCGAGACAGACAACAACAACGGTTGAACGCACGTTAGCAGCAACAGCAACTAGTGCGGTAGCAATGGCTACCTTTTCAGCCACTTATGCTGCAAACTCAACTGGTCAGAGTTTGGGTATGCCACCCAACGCAACCAGTTCGTAGTCCATCTCCAGTACATCAGGAGCCGGCACTAATCAGATGGCAGGTTCGCAGTTCAACTTGCCACCTCCACGCACCCGGGAGCAGATGGAGCTCCAACAAGTAGAGAGGATTCGCTTAAGGCTAGAGGAGGAACTCAGACAGGCTACTAAAAGAGAGAAAGAGATTAGAGATAGGAGTGTTAGACTAGAGGTAGGGAGGCAGACAAGGCTGCACTAGAGGGGTTAAATGACTCGACCCTTAGCAATAATGAAAAGATTATGAAGGCGAGCATCATGTCCATGCACGCATATATGGACAGAAAACTGAATACCATCCATGACACCTTAGACCAGATCCTGAATGCCATGCATAGACCAAGAATCAGGCAAGCAGTCTTGGCATCGCTGCCATTCTCGGCGACGACAGACCCCTATGCCTCTCAGTCCGGACCACCTCCAAGTGGTACATCAGCAGTAGCCCTATCTCGGACCGTTGCTTCTTCATCTTCCGGTGTCGGGACCGGTGGGTCCCGAATAACATCCCATCACTCGAGAGCCTGTATATAACCAATTTGTGCACGACAGAGAAATCGGGAGTAAGAAGACAAGAGAGAGAAAAGACAAGGGACTAGGCCGCCGGAAGGAACGGTGCCCTGGGTTGAGAACCGCAAGAGGAAAGAACCAGCGATGACAAGCAAGTAAGAGCGAGGACATGGGTACATAGGGGCATAGCATGAGGCCGGGAGGGCCACTGCAATTCGGCATAACCAAGGCCAAGGGGCCGCCAACTTGCAAAATGCGGCGCGGCAGACGACAAGAGAATAGGGCGGCTGAGAGGTGGACGGCTCCAGTGGCCGTGGGAGGCTAGAGAATAAGGGGCCAACATAGGGGTCACCCGTGGCGATTAGCGGGAACCTCGGATTAGAGGCCCCGCGGCCGGAGATAACCGGCGCGCATAAGGCGGAGAAAGACAAGGGAAAGGGGGTCGTCGTGGGCCGGTAGACGTCCAAAGAACGTGGGACACCTTGGGGAAAGGCACCAAGGGCCACGTGGGACTAAGTAAAAATAATGGTATCCGGGACTAAGTGTCGGGGACCGCTGACGGGACAAAGTGTCGAGGACCGCCGACGAGACAAAGTGTCAGGGACCACTGACGGGACAAAGTGTTGGGGACCGCCGATGGGACAAAGTGTCAGGGACCGCTGACGGGACTAAATGTCGAGGACCGCCAACGGGACAAAGTGTCGGGGACCGCCAAGGAGACCAAGTGTCGGGGACCACCGAAGGCACAAAGTGTCGGGACCACAGGCGGGACGAGTGGCGGGGACATGCGAAGGCCTCAGGAGAAACGGCGGAGCGGCACAAGGGGATAACAATTAAAAGAAGATGTACCGTCAAGATCGAGATCTTTACGGCCAAAAATATTAGCACCGCTAGTGCAAGCACTAGCGGTAGCTAACGGGAAGGCCAAAAGGAAAAGGAAAAGTAAAGAAACTTGAAGTGGGAGGCATGGGAGCAATCCGAAAAATCTCGGATCAGCCTCCCTCAAGAAACTAGAGTCAAAAGAGACCCCATGAGAAAAATAAGCCTCCGGGAGAAAATCGAAGCAGGACGGGCCACTGTGGGAGAAAAATAGAGGTAGAAGGAAACTCCCATTGTCATGAGGAGGCCATTATTGCAGTCCGAGACATAACGGACTGGACCATGGGCATAGGGAGGGCCAAAACAAAGAAGGAGGGCCTAGAAAAGGGCCTTAACGGCCACTTAACACGTGGCATGTTAAGAAAAAAAAATAAAAAATGTGAGAGAATAAGACAAAAAGAGTGAGAGGGAGTGAGTGAGTAAGTCGTCAGTAGGGACTGCCACAAGTAGGGACTGGCAGGTCCCTACTGTCCAAGAAAGGAGGAAAAGAAAAGAAAAGAAAAGATAAAAGAGAAGAAAAGAGAAAAAGGCCTTAACGGTAAAAAACGGTCACTTGGGGAGATACATCCGTGACCAGATTCATTCTGGAATATGTCGGTTGCAAAGGACCTTGATTTTCTTTTGGTTTTGCAGAGAAAATCAAGGAAAATCAAGGCCTCATGCAACCGAAATATAATGGATTACATGGGGGAGGAGAAACACGTGTTTTAGGTGCATCCGGAGCCAAAATTGAGTCCGCATGCACTTGGAAGTTGGTCGTTTCTTTTTCTTTCAACAGAGGGCTACTTGTGGGACACTGGGGCTAGGGAATTGACCCCTGTTGCAGTCCGAGTTGCATCGAACTACATGGGGAGGAGAAAACACATGTTTTAAGTGCATCCGGAGCCAATATTGAGCCCGGATGCACTTGGGAATCAAACGCTTCATTTTCTTCTAGTATGTGTAAGTTGTTGGGCTGTGGGACTAGTAAAATGACCATGATTGCAGTCCGAGAAATAACGGACTGCATGAGGATGCCTAGGCTAAAGGAAAATGAGCCACGACAAACCCAAAAGGCTAGAAATAAGTAATTTCGGCATGGGGCAGGTAGAAACGGTAAACGACAACCGTGAGATGAGATCTCGCGGCCAAGAAAAATTGGCACACATGTGGCACCTCGTCCCAAAATAAAAATGGGACACCATCCGGGATGTTGTCGGGAACCAAGTGGGCCCAAAAAATAGAAGTCGAAAAACGGGACACGCACCGGCGGGACTACCGACGGGACAAGAAAACGGAACTAGTACGGAGGAAAGTGGCGGGGACTAGAGATGTCCCAAGGGAACCATAAGCCAACGCAAGAAAAAATCTCACAAGCAAATGGCACCATCAAGATCGAGGATCTAGACGGTGGAAAATATTCGCACCACTCGTGTTAGCACTAGTGGGGACAAGTGGGGGAGTCGTGAGACAAAAGAGAGTGAAATAATGGTGTTGGGAGGGTTGTCAAGCAGTCTGAGATATCTCGGACTAGCTAGGCATGAAAAAATAAAGCCTCAAGAGACTCAACATGAAAAAAAGGTTGTCCAAAGAAAATCGGAGCTAAGGGGGCTCAAAACTGGGACTTACGGAGACAAAGTGAAACCCCTTAGAGCATGGGGGTGCCATTATTGTAATCCGAGATATAACCGCCAAGTGCCAGCCATGAATCTGGCCATGAATGAGGTCCCAAGGCCTAGAAAGAGGATGCACAACTGTTTCATACTTGTCACAACTGAAATAAAAGAAAAAGAAAGAAAAATGAGAGAAAATGAATAAGACAAAAGGGGAAAAAAGAGTGGAGGAGAATGTGCCGGCCTATTGGGACCTACACAGTAGGGACTGGCAGATCCCAACTGTGACCTCATCCCTCCTAGAATGAGGGAGGGCAATCCGGATTGCAAAGATATGGCCCCACAAAATATGAATTAAAAAAAAAGAAAAAAAAAAAGCAAAAGAGAGGATGAGGTGGCGGCCCAAAATGGAAAGAAACAAAAGAGGGAAAGCCCAAAAGGGGCCATATCTCCCTTGGGGCCGTTTTGTGGGCCATCCCAAAACGGCTAGCTCCGGAATGAGGTGGCGGCCCAAAATGGAAAGAAACAAAAGAGGGAAAGAGACAAAAATGTGCATTTCGCCCAAAAAGAGAACCAGATGCACCAAAAGTTCAAAAATTGAGCCTAGGGGCCCAAATTTGAAGCAAGGGCTGCTTGGGGGTAGCCCGAAATATTGGTGGCCTTGGATCTCAGCCAGATCCAAGGCTGAAACTGCACCGAGGTATGGAAAAATACCTCGGCCTACCAAAAATGGGGTAAAAACTGAAAAAATCGAGAAAAAGGCCCACTAGGGTTTTTTCTCTCAAGTGAGGCTGCCCCTTGGGCATTAGGACCCAAGGGGGCAGCATTTTGGAAATCAAAAGGAGGCTGAAGGAGGCCAAGAGGCAATTCGAGTTGGTACCAACCACTCGGGACTACATGTACTTGGCCAAAAAGAGGTCTCGGTACCTCCGGAAGGGCCTAGTAGTGGAATTTTGCCTTGGGGGTACCTCGACTCACCTCAAGGCACATGGGGAGGCCCATGGGCTGGCCGGAGTGCTGGTTTCAGCCTACATAGCTGAGGATTCAGTCCGCCATACTCACATTTGCATGAGGAGTGCCCATGCTGCCCAAGTGAGCTCATAGCAGCACTTTCTCACTTGGAGAAAGGAGAAGGGAACCCCTACCAGTTGGGGAGTTTAGAGGAGACTGTGAGCAAGGAGAGAGAGTTCTAGAGGTTAGTGGAGGTGAGGCTGGCCTAAGGAGGTGATCCGCCATAGCCCCCCCAGGGTGTGAGGAAGAGAGAGAGGCTAGAGGGAGTCTCATTAACCCTCCTAGAGGGGAGGACTCCATAGCCATAGTGGGGGAAGCTTGCCATAGCTTGGGTGGAGTTGACAGAGGAAGCCAATGAGGTATTTGTGCAAGAAGGAGGAAGCTTCATCAAGGTTGAGGCTCCATCTCCAAGACATCAAGAACATGAGTGGAAAGGAGGAGATTTTTCTCCCTCTCCTTCTTCTTCTTCTTCTTCTTCTTCTTCTTCATCCTCTTCCTCACTCTTCTTCTTCTTCTCCCCCCTCTTCATCCCCTTCTTCTTCTTCTTCTTCTACTTCTTCTTCTTCCCTTTCCGTTTTTTTTTTTTTTTTTTCTTCTTCATCTCTTTCTTCTTCTTCTTCCTCCTTTTCTTCTTCTTTTTCTCTTTCTCCTTCCAAGAGACTAGTCTAACTCTTGCTGTTCACTCACATAGTAATAGGTATGCTCCAATCTTGTGATTTAGGCTAGTCTAACTCTTGCTTTTCACTCACATAGTACTAGGTGATGCTCCGATTCTTCCATGGATGATCTCAAGCTCCAATCTTGTGATTTGATCTACTCTACCTCTTGCTTTTCACTCACATAGTAGTAGGTGATGCTCCGCTTCTTCCATGGATTATCTCATGCTCCAATCTTGTGATTTGGTCTAGTCTACCCCTTGCTTTCACTCACATAGTAGTAGGTAATGCTCCGATTCTTCCATAGATGATCTCATGCTGCAATCTTGTGATTTAGTCTAGTCTAACTCTTGCTCTTCACTTACATAGTAGTAGGTAATGCTCTGATTCTTCCATGGATGATCTCATGCTCCAATCCCGTGATTGGTCTTAGTCTACCTCTTGCTTTTTACTCACATAGTAGTAG
Organism: Chara braunii; assembly: GCA_003427395.1. Taxonomy (NCBI): domain Eukaryota; kingdom Viridiplantae; phylum Streptophyta; class Charophyceae; order Charales; family Characeae; genus Chara; species Chara braunii. The sequence goes on along the minus strand of BFEA01000712.1, from coordinate 484,698 downwards.
GTGATGCTCCGATTCTTCCATGGATGATCTCATGCTCCAATCTTGTGATTTGGTATAGTCTACCTCTTGCTTTTCACTCACATAGTAGTAGGTAATGCTCCGATTTTTCCATGGATGATCTCATGCTCCAATCTTGTGATTTAGTCTAGTCTAACTCTTGCTTTTCACTCACATAATAGCAGGTGATGCTCCGATTCTTCCATGGATGATCTCATGCTCCAATCTTGTGATTTAGTCTAGTAGAACTCTTGTTTTTCACTCACATAGAAGTAGATGATCATCCGATTCTTCCTCGGATGATGTCATGCTCAAATCTTGTGTTTTGAACTAGTCTAGCTTGTGCTTTCCACTCACATAGTAGTAGATGATGTTTCCATTCTTCCTTGGATGATATCATGCTCAAATCTTGTGTTTTGAATTAGTCTAGCTTGTGCTTTCCACTCACATAGTAGTAGACGATGTTCCGATTCTTCCTTGGATGATATCATGCTCAAATCTTGTGTTTTGAACTAGTCTAGCTTGTGCTTTCCACTCACATAGTAGTAGATGATGTTCCGATTCTTCCTTGGTTGAATAGATGGGCCATAAGCATGTGTTTGAGCAAGTCTCACTCACATGCGTGACTCAACTCTCACATAAAGACATTCCGTTTCATGCTTGGTTGCATTCATGGGCCATAAGCATGTGTTTGAGCAAGTCTCACTCACGTGCATGGCTCAACTCTCACATAATGACATTCCGTTTCATGCTTGGTTGTACTCATGAGCCACAAGCATGTGTTTGAGCAAATCTCACTCACATGCATGGCTCAACTCTCACATGATGACATTCCGTTTCATGCTTGGTTGAATTCATGAGCCATAAGCATGCGTTTGAGCGAGTCTCACTCACATGCATGACTCAACTCTCACATGATGACATTCCGTTTCATGCTTGGTGGTACTCATGAGCCACAAGCATGTGTTTGACCAAGTCTCACTCACACGCATGGCTCAACTCTCACATAATGACATTTCGATTCACACTTGCGTGCTGTTTCCTTCATATGCATGTGCATTCACTAGTTCAATCCTCACTTTGTCAAGTTCATGTGTGTTGTAGTATTCCGATTGATACTTGGTTGCTCTTTCCTCCATGTGCATGTTATTCACTAATTCAACCTTCACTTTGTCAAGTTCATGTATATGGTAGTGTTCCAATTCACACTTGGTTGCTCTTTCATCCATGTGCATGTGCATTCGTCAGTTCTCTCACATAATGACATTTCGATTCACACTTTTGTGCTCTTTCCTTCGCGTGCATGAGCATTCACTAGTTCAATCCTCACTTTGTCAAGTTCATGTGTGTTGTAGTATTCCAATTCATACTTGGTTGCTCTTTCCTCCATGTGCATGTGTATTCACTATCAACCTTCACTTTGTCAAGTTCATGTGTATGGTAGTGTTTTGATTCACACTTGGTTGCTTTTTCATCCATGTGCATGTGCATTCGTCAGTTCAACCTTCTCTTTGTCAAGTTCATGTGTATGGTAGTGTTCCGATTCACACTTGGTTGCTCTTTCCTCCATGTGCATGTGTAGTCACTAGTTCAACCTTCACTTTGTCAAGTTCATGTGTGTTGTAGTGTTCCAGTTCACACTTGGTTGCTCTTTCCTCCATGTGCGCCTTCGATAGTTCAATCTTCACTTTTTCAAATTCATATGTATTGTAGTGTTCTGATTCAGACTTGGTTGCGGTTTCCTGCATGTGCATGTGCATTCATTAGTTCAACCTTCACTTTGTCAAGTTCATGTGTATGATAGTGTTCCGATTGACACTTGGTTGCTCTTTCTTCCATGTGCATGTGTAGTCACTAGTTCAACCTTCACTTTGTCAAGTTCATGTGTGTTGTAGTGTTCTGGTTCACAATTGGTTGCTCTTTCGCTCGTGTGCATGTGCTTTCGTTAGTTTAATCTTCAAAGTTCATGTGTATTGTAGTGTTTCGATTCATGCATGGTTGTTCTTTCCTCCATGTGCATGTGCATTTCAATATTTCAAATTTTCACTTTGTCAAGGTCAAGCATGTATTGGTGTTCCGATTCGCGCTTAGTTGCTCTTCTACTCATGTGAATGTGCTCCATTAGTTCAATCCTCACTTTGTTAAGTTCAAGCATGTGTTGATGTTCCGATTCACACTTAGTTGCTCTTCTCCTCATGTGAATGTGTTCCGCTAGTTCCAATCTTCACTTTGTCAAGTTCATGTGTATTGTAGTGTTCCAATTCATACTTGGTTGCTCTTTCCTCCATGTGCATGTGCCTTCACTAGTTCAATCTTCACTTTGTCGAATTCATGTGTATTGTAGTGTTCCGATTCAAACTTGGCTGCTCTTCCCTCCATGTGCATGTGTGGTCACTAGTTCATCCTTCACGTTGTCAAGTTCATGTATGCTGTGGTGTTCCGGTTTACACTTGATTGCTCTTTCACTCATGTGCATGTGCTTTCATTAGTTCAATCTTCACTTTGTCAAAGTTCATGTGTATTGTACTGTTTCGATTCATACATGGTTGCTCTTTCCTCCATGTGCATATGCATTTCAATAGTTCAAATCTTTACTTTGTCAAGTTCAAGCATGTGTTGGTGTTCCGATTCACACTTAGTTGCTCTTCTACTCATATGAATGTGTTCCACTAGTTCAATTTTCACTTTGTCAAGTTCATGTGTATGGTAGTGTTCCGATTCAACACTTGGTTGCTCTTTCACTCATGTTCATGTGCCTTTGTTAGTTCAACCTTCACCTTGTCAAGTTCATGTGTATGGTAGTGTTCCGTTTCAACACTTGGTTGCTCTTTCACCCAGGTGCATGTGGTTTCGTTAGTTCAATCTTCACCTTGTCGAGTTCAATGTGTGCGACAGTATTCCATTTCACACTTAGTGGCTCTTTCACTTTGGGATGGGTGACCGACATTTGGCTGTTACTACTGTGGGATGGGTGACCGACATTTGGCTGCTACTACTATGGGATGGGTGACCGACATTCGACTGCTACAACGGAAAGTCGATTTGATTAGGACTAAAGGTCTCTCTCTCTCTCTCTCTCTCTCTCTCTCTCTCTCTCTCTCTCTCTCTCTCCCGCTTCATCTTGCTTTCTCTCTCTCTCTCCCGCTTCATCTTGCTTTCTCTCTCCCTTCCCCTCACTTGGCATACAACTAACCCTTCATCCCTCACTTGTTACATTGTCAGGGAACGAACAGTAAAATAAAATCGGGCCTCACTTGGTGGACAAAGAGGGCAAGGGAAAGGTAGCCGATCCCTTGTGCCGCCAAGAAGGAAAAGGAGAGGACATTTGAAAGATTGAGAGGAGGCGGAATCCGGGAGAAAGTGTAATTTGAAGCATGGTCAGTTTGACTCAACCATTTCCCCGACTGCATGACTACGAGAAGAGATTGGGCTGATTGAGCACAAAGAGAAGCCATAAGGAAAATGAAAGTTAGGCATGCCGGAAGGGTTATGTGTTGACCCCCAATGGGGATTGTATCGGTTTTTGCTTTGTGTGGGATTGTGCAGGTGAGTAAAGGCTTAAGATGCCTTGAGGGAGAGACCAGGCGGCGATGGAAAAGGGAAGAGGGGGCAAAGAGGCTACGGGACCCTTAGCGTAAAACCAATCAACGGAAATGACCTTTGTGTTTGTGACTTGGAATGTAAATAAAAGAAAGAAGTGCAACCTTGCTAAGTGAAATGTGAAGTAGCCTGTGCATGTATGCAAAGGCCCCGAAAAGACTAAGGGGCCTGCGTCAATAATGATGGATGAGTTGCTTGAGACTCGAGGGGCATGTAGAAGCGAGGGGGAAGACGGCACTGCCGCACCCCGATGACGCCTTAGGATTGCAATGCTTAGGGAAATGGTGTGTGGCCTAAGGATGACACTTAGCCTGCGCACAAGAGAAGAAGAATTCTCAAAGAACCCCTGGACTGCCTGTGTATTGGAAGGAGCAATTGCTTGAGAACAACAACCAAGAATAAAAAAAAATCAGCGTATGAGGAACGACCAGCGAGACTACCACTCGACGTGAGGGCTGAGCTACATCCCCAATGTCAAAGCTCTCTCGCTCGACGGCCCACCCCCATCCATCTCAAAGCACTAGGTGGGGTTGACCTTGGGACGAACGCCCCGCACCCTGAGCATGAGCGTGGACGGGCCGAGCCAAATGGGACCCGCATTGGGGTTGACCAAGGCTCGAAAGTCTACCGGGGTTTGTCCCTACACCGGTCCAGCGATTGGTGCTACACCACAATCGCCACTTGTCTCGCCAGCATGACAGCAATTTTCTTGGTATCCCAAGACCCCCCTGAAACCACCTCCAACCTTCTCAGGAGACAAGAAGGACGAGGCTCTCGACACGTGGTTGAGAACGGTGTCAGTGTGGGTGAGGGCAAATAGGACATTGGTAGAGGAGGAAGTGATTATTGCTGCATCCTACTTAGAGGGTTCAGCAACTCGCTGGCTAAATGGATTGGTAGCTTCAAAGCGGTTCGACAGGAACATGGGTGATTGGGCGCAAACCCACACCCTAGAAAGCTTTATGGACTTAGTGGAAGCACGGTGGCACAATCCTCAGCAGGCACATATTGCCACTGATGGATTATTAAAGCTTGATGCTAGGAAGTACAAGTCAGTGCGAGAGCTTACCACAACCGTAGAGCGCCTGATCGTTGTCCCAGGAGTGCAGTACAATCCACAGGTCTTGTTGACCACGTTCTTGAGATGTCTTCCCACAGACATCAAGAACTTATTGGCCAGTGAGGCTCGTAGAGAGTATCACACCTTTGAGACATTCAGCAAGAAGGMCCTAGACTTAGAGGCTACGCTCGGTAGTGCTCAAACCCCTTCTACGGACGAGCGCTGTCTGAGTATGATACACCTTTGGCATCCAAACGTAAACATTCGGAATGTCATGTGAGCTACTACGCGGGGAACACACCTATTATGGGATTTTGTACCTAGCCAAGGCGAAGATCTGAACGGGCTACGTTTGAGTGTGCTACACTGTTACTGCAAGGCTGACCGCCAAGAGAACTATGGTCTTGCTATATTGAAGGGGAGACCATCGTTGTTGACGCATGAGGCAGGTTGTTGCCGACTTTGATTCAAGAATTGCAGTATCCCTAGCCGTGTTTCGCTGCAGGTTTCACAAGTCCACCTCGGCTACTGAGCTGCAGCAATGATTGCTAAGCCTACTGCGGACTGCGGCGGGGCTGGGAGTGCGGCTGTTTAGTGTCGGGTGATTGCAGTCGGACCACGGGAAAAGCAGGTGTAGTCGAGCTTGCGAGGGAGGTTGTTGTTGCAACTTGGGAAGTCGTGAGGAGGTTAGTTTTGGCGATTTGACTTCGTTGACCAAGCTGTCAGTCTTGGCCACCATTGCGGGGCCCTCAGGCGTCGGCCCTCTTATGCGAGTCTGAGTGCAACCCTCTTGTATCTGAGAGACTAAATGAATCTATCTTTGTCCTTCTTACTCCAAGTCTGATCTATTGGTTCTGAGAGGAAGGCGGCAGGCGGGATTGCAACCCGTAATCCGTGCCAAGGCCTTTGTGGGATGTTCGCCCCACCGATTGTGGGAGCTCTGCCGGAACTCAGGAGGAGTTTTGAGGCAGAGAACCAAGACGTAACTTCCTGACTCCCTTTACAAACCCAATTGTAACCCCTACCTGTACACCTTGCTATGTTTGACTGAGTATATTGTATGCTCCCTACTAAAAGGGCCTTTACCCGATTCAGACCCCGTTTGCGAAGTACAGCATAGAGGGGTCACTCGCCAAACCCCCAACAACAGGTATGTTCGTTGGGTCAAAAGGCACATCCTACCGAAGTAAAGATCATTGTCAAAAGGTCAAAAGTTGTACCCTGGACGAACAATCGCAGTATTCAAACACAACTGTTCATCCAGGGGATGTGCAGTCTATGTCTGTTCATGCAAAAGTTGTGTCTGTACGTACAGTATGTGTCTGTTCGTGCAGTATAGGTGTTTGTTCGTGTAAAATGTATGTCTGTACGTGTAGCAGGTATGTCCTTTCAAAAGGAAGTCGAAAGGTTGAGTCCCGGTCAGGATTCCAGTCAAAGGAGAAGTCCACATTCAGGTTTGCAGTCCGAAATCCAGGCCAGATGGTCGCAGCAGCAACAGACCCTGAGGGGAATACTGGGACACATACATATGCATGGGTCTGGGACTGAAGGAGGCCCAAAGTGCCAATGTAGACCAATGCAGACCTCGCCAAGGGAGGCCAGCAGTAAAAAGCAATAGGCCAGTCTCCCTTGACATCAGATTCCCACTGGTTGTATTACGTGGAAGTGTTGCATGCACTTGTGCGCTGGCTAGCTGGGTTAGCGTTGGAGGAGGAAGCTGCGCTGGTAAAGAAGAAGAAGACAAGGTGCTGGCTTGCAAGTGGCAGCCATAACAGCCCTTCGAGTTAGAATAGCTAGTGGGTTAGGACTTAGTCTACAGTGAGTAGCATTCAGAGTAGATTCTCGAAGTAGGAGTGAGCATGCATAAGGAGAGAAGAGAACCGAGACTAAGATCTTGAGGGAAGAAAGAGAGAAGAAAGAGACAGGTTGATGAGTTGGCTATGGTGACTACTTACCTGTTCTGCGTTTGACGAGTTGTTGAGAGGTGGCACTGGCTCAGCCAGGCCCCGTTGATCTGATGCTCGAGAGAGGGACATATCATGATTGTTGAGCGCTTGGATTCATGAATTCGAGATACCCATTATAATGTGTTTGAGATAATATAAGCTGCGCGACTTGGTTCTCATCTCATCCCCATTCTGTTGAGTCATAATTTGTGTGAATGGTGACGTTGCATTCATTGTGATACACTCTGGCAAGACGGGGTCAGTCAGGACCCTTGCAAACTTGGTATTGGAGCAGAAGCTTGTTGCACTCACTGCACTGAGCAGAAGATTACTTACCTGGAGCGTTGGAGTGCGGAGCGACGAGGAGCTTCTTCGACGGCCCCTTCAAAGAGAGAAGAACCTCCATTTCCCTACCTGGTTGTGTGTGTGATCTCTACTTCTTTCCCTCTCTGGTGATCGCTGCTGCTGTTGTCTACCCAAGGTCTGGTCTAGAGTCAAGATACAAGTGTCTGGTCACATTAGAGGTAGTAGTGGTCAGAGTTCTATTGTTCCTCTCTTCTACCCCTCTGAACTTACATCTATAGGAGTTAGTGAAAGTGGGGAAACACTGGTGGTAGATTGCAGAAACAGATAAGGCATAATCAACTGGGCTGATGTAGCATTGTGACTAGAGTATTGCCCAAGCATCTGACAAGTACATACTCCAACTTTCGCCTTGCGCAAGAGAACATACAATTAATGTTAATAAAAACAAACAGGGAACACCCACATCGGCAAGGAAGAAGGAAGGAACTAATTGAGTGGGAAACAGACAGCGTGTAAAAAAAGAGAAGTTCTACTTAAGTTCTTTACTATTTGAAATTCGTTATTGTGAAAGCAGTGATTCTCAGAGTTTGAAAAAAAAAAACTAGTATCTCATCCACTTCAGACTAAGTTTAGTGGCACCTGAGGGAAGTATCTTGGTGGAGCGGCGGAGGACCACCTGTGTCGTCAGCCATCATGGATGACTTTCCCATGCAGGGAATTCCGACCCTTCTGTCCTAGTGGGCCCCCTCTTCAGAATCTTCTTTCCTCTGGGGTTTGGGAAAACCTGCTCGTCCCGTATGATGATGCGGTCAGGGACAATTAAGCCTGGGCCCACGCCTGCTGAACAGGCAGAAATCGATCGTCGGCAGGCAGATAAAAAGAAAGAGAAAGAAGACAGAAAAAAACAGAAAGAAGAGGAGATAAAGAAGAAAGCCCAACTGGAAGAAGAAAGATTGAAAAGGGAAATGAAAGAAAAGTAAGAGCAGCAGTTGAAAGAGGAGTTACAAACTATTGAAGAAGACGAAGAAGAGGGTGATGAAGGAGCCGAAAGGCTGATCAGACGACGGGCTGGAAAATGAGAGAGCAGTCAGGTGGGCGAAGGACTTAATGTCAAGCCGCTGGAATGGTATGACCAGTATGCATACTCTAGCGACCGGATACAAGAAACTGACGAAGAACGAGATACGTTCATTGCAAAGTTGGCCAATATAGCAGATCAGAAGGAAAGGGATTTTATGCTCGAAGAAAAACGAGCAGAGTTGCATAACAAAATGTTAGCAGCAAAAAGGCAAGAATTAGAAGAAAGGACAAGACTACAAATAGAAGGAGCAAGGTTGCAGAAAGAATTGCAAGAGCAGAAAAACAAACAAACTGCAACCGAAGAAAAACTTGCCTTGTTGACAAAAATGGTCCTTCATACAAAGCAAGAGGTCGCGGCTATGAACAAAACGTTGCAGAAGGTCAAGACCAACCAATATGAATTTGAAGGAATCAGGAATACCTTCTTAGAAAAGTCCGCCAAAGACGTCGATCAACATGTAAAATCATATATTTTGAGAGGAAGTCAAAGGCAGCGGCGGGGGCGGAGGAGATGGAGATGGAGACGGAGATGGGGGTGATGACAAGAAAGGAAAGGGTGTGCAGCGAGAAGAAGGAATAGGGCAGATTAATAAGATCAAAGTAAAGATTTCATGGACATACACATGAAAGAAAGACGAAAGTGTATTGCATTGGATTGCGGCAGTCGAATCCTATGTCTACGGACAACGAATTCCGTATTGGGACCGAGTGCTAATGGCAAGTTCATGTATGGGAGGAGATGCCATGAGCTTTGCAATCTCCCTGCAAAAGCAAGCGAGTAGCAGTTCCATGGTAGAGTATTCCCAACAAACCCGCATTGAAGATTTTCTCAAAGCCGTTAGAGAACGGTTTGAGGACAAAAACTTCGCTAGGAGAACTAAGATATTGATACTGAATCTCCCAGGCAACTATGGATGAACTGTTGCAATGTAATGAACATGGACCGACCCCGCCTCAAATTCTAAATAGTTTTGCACGGGCACTACCTGACCCCCTCAGGACTCAGCTGTATACCAGCACCAAGGAAGAGGGGATGACATACGAGAAGTTCAACAAGATCGCATTAGATCATGCGAGCTTCTTGGCTGAAGCGAAATATTGCCATTACTGGAAAGATCTGCAAGTGGGAAAAAAATGGCAAAACCGCACAATCTCAGGGTCAATACCTAGGAAAGACAATCTCCTTCTGACCTTTGACGAAGGAGGAGTCGAAACACTTTCTTGGGACCAAGCGGATTATGGTCTCGAGGAAGGACCCAACGGTTTGGTAGCTCAAGAGGGGAGCTACGCGGCCGTTGCAGCCCGCGGGGGAGGGCAACAAGGAAGAGGACGTGGCCGAGGAAGCGGTGGCCGCGGACGTAGTGGAAGAGGACCAGGCACCCAGAGGGGTAGTAGTGAAGGTAACTACTATGTGGGAGGAAGGGGAAATGGTCCCTCGCAAGGTGGCCGTGGTTTCAATTCTGCCTGGGGAAGAGGAAGAGGCACATGGTACAACAAGTGGGATAAGCCATACCCACCTCATCCAGGTCTACCCGAAGGGGAACCTTGGAAAAAGCTGGGAATTACAGAGAAAGTTTGGCAGGAAAGGAAAGTTGCCGACCAGTGTCTTAAGCGTGGGGAACCCGACCACATTGTCCTGACTATAAGGTAGCAAAAGGGAACAACCAGTAGAGGTATCAGTTGCCTCTACAGGGACTTCGGGTGTTGAAAAAAAGACATCCTCCCATTCGAAGGTCCCATTGGCAGAAACTGAAGAGGTAGACAGTCCCCATCTAGTACACTGTCCAGAGGTGGCAAGCGTATGCATCTCTCTAGATRGATCCCTCGCTGGCATGGGTGATGAGTTGGCCGCTCGTCGCTAAGCCTGGACTGAGATGAAGAAACAAAAAGGACAGCTAATTATTGCAGATCTTGAAGTCAATAAAGTAAGAGTAGGAGGAATGATAGACAGTGGGTCTACACACAGTTATATTAGCAAGAAAGGATTAAAGAAGTTGCGTCTCGAGCTTAAAGTTAAACAATTGGATGAGCCCGTAGTAAGTAGGTTAGCTAATAGTACAACAACTGTTATGGATAAATATGTTGAAGGGGTTAAGGTATACTTCTGGCTCGAAGCGGAGGGGAAGGTGGAACGCGTTCTCCACTCTTTGACTCTCTTGGTGGAAGATAATCTTCCTTTTGACGTTCTTTTAGGTATGGATTGGGGTGAAGCTGCAAATGCGGATATAAAGATGAGGGATCATGAGTGTTGGCTCCCTAGTCCGCAGGGTGGAAAGAAGAGAATCCGCCTATTCCATGAGTCAAGAAAAGAAAGCAGCTTAGCTCATTGTTGTATGAGTGCCCCAGCGTTCGCTCGCCATGTTAAGAAGCACAACTTGTATGACCAAGTTTTTGTTGCATATGTGCGCCCAGTGAAAGAGGGTGAAGTCAAAGAAGAGGCTAACCCCCCAAAAATTGATAATATTCTGAAAGAATTTGCAAATGTAGCAGAAGCCCCGAGCGGTGTAGTTGAAAGACCTATCAAGCATCGCATTGAGATTATTCCAGGAAGTCAGATTCCTGAGGGGCCTATCTATCGAATGTCACCCAAAAAGTTGGATGAACTGCGAACCCAGCTTGATGAATTGCTAGAAAAGGAATGGATAAGACCTAGCTCCTCGCCCTATGGTGCGCCTGTGCTATTTGTACCAAAAAAAGATGGTGGGGTGCGCATGTGCATTGATTATGAAGACTTAACGATATAACAGTCAAAAACACAGAGCCGTTACCGCGGATCGATGATTTGCTGGATCGTGTGCAGGGTTGCAAATACTTCACGAAGATTGATCTGAAGTCTGACTACCATCAGATTGAGGTAGAGCCGGAAGACCAATATAAAACTGCCTTCGGAACGAAGTACGGACACTATGAGTTCATAGTTATGCCCTTTGGTCTTACTAACGCCCGTGCGACTTTCCAAAGAACGATGAATGAACTTTTTCGCGAATGGCTTGATAAATTTGTCATTGTTTACTTGGATGATATTTTGGTTATTAGTAAAGATTTAAAGGAACATTGTGAGCACCTTCGACTAGTACTGAATAAGTTGCGTGAGGCAAATATGAAATTAAACCCAAAGAAGTGTGATTGGGCTAATCGCCAGGTTTTGTATTTGGGGCATGTGCTTGATGGTGATGGGATCAAACTGGAAGTCACGAAAATTGAAGCTATACGCGATTGGCCTAACCCCCGCACTTTGACTGAGTTGCGGTCGTTCCTTGGGCAAGCCAATTATTATCGGAATTTCGTGAGACACTTCACGATAATTGTTGCGCCCCTTCGCAGATTACTTAAGAAAGAAACGATCTGGAAGTGGGATTCAGACTGTGCAACCTCGTTTAAACGTCTGAAGAAATGTCTGATTAACTACCCAATTTTAAAGGTTGTTGACCCTTCCTTGCCCTTTGTTGTTACGATTGACGCCAGTCAGTACGGGATTCGCGTTGTACTCCAACAAGACGATGGAAATGGATACAAGCCTGTAGAGTTTATGCCCCGACGACTGCCTAACGAGAAGGTCGCCGCTTCTACGTATGAGAGAGAGTTGTATGCTCTCCGGGAAGCTTTAGATCACTGGCGACACTATCTCTTAGGACGCCACTTCAAGGTATATTCGGATCATGAAACACTTCGCTGGCTTATGACACAGGCCCGGATGACACCTAAATTGACGAGGTGGGCTGCTGAGATTGATCAATATGACTTTGAGCTAAAGCCAGTTAAGGGTAAGTATAACGTTGTTGCCGACGTGTTGAGTCGAAGATCAGATTTCTTTGGTGCCATTGTGACCTATTTAGATGTGGGCTCCGACCTACAAGAGAAAATTAGAAATGTGTATTCCACTGATCCTGTCTATGGCGCTATGCTTAAGCGTGTGCAAGAAGCGCCAGCAGAGTTTCCTAACTATCGTATCACGCAAGGACTGTTGTTTAAACGGACTTTTGTGCATGACAGGCTTTGTATTCCGAATGTGGAAGAGATCAAAAGTTTGATCTTAGGGGAATGTCACGACACCGAGGGCCATTTTGGGTGGAGGAAGACTTACACAAACCTTTTGCGCTCCTACACCTGGCCTCGCATAAAACCAGACTGCATTGCGTATGTGCAGGGCTGTTAAGTGTGCCAAAGAAATAAGAGCACCACACGGCCTTCCCTTGGTTTACTTAAGCCTTTGCCTATTCCAACAGGTCCAGGACACTCTGTGTCCATTGACTTTATGGACATCCAAGTAAAAAGCAGGAATGGGAAGATGCAGGTAATGGTAATCGTGGACAGATTTAGTAAGTATGTTGTCTTCGTAGCTTTACCAGCGGAAGCAAAAACGGAACTGGTAATCCGACAGCTCTTTAACCATTGGGTGAAAGACTATGGGCATCCCTTAACAATCGTTAGTAACAGAGACACAAGGTTCACAAGTGAACAATGGCAGCAACTAATGAATGTTTATGGGTCTAAGTTAACTATATCTTCAGGCACGGACAAACCGAGCAAGTGAATAAGATTTTGCAGCAAACGCTGCGCATGTATATTCGTCCCGACCAGATTGACTGGGACGAACATTTGCCCAAAGTTGCTAGTGCCTATAATAACTCTGTTCATTTATCTACATGCAAGACTCTAATGGAGTTGCATCTGGGATGGCGTCCACGCAGGCCTATTGATCGGCTAAATCCGGATCAAGTACATAAGCTTCCACTAGGAACTAATGAATTTGCGATTCAGTATCAGAAAGACCTTGAAAAGGTAAAGGAAAATATTGTTAGAGCACAACATCAAATGATACAACAGGCAAACAAGCACATAAGACCTTCTCAGTTTGCTGTAGGTGATTTGGTGTGGGTTAAGTCTAAGGAGTTTGTTCTCGAAGACAACATCTCCCAGAAGTTGCTACCAGCCTACAGAGGACCTTGGCAGGTTCCAGATGTGATTGGCGATGGGGATGGTCCTTCATATGTTATAGAGATTCTTCTACATCTACATACGTATCCAGTATTCCACGCTTCGAAACTCTTACCTTGCGTAACAAATGAGTTGTTTCCCAGTCGCAGGTCAGCGATACCTCCAAGTATGGATGGGAAATATGATGTGGATAAGATTGTTGCTGAAAGTACCTTTCAGACTGGACGTAGAGGCAGACCACGGTGGCAGTATAAGGTGAGATTCGCTTATCAGGATCCTAGTGAAGATCGCTGGTTCACAAAAGAAGACCTAATGGATTCTGCACCTCATATTGTATCTGCAAATGAAAGAGTGAGAAGAGGAATCAATATTTTTGACCGATAGAGAATTTCTCAGAGGACCTCGAAACTAGGCCGGCGAGAGTAAAACGGCCTTTACCCGATTCAGACCCCATTTGCGAAGTACAGCATAGAGGGGTCACTCGCCAGCCCCCCAACTCGTGACAAGCAGATCAACAGGTATGTTCTTTGGGTCAAAAGGCACATCCTACCGAAGTGAAGATCATTGTCAAAGGTCAAAAGTTGTGCCATGGACGAACAGTCGCAATATTCAACCACAACTGTTCATCCGCGGGGTGTGCAATCTATGTTTGTTCATGCAAAAGTTGTGTCTGTACGTACAGTATGTGTCTGTTCGTGCAGTATAGGTGTTTGTTCGTGTAAAATGTATGTATGTACGTGTAGCAGGTATGTCCTTTCAAAAGGAAGTCAAAAGGTTGAATCCCAATCAGGATTCCGATCAAAGGAGAAGTCCGGATTCAGGTTTGCAGTCCGAAATCCAAGCTAGATGGTCGCAACAGCAACACACCCTGAGGGGAATACTGGGACACACACATATGCATGGGTCTGGGACTGAAGGAGGCCCAAAGTGCCAATGCAGACCAATGCAGACCTCGCCAGGGAGGCCAGCAGTATAAAGCAATAGGTCAGTCTCCCTTGACATCAGATTCCCACTGGTTGTATTGCGTGGAAGTGCTGCATGCACTTGTGCGCTGGCTAGCTGGGTTAGCGTTGGAGGAGGAAGCTGCGCTGGTAAAGAAGAAGAAGACTGGGCGCTGGCTTGCAAGTGGCAGCCATAACAGCCCTTCGAGTTAGAATAGCTAGTGGGTTAGGACTTAGTCTACATTGAGTAGCATTCAGAGCAGATTCTCGAAGTAGGAGTGAGCATGTATGAGGAGAGAAGAGAACCGAGACTAAGATCTTGAGGGAAGAGAGAGAGAAGAAAGAGACAGGTTGACGAGTTGGTTATGGTGACTACTTACCTGTTCTGCGTTTGACGAGTTGTTGAGAGGTGGCGCTGGCTCAGCCAGGCCCCGTTGATCTGATGTTCGAGAGAGGGACATATCATGATTGTTGAGCGCTTGGATTCATGAACTCGAGATACTCATTATAATGTGTTTGATATAATATAAGTTGCGCGACTTGGTTCTCATCTCATCCCCATTCTGCGTCGTGTGTGTTGAGTCATAATCTGTGTGAATGGTGACGTTGCATGCATTGTGATACACTCTGGCAAGACGGGGTCAGTCAGGACCCTTGCACTACCTTTGACTTTGGGTTTGACTTTCAGGACATAACCAGACTAAGTAAAAAGAATGCATGTGCAATCTCAATTTCAATTTTTGTTGACTGTCTGAAAGCAGATTGTGAAAATAGTTTGCATCAGGGGGAAGGTTGGGAGGAAGGCAGTTTTGCTTGTGTTTGAACGGGTCTTATAGGGTCAGGCATTGTTTCTAAGATGAATGGCCTGACTGCTGTGTTTTGTTCTGTTTTATGAAGGGTCAAGCATTGTTTCTAAGACGAATGGCTTGGTTGCTATGTTTATTTAACTTGACCAAGCATTGTTTCTAAGATGAATGGCCTGGTTCCTAAGGGATTATCGCCACCAATCTTTGTTTCTAAGACGAATGGCTCAACTCTTTTGATTGTTATATTCTGAGGCTTGGTGGCGATAATCCCTTAGGGTCTTATCTCAGTTTCGACATTCATCGCCAATGAGGTAAGATCTCGGTTTCAGCCGTATCGGGGGACACCATGATTCAACAATTCCGCTCGGGCTTACCTCAGTCATTTCAATGGCAGATAATGGCGTACTCTTTCCAAATAGTACCAGAGGGTCAAGGCCTTCAATACCGCTCGAGCCATCCAACTCACCTACGCACCACTCATTGGTTCCACGACACAGCCCGCCACTGCCCCTCTCGCTGCTACCACAACCTCTCGTACCTCCCAGCCTCGACAATCTTCCACATATCGTCGGGGCCCTCGTAGAGGAGCTGAACGATCCCTCTTTCACCGCTTTCATGCCTTGCTTCGTGATCCTTCGAGCGCTGATGACAGTTCCGTGAGCGACCCAAATCGGGGACTCAACCCTCGATCCCCTGCCTACGACGACGTCACCTCCTAGGACGACCACCTCGTCCGGGCCTGCTCGATTTTCCTTCGTCGCCAGTCCTCGTCCTCGAGACTCGCTCTTCTGCCCCACAACAACCTCTCCCAACGGACTTCATGTTTCCTCGCGGCTGCTTGACCATTGTAGAGAGCGAGGAACTTGGCACGCAAGGCATCTATTCCCGTTGCCGCCGGGCTGGCCACAACTCCTCCACATGCTCGTACTCTGATGCCCTTCAATGTCACTTCGGACAACAAGCTCGCCCTCAGGTGGTTCCCCTCGTCTTGAGCTACAACGCACCACCCACCTATCTAAGATGTCTTGTCCCTCTGAGCCCCCTACGGCAGCAGGCATACTCGTTTGAGACTCGCCCTTTGTACCGCTTGCTACTGTCCCTGACGACTCCATTGAGACTATATCTTCACTTGCTCCTATTGATGTTGGCGTAGCTCCTCCTTCCTCTCCTAGTGCCTCTCGTGTCCCTCCTCCTCCACATCCTCCTACTAGGCATGCTCTTCACATGACCCGCTGTAGTGCTTTCCTTGTAGCACTCGAGGATGTCATTGACTTCCTGAACCTCGAATGTGCGAAGGTCCATCAGGAATGTCTTCGCCTCAAAGAGCATATCCTTTATGTGATGTCCCAACGCATACATAACCTTGATTGCACCCTATCTATTATCTCAGTGCGCCTCGAGACCTCTATCACGCACTATGGGACTCTGGCTCTACCAACGACTTCATCCATCCTCTCGTCGTTAAGGAGGCATATCTTTATATATCTGCCTACCCTTCTACAGTCACTGTCACGCTCGGTGACAACCAGGCCAAGTCCTTCGTCGATTGTGGGATGCCTAATCTCCCGTTCTCCTTTCCCTTGCGGATGCCCTATAGCCTTCGCAAGGCCCCATGGTTCCATGACCAATGAACCTTTGACGTCATGGAAACCTTATACGATATTGTTCTTGGTACTGCATATTCCCACCACTTCACCCATTCTGGCCCCGACTGGGCCCACAATGATCTCATCCTGTACGCCAAGGATGAGAAGCAATATCGCATTCCTATGTTGGGCAAGTTGGATTCTACACCTCCCTCCCCTCTTAATGTTGCCATCTCTACACCTACCCAGTTTCACCGCTTCCTTCGTCAACCCAACGTCCAACTTTATGTTGTCGACATCACAGAGCTTCTCACATGTAACTCCATGCATCAGGAGGCTGAACTGGTCAAGCTCGATCCCCCACCTCCAGATCCTCCAGACCCTCCAAAACTCTCAACTTCCTCCTCCCCTCCTCCTCCTGCTAGCTCCTCTCATTTTGTTGAAACCCTTACCAATGTTAACCCCTCAACACCTACCCTTACACAAACCCTCCCCACTTCTACTGCCGATACCACCGCTGCCAAGGAGTTCGATACACTCATTTCTTCCTTGCGGTCTAGCGTTGGCGCCCGCCTTCGAGAGTTCCGTGATGTTTTCCCTCGTTCTTCTCCTATAGCGGTATTCACCCCATGTGTGGTATCGAGCATCACATCTCGCTCAAGCCCACATGTGGTTAACGGGGACCCCCCAGTTTCAGTTCCTGGGTAACAGGTCCAAATCTGAAATTAGGCTTTGGGGGTGAATTTTTTTTTTTGTTTTGTTTTTTTTTTTCCGCCTGTTTATGTCTTACTTCAAGGTTGTTGTGTACCATTGGAATTTCCTCTGATAAGGCCATTTCCAAAAACGCTGAAAATTCTAAAAATTCGTTGAATCCAAAATGTCATTCAAGTGCACTTTTGCCTTACTGTTTCACCCTGTTAATATGGTGTGCACTCTATGGAATGATGCAATTTTCGGTTAAAAAGGGCTTCTGGTTTTCTTATAAATAACATTAAAAAAACGCTGAAATTTTGGGTCTCCGTTAACCGCCTCTCACCGCATCGAGCCCCCTACCACCTTTCGGTTCTCGAAGCCCAGGAACTCGAGCACCAAATTGAGGAGCTGCTTCACAAGGGATTCATTAAACCGAGTTCTTTTCCATGAGGTGCTTCTCTCCTAT
This sequence comes from Chara braunii, assembly GCA_003427395.1. Taxonomy (NCBI): domain Eukaryota; kingdom Viridiplantae; phylum Streptophyta; class Charophyceae; order Charales; family Characeae; genus Chara; species Chara braunii. Next base: position 467,279 of record BFEA01000712.1, on the reverse strand, counting down.
TAGTGCGCAAAAAGAACGGTATTGTTCATCTTTGCATTGATTACCGCGGTCTCAACCACTAGCGTAATTATACTGCCGACGAGCTTGAGGTTCTTGCGCTGGTATATGCCTGAAGAAGAGGCGTCATCATCTGCACGGTCAAACCTTCACAATGTTAACGGACAACACTTTTCTTGCCGCCTTACAGACGAAGCCTAAGCTCACATCCTGCCAGGCTCGGTGGTGGCGTGACCTCTCCGAGTTCGATTTCAACATCAAGAAGATCTCTAGTCTTTCTATGTTGACCTATAGGCCGACAAACCCATAACTTTCAGCTTGATCCTTTGGACTTCTCTATTGGCTAGGTCGCAAAGGTTCCTGTACTACACGCTTATGTGTGCCCTTTACTCCCCAGCTCTGCGTTTTCGCCGTAGCCGAGTGCCACGACCAGCACGCTGCCAACCATCTCGGTATCTTCAAGACCCTTGACCGCCTCTACTGCCACTACTACTGGGAGCACTGTCATCCTTGCTCTAAGGAGTATGTTTGCACCTGGAGAATCTGTCAGCAACCCAACGTTACCAAACACCCCCCTTACAGTCTTCTTCAACCATTGCCTATCCCCACTCAGCGTTGGACCTCTATCTCGATGGACTTCATGGGTCCTCTTCGTCCCCCCACCCCACGAGGCCACAACGTCATCTTTGTCGTTGTCTGTCGGTTGACTAAGCATGCTCACTTCCTCCCTTGCAAGTATGCTAGCTCAACGAAAACCATCGCCTCTCTTTACTTTAATCGAATTGCCATTCATCACGGTCTTCCCACCAGCATCGTCTCTGATCGTGACCGTCGCTTTACTTCTCACTTTTGGCGTAGACTCCGTGAGATTTACGGCTCTGAGCTCCTCCCTTCCTCTTCTTACCACCCCCAGCCAGATGGACAAACCGAGATCACCAACAAAACTCTTGATAATATCCTCAAGAAGTTTGTTGAGAATGACACTGATTGAGATCTTCACCTTGCTCACATAGAGATTGCCTATAACCATAAAATTTCACCAGCCACGGGTATGTCTCCCTACTACTGTGACTTGGGACACCACCCTCGTGTCCCATCTGACCTCCTTTGTCCATCTCAAATCCATCCCGACCTGCCTCAATGACCTGGTAAAGGAAATGGATGCGCTTCTTAGCAAGGCTTGTGAGAGCATTGCAACTCCCAGGCTGGAATAGCGGCTCGCGCCAACTGTTCTCGCATTCACCATCCCTTCAAAGTTGGCGATGAAGTTCATGTCGACGCACGTCACTTTCCGAAGCCGATACGCTTCGAAAATTCAGACGTCAATATATTGACCCATGCACCATTCTTGCCCATGCACCATTCATGCACCATTCTTTCCCGTGAGCTTCAAACTGAAGCTCCCCGATTCCATGTATCACACTAACTTACATGATGTGTTCTATGTATCTACATTGCACCCGTTTCGACGGTCTCCTCCTAAGTTCCACGGTCGACCATACCCTTGCCCTTCTCCCATCATAATTGAGGGTCACGAGGAGTTTGTCGTCTCTGGTATTGTGTCCCACCATATGACAGACGGTGATCCTAAACACCTCGAGTATCTTGTTCGTTGGAAGGGTTATCCTGACGAGGAGTCTACTTGGGAGCCTCTCGAGCACTTGAAGCACGCTATGACTTTCATGCGTGCTTATGATCACACTCACCCTTTCCCTTCATCTTCCTCCCCTCCTACTTCTCATCCTCGCACTAACCCATCTACTTAAACGACCACTAACATTCCCCCTTCTACATCGATGGCTCCTCCTGCTCCACCGGTGCCTGCCTCAGGTCCTTTTTTCCCCGTGGACGCGGTTCCGCCTGTTGATGCAGTCCATTTGTCTCCCCCACTGCATGCCCATCGACCTCCTCCTCGCTACCGTGATTGATTTCTATATCTCTTGTACACTTATGCAGCAGCTCCCGGTTACAGTATCTACCTTTGACCTTTGACTTCAGTGCTCCTCTTGAGCAGCAGCGTACTTGTTGCAGCATTTCGGACTTCCTTCCGATACTATAATTTCTGGTCCTAGAGGGGTCCTCGGTTTAAGTGTTGCTCCTACTTCAGCGTGACTACTTCGACGACTTCGTCACCATCTACTTCATCATTTCGACTCGACTTCATTCTAGAGCTTCATCAGATGGACCATTGCATTTTTCCTCCTCCATGGAGTGTCCCTCATTCACACCTACCCCGCGCCTTTGAGCTCATCATTAAGTTGCATGATGATCCCTACTTTTCTTGCTGTGGGTGTATTCTTTTGTCGCCCCTTTGCCTCTTACCCTATGCTGTGCGCCTTGCTTTGGAGTGTACGTTTTCCTTGCTTGCGGCTTTTGGCCACATGTCTATGCAATCGTAGCCATCTCCTTCTCCAAGCTCGCCTAATGTGTGCTCCCTTGTGTGAGTGCCCCTTCCTTTCAGCTGGCGGTACCCATTTGATGGTTTCCATTGAGCCCGGAGTCATGTTGTTATTCCCCTGAGCCTGATGACCTTTACCCGGCTGTGTGGATGCCCCCTTGGAGTTTGCTCTAAGAGCTGTACCTGCCGCCCTTCAGACTATCCCTACCTTTGCCACATGACTGCGCTCCCTCTCTTCTGTTGAGGCATTGTGCATTGTGCACAGGGCACGTGAGATTGTCCCTCATTCTTTTTCGACTTAGGGTCCTGGTGGTGATCTTAGTTCAGCCACATTAGCTCAGGAGACATTTTTCTCTTTCTTGGCCGACACAGGTCACAAAATTTGCTCTTTCTTGGCTGACACAGGTCAGACATTTTTCCCTTTTTTAGGTCGACTCAGTCCATACATTGCTTCTTCGGATTATGCTTCAGGCTTAGTCTGCATTGCATCCCTGTTTCTGCATGGAGCTTGCTCCGCATTTAGGATTGTTTTCTTTGCCGTTCCTTTTGGGTTTCCGCTATTTCAGAGGATAGCTGTTTGATGTATCATTTGATCCATTCACAGGACTGGGGATTGTGTAGCGGTCCCCCTAAGGCCCGACAGCTAGGCTGGACCAGTTTCAGGCCGTTGGCCTGATCCTGGTCCTTTACCACTGGTTTGCCCAGGCCCAGGTCTGGGGTTGGTTGGTTCATTCATTCATTCAGTGGGATCACACCCGTTCAGCTGCTGCCTCCGTGTGTGTCCATCCC
>BFEA01000712.1:433072-448465 GCA_003427395.1 Chara braunii | reverse complement strand
GGGGGGGGGGCGGCAGCCATAGTTGCCAAGCTCGGGAAAGAAGACAATCAGTAAGAAGAAAGAGAGAGACGCAGAGAGAAGGAAGAAGAATGTGACGAAGAGGGAGACGAAGTCAGCCATAGCCAAGGTGAAGAAGACAAAGGTTCTGACGAAGAAGAAGAAGGTCCACCATAGCTGGAAGGTTGGAAGGTTGACCAAGGGAGTTGACCAACGTTGACTGAGAGTTAACCAACGTTGACCGAGAGTTGACCAACATTGACCGGGTGTTGACCAAGGGTTGACCAGACATTGACCAAAGTTGACCACGACGTTGAACGGTGAGTTGACCAAGACTGTTGACTAGAGCGTCGACCCAGCTGGAGCGAGAAGATGACCGGTACTATCTCTCCATGCCCTGGCCTATCCCTTACCCCGTGGATGTGCACCTTCACCCTGGTACTTGCTGACGTCAAGTCTGTCAAGGTCATTCAGTCATATCTCCCTGTCAGTCCTGTCTAGGTCGGTAGGACTCTGTGATTGTGGTCATAGAACTGCGAGACTAGCCCGAGTAGCGAGTTAAGACCCCTCGATAGAAGTTAACCTGTTTGGTCTACATGTTGAGGCGCGGAATCGTTGCTGATTGTGCACTATCACCATGGTGACCCTCGGGTCAGGAACAAGCACCACCCCCTACAGCAAGGAGCAAATGGAGAAAGTTGCCGCCATTCCGCGAGAGAAGAAGGAAAGGATGGAGAACAGGGAGTTAATCAAGCAGGCCAAGATGCTGGTCTTGCTGGAGGAGCAAGAGGCGAAGAAGAGGCAGCTGGAGGAGGAAATGAAGAGGTGGACGCAAGACCAGGAGGAGAAAATGGCGGCTATACAAACGGAGGTGGAGAAAGAAGAAGAAGAAGAAGAAGAAGAAGAAGAAGAAGAAGAAGAAGAAGAAGAAGAAGAAGAAGAAGAGGATCCATTGGAAAGAAGAAGAGGTGAAGCTAGTACGAGTAAGGAGGAGCAGATTGAGAAGTTGACACAAGAGTTGACCGCACACTTGGAGCTGGGGGAAGATAGGGAGGCAGAATTGGCCATACCCCAAGCAGGGAGAGAGGCGGCGAGAAGGGAGTTGGAAGCAGAAAGGGACCCGGTGAGGAGAAAGGCGAAAGAGGAGGAACAGCAAAGGGCATGGAAGTGGCGTATGTCCCAAGAGAAAGTTAGGCGTTCGGAGGCGGCAGAGCGAGCAGAAAGGGACCTCAAAGCGACGGAGACAAGGATTGGGAAGATCAGGGAAGAGACTGAGATAGCCACTAAACTTGATACCCTGACCAGAGTGTGGAGTCTCTACTAAGTGCACATCGTGAGCAAACACAGTACATCTGCAGCTTAGAAGTAAAGATAGATGCAAAGGATTTTGCGTGCGACATGATGGAGTACCTGGTGGACCAGGTCCACCTGGCAATTAGTAAAATGAAAGAATTCTGCACTGGCGCCATTGAAGGCGCCAAGTTAGTGACTCCTAAGGAAGAGGAGCCGGCCCCACCACGCCGCGAGAAAGTCAAGGTCCATTTCCCCGAACCCTTCAGTGGGAAGAAGGGGGAGGATTTTGATAATCGGGAGGCCAATGTGCACTCCTATTTGTACTTAGGGGGAGTCACGCCTGAGGACCACGTTTTGGTGGCCTTCCAGGCCCTTCGAGATGAGGCGACCAACTTTGCTAGGTCGCTCGCCTGCGCTGCAAATTGTGAGAATGATATGGTTACATATTCCAGATTGACACCCCTCTCTGAGTTCCTGCAATCGCTCAGGGAGCGATTCTCAGATGTGAAGCGGGGGCTCAAAGCCCCTGACAAGCTCCAAATGATACACACTCGTCAGTGGAGGAGTGTACATGCACTTAAGTTCGTGATGGACGAATTGATTGCAGTCCCTGGGCATGGAGTAACTGATGCCCAACTACTTAACCTCTTCTACCGTGCCCTGCCTGAGAATATTCAGGGACACTTCTTCGAAAAGAAGAATCAACAGGGCATGACTTATGACACTCTTAGTCGGGAGGCAGTTGCATTTGTCGCCCAAGCGTCGCCATTTACCACGTTCTGGCACAGGGACTTGTCAAAGGGAAAAACGTGGAAGAGACGCACCATCTCCGACCAAATTAAGGCCAAAGATAGTCTGATCCTGATGATGGAGGAAGGTGGTGCAAAAGTTCCCTACTCTGATATCGAGTGGGGACAAGAAGAGCAGGACAATAGCGCTGGTCAAGGGAGAACCTACGTCGTTGTCGCGGCCAGAGGGAGGCCGCAAGGAGGAGGACAAAGGTCCGACCAGAATGTTTGGGCCCCGGGTGGCCAAGGACAAGGCGGTTAGGGGGTTGTCAACAATGGCAACCGCCAAGCGGGAGAAAGGGGACGTCCCCCGTCTAATCGTCCGCGTTTTAGTCGGCCACCTCCCAGATAAGGATGGTGGCACCCAAGTCGGCCCGAGGGCCGACCCTAGGAAGATTTGGGCATAGAGCAAAACTTATGGCAAGAACACATCAACAGTTCTCAGTGCTTGTTCTTCGGGGACCCAGGTCATATCATCAAGAGGGACCGTGCTGCATCAAGGGTAGCAAAAGACAGCCGCCGGTAGGGGTTGCAATTGCCCCTACCCCAGGAGTATGTGGATCTGAGCGTGCACGCGAAATAGAGTCTCCCACTCCACATGTCTTCATGGCAGAGGTTGCAGGCCGGCGTCTAGTAGGCTGTCCAAAGACTGCTTATGTTAGGGTCTCTCTAGATGTTTCCCTCACAGGCTTAGCCGAAGAGTTGAGAGAGAGGAGGCAAGCCTGGGCCAAGATGAAGAAGGATAGTAAAGGACAACTAATCCTCGCAGACGTAGAAATTTTTAGAGCTAGAGTAGGTGCCCTGATAGACAGTGGGGCAACTAGGAGTTATATCAGTCGTGAGGCGTTGAAGAAGTTGAAGCTAAATCTAAAAGTCCAGCGATTAGAGGAACATGTAATCGGCATCCTCGCAAACAACAACAGGATGCGCGTCGAAGAGTATGTCGAGGGGGTCCACGCCAACTTTCGCCTCGAGGAAGATGGGAAGGTAGAGAAAGTACTGCATTCCTTGACCCTCCTCGTAGAAGAGAGTCTCCCGTTTGACCTTGTGTTAGGCACAAATTGGGGAGAGGCAGCGGGAGCCGTACTTCACCTTAGAGAGCACGAGTGCAGGCTCCCTAGCGCGTTAGGCGAAGTCAAGCAAGTCCGCCTCTTCCATGAGTCTGGGGTAGATAATCTCCTCGCCCATTGCTGCCTCAGCGCTCCTGCGTTCGCCAAACTTATGCGAAAGGAGCAGCTCGAAGAGCAGGTGCTCGTAGCCTATGTTAGGCCGATTGCTGACCAGCCAAAGGAAGACGAGAAGATCCATCCTACTATCGCCGGTCTGCTGGAAGAGTACAAAGACCTATCTGAAGCACCTTCAAGAGTAGTGCCTAAACCGATCCAGCACTGTATAGAAATATGACCTGGCAGTAGAACGCCTAAGGGGGCAGTCTACAGGATGTCTCCCAAGGAGTTAGAGGAGCTTCACAAACAGCTAGACGAGCTTCTGGAGAAAGAATGGATCAGGCCTAGCTCGTCACCGTTCGGCGCACCTGTTTTATTCTTCCCAAAGAAAGAGGGAGAGTTGCGTATGTGCATAGACTACAGGGGACTGAACGCCATCACAATTAAGAATGCAATGCCACTACCTCGCATAGATGACATGTGAGATCGAGTGCAGGGATGCAAGTATTTCTCAAAGATAGATTTGCAGTCAGGTTACCATCAGATAGGAGTGCATCCTGACGATCAGTATAAGACGACGTTCACGATAAGATACAAGTTCATAGTGATGTCGTTTGGACTTACTAATGCACCGACTACATTTCAGCACTGCATGAACGACTTGTTTAGACTGTGGTTGGATAGATTCGTCGTAGTTTATTTAGAGACTGAGCCAAGAGGGCCATCTTCGACAGATTCTACGCAAGCTAAGAGGGTAACTTCAAAATTAACCCAAAGAAGTGTGAATGGGCCAAGACAGAGGTCCTTTACCTAGGCCATGTACTAGACGGCGACGATATTCGGCCTGAGGACAGCAAGATTGCATCCATTAGAGACTGGCCAACTCCTAAGACGTTGACAAAGTTGCGCTCATGTTTAGGACTGACTAACTACTATAGGAAGTTCGTGAGGAACTTCTCTACGATCGTTGCTCCCCTTCATAGGTTACTGAAGAAAGAGACTATCTGGAAGTGCGACCAGGATTGTATGTCAGACTTCAAGAAATTAAAAAGGGACCTGATAGAATACCCTGTCCTCAAAGTTGTTGATCCATCATTACCATTCGTTGTTACTACATACGCTAGTCAGTATGGCATAGGTGCCGTTTTGCAGCAAGATGACAACAACGGTTACAAACCCGTAGAGTTCATGTCAGCCAGGCTGCCTTCAGAGAAAGTCGCAGCATCCACATACGAGAAGGAACTCTACGCTCTCTGGCAGGCTTTAGATCACTGGAAACACTACCTGCTTGGAAGGCACTTCAAGGTATACTCTGATCACGAGACTCTTCGATGGATAAAGACACAGGCCAAGATGACGCCCAAGTTAAGAAGATGGGCTGCTGAGATAGACCAATTTGACTTTGAGTTAATGCCAGTAAAAGGAAAGTATAACATGGTAGCTGATGTTCTAAGTAGAAGACCTGATTACTTCGGCGCAATAGGGCACTATCTACACATAGGGGCCGACCTGCAGTAGAAAGTAAGAGATGCCTATGCACACTGCACATGACCCGATCTACGGTGAGCTGCTGAAGAGAGTAAAGGAAGCCCCGGATAGTGAGCCACACTACCGAACCACGAATGGGCTATTGTTTGAGAAGACCAACGTCGCTGACATACTATGTGTCCCCAATAGTGAAGAAATCCGCAGCCTGATTCTAGGGGAATGCCACGATACGAAAGGACACTTCTGATGGCAGAAAACCTTAGCTAACGTGATGATGTCATACACGTGGCCAGGAATGAAAGCAGACTGCATAGAGTATGTGCGCAGCTGCAAGGTGTGTCAGCGTAACAAGTCCACAACGAGCGCCCCGCTAGGTCTTCTTAGACCCTTGCCTATTCCGTCAGGACCCGAAGATTCAGTTTCCATTGACTTCATGGATATCGGGGTCACAAGTAAGCACGACAAGACTCAAGTCATGGTCAAAGTAGATAGATTTAGTCAAAGTAGATAGATTTAGTAAGTATGCAGTTTTTGTTCCCCTGCCTTTAGAGGCACGCACAAACTTAGTCATTAGTAAGTTTTTCGACTTCTGGGTAAGCGAGCATGGCATGCCGTTGTCCATAGTTAGTGATAAGGACACGCAATTTACTAGTTAGAATTGGCAGGATCTTATGAAAGTCTATGGGTCTAAGTTGTTGATGTCGTCAGAACGACACTCAGAGACTAACGGTCAGACAGAGCAGATGAATAAGATCTTGCAGCAGCTATTCAGAATGTATATTAGACCAGATCAGATAATCTGGGATGAGATGCTTCCCAAAGTAGCAAACGCGTACAACAATAGTGTCCACCTAGTTACTTGCAGAACTCCTAACGAGCTGCATAAGTCCTTTAGGCCTAGGCGACTGTTTGAGGGACTAAATCGGGACCAGATACAGAGACTACCACCCGACACACGAGAGTTTGCGTTGCAGCACGAGCAGGAAGTCACTAAGGTCATAGCCAATCTGAGGAAAGCCCAGCATCGGATGATAGAGCAAGCCAACAAGCACCGCCAACCTTCACAGTTTCAGGTAGGCGATCTAGTCTGAGTCAAGTCAAAGGAGAGTTCGCACCTGAGCAAAACATCTCGCAGAAGCTCTTACCTGCGTATAGAGGACCGTGGCCTGTCCTAGAGGTCAAAGGAGGAGAGGACAACCCGTCATATACGATGGAGCGCAGGGATGCCGGTACTTTACTAAGATCTAAAGTCTGGATACCATCAAATTGCTTTACCATCAAATTGCTTTAAGACCTAAGGACCAGCACAAAACCGCTTTTCAGACAAAGTACGATCTGCACGAGTTTGTGGTGATGCCCTTTGGCCTATGCAATGCCCCTAGACATTCCAGCACACCATGAATAGGATATTTCATGAATTCTTAGACAAGTTTATCGTCGTGTACCTCGACGATATTCTTATCTTTAGTAGGACTGTACAGGGCCACGCTGAGCACTTGAAAATAGTGCTAGGTCTCCTAAGACAGCACCAATACAAGGTTAACTTGGAGAAATGCGAGTTCGGTCGCACCAAGATCTTGTACTTGGGTCATGAAATCTCAGCGGATGGATTGAGGCCGGATGATGCTAAGGTGGCCAGCATACGTGACTGGCCCAGACCTCATTCCTCATCAGCGACGGGCTGCCCTTCGATATGTTGCTAGGCATGTACTACCTCGAGGTTGCTCAACCTCAGTTCGATTGGGATCGAAAGGTGTTGATACACAAGCTGCCAAATGGTAGGACCGTTAGACTGCAAAAGTTTAAAGCTTGCAGTCCAGTGGAAAACTACGACTGCATGTGTGCTTCCTCTTTCTATAACTACTATGAGCAAAATCGCGAGGTGGACATGTATCTAGTCTTTGTCTCTGAGAAAGGGGAGGCCGTAAAATCACCCCCAGAGATAGAATCAGTCGTCGCTAAGTATTTTGACCTTTCTGAGGAGCCTACAGGCGTGGTAGAAAGGGAGGTTGTCCATGCAATAGAAGTTGTCCCAGGTAGTAAGGTACCTAGAGGACGAATCTATAGGATGTCTCCTGCGGAGTTGGATGAACTCCTCCGCCAGCTCAAAGAGCTCACAAAGAAGGGATAGATTCGACCTAGTACCTCCCAATACGGTGCGCCCGTCTTATTTGTTCCTAAGAAGGGAGGGACACTGAGGATGTGCATTGACTATAGGGGCCTCGATGCCATCACCGTTAAGAATGCAGAGCCCCTACCCCGCATCGACGACCTATTGGATAGAGTGTAGGGATGCCGGTACTTCAGAAAGATAGATCTGAAGTCCGGATACCATCAAATTGCTATTAGGCCTGAGGACCAGCACAAAACCACTTTTCAGACCAGGTACAGTTTGTACGAGTTTGTGGTGATGCCCTTTGGCCTACGCAACGACCCTGGGACATCCCAACACACAATGAACCGAATATTTCATGAATACTTAGACAAGTTTATCGTCGTGTACCTCGACGATATTCTTATCTTTAGTAGGACTGTAGAGGAGCACGTTGAGCACTTGAAAATAGTGCTAGGTCTCCTAAGACAGCATCGATACAAGGTTAACTTGGAAAAATGCGAGTTCGGTCGCACCAAGATCTTGTACTTGGGTCATGAAATCTCAGCGGATGGGTTGAGGCCGAATGATGCTAAGGTGGCCAACATACGTGACTGACCCATACCTCAAACTGTTGAGGTCAGATCGTTTTTGGGGATGACGGGCTATTATCGTCCGTTTGTTAAGAACTATAGTACTATAGCTTCCCCATCAACGTATCTAACTCGACTTGACACCCCTTGGGAGTGGAATGAAGAGTGTGAGGCGGTCTTCAGGAAACTGAAGTATGCTCTGACACACTATGAGGTCCTCAAACTTCCCGATCCCGATTAACCCTTTGTCGTGACCACAGACGCCATTCAATATGGCATAGGCGCGGTCCTTGTGCAAACGGAGGGGCCAAAGTTGAGACCAATCAAGTATATGAGTAAGAAGATGCCATCTCAAAAGCTAGCAAAGTCCACGTATGAGTGTGAGCTCTATGCCCTATATAGAGCGCTGGTTCATTGGAGACATTATCTCCTAGACAGATTCTTCTACGCGAGATCTGACCATGATACCTTGCGTTGGATTAAGACACAGTCTGTGCTCTTTGATGGACTCAAGTGATGGATACAAGTGATAGACATGTATGACTATCAACTTGATCCAATCAAGGGAGAGTACAACAAAGTGGCTGATGCATTATCTCGTCGGGCGGATTTCTGGGCGCGTTAGTTACTGAATTTGGCATATCTAACGATCTAACTCGATCATTTGTGGCAGCCTGTCAGCAAGATCCAGTTATGTCTGAGATCATTCGTAAACTCCAAGCGAAGGACAAAGTGACTTTGGATGAATTTACGATGGTAGACGGCTTGCTGTTTCTTGAGAAGGCAGGGAATAAAAGACTATGTGTGCCTAATAGAGAGTCTTTACGTAGTTTATTTCTAGGTGAGTATCATGATGCAACTGGCCATTTTGGTTATAAAAAGACTTGAGCTAACTTAGTGCAGAAATTTTGGTGGCCCACTATGATGCAAGATGCGAAAAAGTACGTTGAAACTTGCCAGGTTTGCCAAAGGGACAAACCTAGGACTCAGGCTCCGCTTGGGCTCATCAAGCCCTTGCCGATTCCTGAAGTCCCTGGTCAGAGTGTATCCATGGACTTCATGGATACTCTTGTGACCAGCAGGTCTGAAAAAAGGCACATCTTCGTGATAGTAGACCGCTTTTCTAAGTATGCAAGACTTATCACTATGTCGGAAACTGCTAAAATTGACTATGCCATCAAACTGTTTCTGGATGACTGGGTTAGGGATTTTGGACAACCTACGTCGATAGTAAGTGATAGGGATGTAAGGTTTACCAGCGAACTGTGGTAGGCAACAACTGAGCAGATGGGTATCAAGCTGCAAATGACGTCAGGGAATCACCCTGAGTCAAATGGCCAGGCAAAACAGATGAACCGGGTAGTACAGCACCTGCTTCGACATTATATTAAGCCAAGTCAGGATGACTGGGACGAGAAGTTACCTCTCGTCGCAGGCCTGTACAACAATGTTGTGCACAATACTACTAGTATGACTCCCAACAAGCTACACCTTGGTTGTGCACAGTACTACTAGTATGACTCCCAACCAGCTGCATCTTGGTTGGAAGCCCAAAACTGCACTTGACTTTCTGCTACCAGAAAGGCAACCCACTGCAGCACCTGGCAGCATAGAGTTTGTTGTTAATTATGAACAGGTGCTGCAGCAGGCCGTCGAACATATTAGAAAGTCTCTGGATGCTATGATCACATCTGAGAATAAACATAGACGGCCCAACTTTTAGGTAGGGGATAGAGTCTGGGTAAAGTCATCTGAATTAGGTCAGGAGTTTGGGATTTCGCGTAAGGTGATGCCACAGTACTTTGGGCCTTGGGAGATCTTAGACATTACAAGGGATCAACCGGATGGGCCTTCATACGTGATTCGCATTCCTGCACACTTGCGTACTTACCTTGTTTTCCATGCATCGAAGTTGGCACCTTTCGCTGCCACGGATCAGTTTCCCTCCAGAAGATCAATGCTGCCCCCAACCATGGACGGACACGTGGACATTGACGATATCATCGAGCAAAAGCTGATGCCTGTGCCCAAACCTCCAGGAAGGGGCCGACTGCCAAAGCCACAGATGCAATACCGAGTGCGGTTCAGACATCACATTGATCCTCAAGAAGACCAGTGGTTCACAAGAGAGGAATTAATGAAGACTGCTCCCCAAATTATCCCAAGTTACGAGAGAAAGCTAAAAGGGAAGCAGCCTGTTCCATAAGGACTTCTCAGAGGACTATCGAAGAAAAGGAGGGAACGCAAGGATCTGGGTCCTCGGCAGGCCTGAGGGCCCCCTGCTGCAAATGTGCCTGCCCTAAGTGAAGGCGGGCCTAGCAAATCACGAGAGGCCCTAAGCTGTCAAATTTGTATTTGGGGTCCAGGCAGTTTCGTTGCGCCAGTTGGTTGAGGAAACACTGGCCGAGCAGCAAGGAAATTCCACGGCCTTCTAGGCAATTCTGAAAGCGCAGGCCCTGGGCGAGATTCGCAGCCTCATACACAGACAGTTGGGAGGCCCAACTGAATGAGGCCCAGTAGCCGCACCAGAGGCGCAGCATCCTGGGGCCTACCGGAAGCTTCTGGGCCCAGGCCCAGGCCAGCCAGGCTGCGAAGACAGGCAGGCTCTTTCCATATCGGAAAGAGCTCGCTGCCTGGCGGGACATTCACGTACTCGCATGCTAGCGGCAGCGCTGCTGGAGCGAACGCTCGTGGGCTGCTGCTGGCGCTGAGAGGCGAGGTGCTGCGCACGTGCGGTCGTGTGTGGAAGAAGGGCGCTGCTGAGGGCAGCGCCATAGCCCAGCCTCCATAGCTGGCTGAGGGCTTGGATATACAGTTAGGCGCAGGGGTGGTCTTCGGGTGTACAAAGGGAAGACGTGGGAAGAGAGAGAAGGATGATGATGATGATGATGTGAGGGCACATACCTGCCAGCCTCTTCGGCAGGGCACTAAAGCTAACTCAGAAGAAAAAATAAAAAACACAAAAAACAAAAGACGAATATATCAACAATTCTGGGCAGATGCATTCCTGGAGGCACTATTGTGAGCACACCTCCTTCGTGGATTTCCCCGACGTCCTTCCTTTCAACTCTGCACTTTCTTTTTTTTTTCATTTTTTTTCTCCGATCGGACCCACAAAGCCCAAATGGTTTGTTTTTGCCAACCCTCGTCCAGACCCCCAAACTTTGCAGTTGAGGTCATTTTCCCTAATGGGACTACAGCTTGGAAAGGTAGTGGTGGTTTAAAGGTTGTGAGGGGTGCCGGGGACAGTGCAGGGCGCTGATGTCTGGCCGAGGGACGAGACATGTTCAGTCCTCCATGTCGGCAAAGTGGACCCATCCACAAACGGGGCACACTCAAGGACGGAACACTCGACCTCGACCACACACACACACAAAGGCAGGTATCGAGCGAGACTGGTGCTTCGCGATCGGCACCTGGGTGCGCCATACCCAGATTCAGGTCCGGGGGCCCCCAAGGTGACCTGTCGGGAGGCGATCAAGCACCCTGTCACCTGTCACCAAGGGGGGTGTCATTCGCCTGCTAGGGGAATAGTGAACCCTGGCCTCCCTGCCCTGCTCTTCCCAACTGAGTTCGCCGCCCCCCTGCCCCATCCCCCCATGACCCTGCAAAACCCAAGAGGAGGTGCAAGCAATGCTCTCTGACAACCCACACTGTGACGAGGCAGAGGCAGAGCTGCGAGGCTGGGAGAGAGAGGGAGAGAGAGAGTACACACACACGCTCACTCAACTCGACGCAGGCTCGACACGACTCGACGGACGCAGACACAAAGTGGCAAAGTCGCAGTCTTGAATTCCCGAACACAATGTCAAAGCAAAGTCACACTGAACACAAGCACTGAGGCTGAAAACTTGGTGCCCATACTGGGCTTGAGTCCGGACATAAGTACACGACTCAGGGACGGTCCTGACGGCGAAAGTGCAAATGCCTCAGGGCCAGTACTGAAAATCGAAAGTCTGAGAGTGGGCGCCAGAATGTCGGATGGCGCCAAGCGTCCAAAATCCGAGAGTCCCAAAAGAAGGATTTTGAAAACGGGCACCAGAATGCAGATGGCGCCAACTGTCTGAAATTGGAAGAGCAAAAACAACATAAAACAAGAAAAATTAGAAAATTCAAAATTGTAAAAATAGTAGAAAGAATAAATACAGCAAGCTGGCGGTTGATAACCCGCAGACCAGGGATCGAGCCCTGGCAGAGTCTATAACACATGAGGAGCAATCCCGCGTTAAGCTCCTATCAGGTGCTTAGCCCCGACAGCTATGCCATAAAACATGTCCGGTCTATTTTGGTTAATGAATAAGGAATGGAGCCCAAACACGGGCCGTAGAAACAAGTGAAGAGGGGCTTCTCCAGAGCCAGGCCCCCTACACCGTACTGGACTGCATTGCTGTGAATATGGTGGAAAATCATGCCAATGAAACTGGGCAGACCCAGGACCAAACAGGAAGTCTTGAGACAACCCCTCTTTGGGAATCCTTGGCGGTGAGAGACGAAAGCGATCACCCACTCTCTCTCAAGCCAGGGGGAAGGAGACGGATATCATTGATTTAATCACGGAGTATGGAGAGTCGGGCATATTTGCGATGAGAACAGGAGCTTGGTCCCCGCCTCAAGGGATGCCAGCTATGAGATGAGAACCTACAAATTATTATCGAATGCCTCCCAGAAGGCCGGAAGGAGTTGCTGAGAGAAGTCTTTACCCAGAAACCAGGGGGTTGCGGAGTACTGGTTCACGAAACAGTACCCACAAGGGCCTTCCAATTCTCCCATAAGCAACAGGGATCAGACACCCAGGCTGTTTTCACCTCTTTTCCAATTACTCCTACAACGCATGGCTCCTCCTCCATTCTAAACAAAGATGCAACAGTCCTAAATTCGTTCGTGCTCAGAAAAATAAGAGTGTTGGGCGTGTGGCTGAAAACAATCTTCACGGCAATTCAAGACTTGGAATTTGATCCAGCAGGATTGACCTGGAGACCAGGCAGAAGCAAGAATATCAGAATGGCTGTCGACATTCATGAGTACACAGTTAAACTGGGCTACAACATCCTTATCAAGACTAAGGATCCTGATCCCACAGTTAAGAACAGATGGGTAAAGTTAATCAGTCAGGATGTCAATCAGATATCCCAAATACCATGGAAAACTTCACAACATTTTCGCCTGTCAAAATCAGGAGTCTCCAGTGGCTCATCTCCTACGTGGCTCTACCAGTCAACCAATGGTTGCATATCTCTCAAGACTAAGGAGCCTGATCCTACAGTTAAGAACAGATGGGTAAAGTTAATCAGTCAGGATGCCAATCAGATATCCCAAATACCATGGAAAGTTTCAGAACACTTTCGCCTGTCAAAATCAGGAGCCTCCAGTGGCTCATCTCCTACGTGGCTCTACCAGTCAACCAATGGTTGCATATAAAAAGAAGGAAGACCAATCCCGGCAGCTCGTACTTATATGTGGTATGCTCGGACAATGAATCAGAAGATATATTACACTGCTTAATATGTTGTGAATGAATTTAAAATTCCTACAATAAATACTAAAAAAATCCAAAGAGAAGCACCTGAAAATACAGCATTTGAAATTGGGGCAATTGAGTTCGTTTGTGGAATAGTTGTTAGGGGTGGCATGGGAATTGTCTTGGCCTTCTATTTGTGGCCGTTGTTATTAGTATGGTTTTTGGTAGCTTTGTGAGAAGGGGGTATGGTGGCCTATGATTGGAAATGAAGGTAATCTGGTGATAGAACTGTGATACCCGTGGAATTGCTAGTAGCGGCGTCACCTTGAGCAGTGGGAGTGTAGCAAGGGGCGGTGGGAACGTTACTGGAGGCACGAGAGAACCAGTGAAGAGCAAACTTGAGTTGTACCCATTGTGTCCGCTAAACCACGAAGGACCAAGGGTGCGTGGTGGGAAACCCGTCATGGCAGCTCAGGCTCTTTGCAGGGTGTGGGAACAGCGTGGGAGAAAGGGTAGCTCGATACAGCAGTTAATGAATGTGTGAACAAAGCAATCGGCACYATAGTCAGGGTGAAACCCAGSGAATTTCTGATAGCGGYGCCATCTTGAGCACTATGAGCCTATGAGGGTATCAAGAGGCGGTGGGAACGCTATTAGTTAGATGTTATGAGAGAACCGGTGAGGAGCAAACTTGAGCTGTACCCATTGTGTCCGCTAAAACTATGRAGGTCCAAGGGTGCGTGGTGGGAAACCCGTCATGGCAGATCAGGCTTCTTGCAGGGTAGTGGAATAGGGAGGGTAATAGGGTTACCTCTGCAGGTGTGATTAATYAACWGCTGTAGAATTGTTCTCTATTTCTGGGAGACAATATCACCATGTTCAGTTTGAAGTTGGCATGAGTTTCGGTTAAAACTTGGGATTGTTTGGGATTATTTAGTYTGCKTTCGGAATAATTTTAGGGTTAAAACTGTAAAATTCTTTGTGAATTGCCTTGCGCCTTTTTGAATTCTACAGATTATAACTTGTAGTTCTCTGCCAATAGTGTTTCGTCGTTAGAAACATGYCGGCRTTGCACTTCTYCTTCTGCGCTGCAAGGTTATCATGTTATAGGCTGAAGGACTGGAGAGGTTTATTATTGATTAGTTCAGCCGCCTTTTTCTGTGCTTCAAGGTTAGTTTGAGGAGTTTGTCCTATTGAGACTGGGCGGTCGTGGGACGCTGGACCTGGTTTCCAGCAGGTTTCATTTCGTTAACACCGGGTAGAATTGTGAGGTCCCCGGCCTTGACCATTTTTGTTTTGAAATATAAAGTGACAACTTCTCAAAAAAAAAAAAAAAAAAAACAGCATTTTTAGTATTTGACCCGCCTTCTGGTGATGCAAATATAACTGGTACACCAACAACCAGAATAAAAGAAATTGCTACTAGTGCAAATAAAGCAAATTGAAAAGCAAATATCATACTAATTATTCTCCAAACAAATTCATTTTTATTTTATTCATGATCCCTTTCAAAAAGGCAATAATACAGTTTTCTTGTTTTTTTTCCTGATTTTGAATAAATTCAAAAAAGAAAAACTTTCTTTTTTTAGTGTATTTTATTATAATAGTCTTTTGAGTAGAATTCAATTCCCTTTCAATAGGAGTACAATCTAATAGACAATATAAAGATACTCAATAATATAGAAAGAATATTTTATAAATAACATTAAAGAATATATTGTATTATATTAATTGTATCCTTAATACTCTTAAAGCGTGCAGCGGGTCTCGCGTAACGCTCCCACAAGAACCCGGTTGCGAGTGTTGGGAGAGGTGCCGTGGCGAGGGGCGGGCCCGCGGGGAACTCCTTACCGTTTTCCATAACGCCGGGCGTTCGCGAGAGTCCGAATTTTGCGCGGGAGCAGGCAAAGATACACTCCCTTTTTTTTTGGGGGGGGGAGGGGGCCTTCGGGAGTCTTCGGGTGAACTCCTTGCCTTTTCCCGAAACGCCCGGCGTCCGAATTTTGCGAGGGGGCCGGGGAAGATACAGTCCTTTTTTTTTTTAACGCCGGGCGTTCGCGAGAGTCCGAACTTTGCGCGGGAGCCGGGGAAGATACACTCCCTTTTTTTTTTTTTGGGGAGGGGGCCTTCGGGAGTCTTCGGGTGAACTCCTTGCCTTTTTCCGAAGCGCCTGGCGTCCGAATTTTGCGAGGGGGCCGGAGAAGATACAGTCCTTTTTTTTTTTTTTGGAGAGGGCCTTCGGAAGTCTTCAGGTGAACTACGTCGGCCAGCCGGTCATCAAAGGTTCAGGCCAGTAGACGTGGGCTCGGTGGCGTATATACTCACCGATTTCTGGCGTCCGCGTTCGGCACTCGCCATTTTGTATCTCTCGTGTTCTATGCATTTTGGCACTTGCCATTTTGCATGTCCTGCGTTCTATGCGTTTCGGACAGTTAGCCATTTTGCAGACACGTAGAGAGAGAGAGAGAGAGAGAGAGAGAGGCAGACACATAGAGAGAGAGAGAGAGAGAGAGAGAGA
>BFEA01000712.1:380429-413076 GCA_003427395.1 Chara braunii | reverse complement strand
CGTATACCGATTTAGTTAAGCCGCCTGCAGGAGTAGTACAATGTCCCATCCAGCATCATATTGAGATACAGCCTTGCAGTAGAACTCCTAAGGGAGACGACTACAGGATGTCCCCAAGGGAGTTAGAGGAGTTCCGTAAACAGTTAGATGAGCTCTTCGAAAAGGGGTGGATCAGGCCCAGTTCATCTCCATTTGAAGCACCTGTTCTTTTTGTTCCGAAAAAGGAAGGAGAACTCAGAACGTGTATTGACTACAGGGGTCTCAATGCTGTTACCATGAAAAATGTTGAACCGCTGCCCCTCATAGATGATTTGTTGGATCGGGTGCAGAGGTGTAAGTACTTCTCAAAGATAAATTTAAAGTTTGGTTATCATCAGATAGAGGTACATCTTGATGACCAGTACAAAACGGCATTTCGAACTAGATATGGGCACTATAGGTGAACTAAATAAAAACAACTATTGTATTTGATTTTGAAGATGGTACACTCGAATTGTATTGTTTAAGTGGGTCATCCACTCGTTCACAAAATATTTTAATTTCACAATTACTAAGTCACTGGTTACTCAAAATCATGGCTATTTTGTTGAGTTTTCCTGTTTTACAATTGCTATATCATTTTCAATATTCAACAGTTTAACGAGTTTATAGTCATGCCCTTTGGACCTAGGCTACCAGCCGGGCGGCCCGGTCCCGGGTGGCCCGGATCCCGGGTGGCCAGCCCGTGCAAGGACCAGGGAAGGTCCCAGCAAAAAAAAAAAAAAAAAAAAAAAAAAAAAAAAAAAAAAAATCCGAAAAAAAACTATGGTATGCAGAAAAATAAACTGAACAACTTTTGCCTCAGGGTCACATCGAAAGTCTTCACCAAATTTAGAATAAAAAATAATTTTATTTTTTTTATTTTTTTTTATTTTTTTATTTTTTTTGGTCCGGCCGGGCAAGTGACCCCGGGCCACTCTGGTAGCCTAGCTTTGGACTGACCAATGCACCTGCTACATTCCAGCGCTGCATGAACGATTTGTTTAGACCATGGTTAGATATATTTGTAGTAGTATATGATATTTTAGTGTTTAGTAAGACCCTCCAGAAGCATGAGGGTCATCTGCGGCAGGTCATGGAGTTTATAGTGATGCCCTCTGGACTGACAAATGCACCAGCTACGTTCCAGCGCTGCATGAACGATTTGTTTAGACCATGGTTAGATAGATTTGTAGTAGTACACTTAGATGATATTTTAGTGTTTATTAAGACCCTCCAAAAGCATGAGGGCCATCTGCGGCAGGTCTTGGAGAAACTGAGAGAAGCTAAATTCAAGATCAATGCGAAGAAGTGCGAGTGGGCCAAGATACAAGTCTTGTGTACTTGGGAAACGTTTTAAACGAAGATGGCATAAAACCTGAGGACAGTAAGATCGCAGCAATCAAAGATTGGCTAACGCCCCGCACAATGACAGAATTGCGGTCGTTTCTCAGCCTAGCTAATTATTAGAAAGTTCGTGAGGAACTTCTCCACCATCGCTTCACCCCTTCGCAGATTACTAAAGAAAGAAGCAATCTGGGAGTGGGATAGAGACTGTATGTCGTCCCTAAAGAAGTTAAAAAGGGCCTTCATAGAATATCCAGTCCTCAAGGTAGTCGATCCATCTTTGCCTTTTGTCGTCACCACTGACCCAAGTCAGTATAGTATAGGTGTTGTGTTACAGCAAGATGATGGCAATGGGTATAGACCCGTAGAGTTCATGTCTGCCAGGATGCCTTCAGAGAAGGTAGCGACATCTACCTATGAGAGGGAACTCTACGCTCTCAGGCAAGCACTAGATCACTGAAAGCACTACTTGCTTGGGGGGCACTTCAAAGTTTATTCAGACCACGAGACATTGAGGTGGCTGAAGACGCAGGCCAAGATGACACCTAAGCTTACTAGGTGGGCCGCCGAGATAGATCAGTTTGACCTTGAGCTCAAGCCAGTGAAAGGGAAATATAATGTAGTTGCAGACGCTCTGAGTAGGATGGTTGATTACTTCGGAGCGATAGTTCACTATCTGGATATAGGGAGAGACCTGCAACAAAAAGTTAAGGAAGCCTATGCGCAGGACCCTATTTATAGCGATCTCCTCACAAGAGTTAAGGAGGCTCCAGAGACTAAACCAGATCACCGCACTACAGATGGCTTACTATTCGAGAAGACTACGTAGTTGACCGCTTATGCGTTCCCATTACGTTATTTGCCTGTAGGTGGTATTATTGGACTTATCTTTTTGCTGGAAATTTTCTTAGTTGTAGATAATGATTACATTCCAATATTACCAACAGAATTGAGTACAACTGTATTTCAATATACTGTTTATGCTTCCAAAATACAAAGTTGGACGAATCTGGAAACTTTAGGAAATCAACTTTATATAACTTTGGCGAGCCTCAAGTTATATCGCCCTTACTGGCCAACATTGCTTTGCACGAAATGGAGAATGCTTTGAATGAGTGGGCTCAGCAACAGGCGGCCAAAGGCCGAGTTATCCTAGTAAGATACGCCGATGATTTCGTTGTTCTTCACAAGGCTCGAAGAACTCTGGCGAGCCTAAATCCAGCCAAAGCTGGCGTCAAGACAGTTATTCATTGACTGAAGTCAATGAATCTAAGTTAATTGATTCAAACAACCACATAAAGAGTGAGTTGGGTACAACATATAAACAAAAAATTGTTGAGATATAGAGACTTTTTCTAAAGTAGTTCTCCGATTTAAACAGAAGAGAATTTTTCATGTTTTTACCTTTTGTAATTGGAGTTGTTTGGATGGGTATTTATCCTGAGGTATTCCTAGAGTGTATGCATACCTCTGTAAGTAATTTAGTACAACATGGGAAATTTGGGCCCTAAAGGGCCTTTGTATTTACAGTGAAGAGATCCATAGTTTGATCTTAGGGGAATGCCACGACACAGAGGGACATTTTGGTTGGCAGAAGACATTATCCAACCTTATGCCCGCGTATAGCTGGCCAGGTATGAAGACAGACTGCATAGAGTATGTACGCAGTTGTAAGGTGTGTCAGAGGAATGAGACCACTACGAGAGTCCTCTTGGTCTTCTCAGACCCTTACCTATTCCCACAAGACCCGGAGATTCTGTCTCCATTGACTTATGGATGTTGGGGTCAAGAGTAGGCATGGCAAGAGCCAAGTTATGATTATTGTTGATAGATTCAACAAATAGGCTATTTTTGTTCCTTTGCCCGCAGAGGCACGTACAAACTTAGTTATAGATTAGTTCTTTGATCATTGGGTCAGTGAGCATGGTCTCCCCCTGTCAATGGTGAGTGACAGAGATACCAGGTTCACCAGTCAGAACTGGCAGGAGTTGATGAGAGTCTATGGCTCTAGGTTGTTGATGTCATCTGGCCGTCATCCWGAGACTAACGGTCAGACTGAACAGATGAACAAGATCCTGCAGCAAGACCTGATCAAGTTAACTGGGACGAGATGCTTCCCAAGGTAGCCAGCGCATACAATAATATCATGCATTTAGCGACTTATCACACTCCCAACGAGTTATATATGTAATGACCCGCCATAACACAGACTGAGAACACTGATGATTTCTGAAGTTCTGTCGATGGAATGGAAGCCTTGCTGGGATTCCCGCATTCTGTTGTGTTTTCTAAGTCTGTATGTGTGCGTGCCTGTTGACTTGCGTGCGTGTCTAAGTGCTTGTCGGCATGAGTGTGTGTGTAACCCGCAAGGGTACTTGCTTGTTTGGCAGGCCCGTAGGGCCGGTACTTACCTGTGGCCGTGGCATTGAGGGTCGCAGCAAGGGAAAACACTCAAGTGGCGGAGCCAGAGGCCCGCGGCACTTAGAGCAGCGAAAAAACACTCAAGTAGCAGGTAGGCCGGTACCGCACCCAGTAGCAGTAGATGTGTACCAAATACCCTTGCAACGGTATTTGGCATGTTTTATGCAAGTTACGCCAGTGCAGCCCCGCCCGTCCCACAGCGCGCGCGCGAGAGGAAGCTTAGGTCCTTGTCTGGATGAGCGGCACGCGCGGGGGTATTGACGGCGAGGCGCGACCATGCACAACCTGAGTGTGCGCGGCATCACGGGCCAGAGGGACGTGCGACCTCTATTCTTATTTATTTATTTATTTATTTATTTATTTGTTTGTTTTTCTAAGGCGTTTAGCTCGGTGATCGGTTTTGAGGCCGACGTCGAGACCGACGGGCCTGGCTCATTTATGGCATTGCCGAACATAGGTAGCCGACATGGCAGTCAAGGATCTTGAGCACGCACCTCTTTCGGCGGGGCCGCTCGGGGTCCTGTGTGTTTTGGGGGCTGGCAAAATTTCTTCTCTGCCTGTCTTGACGCTCGGCCCGGCAAAGGTCAGCGTGCATGCGAGCCGGTGGGTAACTAGCCACGAGACAGAAGAAAACTTGGGTGGCGAAGGTCGCTGTGGATGCACCGTCCGCCAACCACGATGTGTTGTGAAAGGCTCGAGTCAGAGCATGCCGCTGGGTCCCAAAGGATGGGGACCATGCCCGGGTGCAGCAGGGTGGAGTGGCCTGGGGCACTGCGGGGAGACCGCAACGGGGCTGCAAGAAACCGCATTTACGTAGAACTTTTCCCGCTCTGGTTTTCAGAAGTTCCCACTTGGATGGCTGCTTCCACCTTGATCCATATTGGGACCCGCCTCACCACTCAGGCTACGGGCCTCACCGCAGGCCCTGCACCTTTCTCTTTGATGAGGTGTCGGGACCAATACTACGACCAAGAGTGGGTCGAGAGTCTCGCTGCCATCCGCTGTTGAGAATCGGCTCGATAGGGGAGTGTTACAACACTCCTCAGCGGGATTCCAGTTCATGATCCCCGGCCTGCTGATTGTGACGGTCGCGGCTCAGACAGCACGACTTGGTGCGCAACCTAGCAGACACAGGAGGCATTGGTGCGCAGCCTAGCGGAGAAGGGAGGCAGCTGTTAGCTCAGGGGAAGAGTACGAATGCAGCACGAGGGGAACGAACCCCGACTGGAAAGTGCGCCGGGTGCATGTGAGAGCTACGGGCTATGGCCGAAGCTGGAGGGAGTGGAAAATGTTGAAACCCGCCCGATCCTTGATGAAAACGGGCGTGGAAAGAGTCGATCCACAGGTTTTTAGGCGGGGCGAGTTCAACGGTCGTGTTAGTTTTAGTGATGGACTAGTAGATAGGGAGTTAGTAAATAAAGTTAGTGCGCGGATATGCTGGAGGGGGAGAGAATGATGAGAGTGAAGTTGACATAACACGGTCATTTCTTGACCGTTTTTTGCGAAGTAAAACGTTAGACTAGGTTTTTCTGGCCGGTCGAGTTCAGTATTGTTAGGTTTAGCAGTAGATTAGCAAGAAAAGAGTTAGAAGAAGAAGAAGGTGTGTGGAACTATGGAGGAGGAAGAAAAAAGTTGGTGAGTTTCGGTCTTTTTCTCGACCGATCTAAGTGAAGGGAGGGTCTACACTGAGGGCTTGGGGCAGGGCGACCTCGTTGGAGGAGGTGGAATCGGAGTTGGGGCAGCTGGTTGATAGCAGCGAGTTGTAGGGGCTGCGTGCGAGAGGAGGAATGCAGACAGTGTTGTGTATCTTGATGCTTTCCTGCAAAAGATGCATTCGATTTCGTGCATCCTGTCAATGGAAGCAGCGTGAAACCAGTGGCAGGATTTGGAGACTTAGTACCTGCTAGCGGTAGAATTGCTCGATGCTATCTGATCGATGGAAAGAGTGTGAGGCTGGATACGGGACTGGAGTTTTTGGGACGGTTCTAGTACAATGGGGAGAAAGGCTGCGTGATGCATGGGCGGGCGGGAGCGGGAGTGAGCACCTACCTGAACGCAGCAGCCGAATAGTGAATCCACTCGCGACGTAGCAGAAGGCAAGGCAGGGGTTGGAGACTTATCTGTGGACCACTACGCCGCTCAGCCTATCGGTCGAAGGAGCAGGGGAGCTATCGACGAATACTTACCTGGTTGGAACGTGTCTGATCTCTAAAAAGGGAGGCAAGGGCGACCAGATGCGTGCAGTGAGTGCGAAAGAGATCAATCTACCGTAGTCTGTGCGGACATGAACCCGATCTTGACAGGTGGTCTACAATGACAGCAACTTCTTGCACCCCGACCGATACTGCTAATAGCAACAGGGTGCATCGCCTGCTATGTGGCGGTAGTCTGAATGCTCAGCGTCAACAAAAGGAGACAAACTCGGTTGTTTTTTTTGGGTAATGGTGATTGACTGTCTCAGTTGGTGGAGTGCTATGTCTGATTAAAACCGGCAACAAACGAGACCCCAACCTACCAAATAACTATGCAGGGGCCTTTCCTCATGCCCAGTCTCGATGAGGAACAACCACTACTGTGTCTGCATAGGAGATTCTGTTGCTTACGCCAGGCGCGGAGAGGAAAAAGGTGAAGGTGGTGATGAGTGATTACACTCTACAGAAAAGGAGGGGAAGTACACCTGCAGTTCAAAAAAGTAAAAACTTTGCGACGTCTCGGTTGCTCATCTCACGAAGACTCAGACCGTCGGTTTGCGCAGCGCTGTTAACGCAACGTTCGAATGAAGTGCAGGGGAAGCTGCAGCCAGCTAAATTGTCGTTGTTTCTATTCGGAAGCCCTTTTGTTTTGGCTAGTGTGACAGAATGTTGTTGCTAGGCGGTTCAGTGTTGCTGGACCGCCCAACACGCCGCTGCTGCGATGAAGAGAAGTGAAAGTGTTGTTAGACCCATGTTTGGATACGAGTGTTGTTGATTGGAGGGAGAATGGTTGTAAGGCGGCGTTGAGGTTGTTGCCGGTTGCTGTTGAGGTGCTCTGTTGTTGCGCGCGGTTGCTGCAGGGTATTCTGCGTTGCTGAGCGTTACGGTGATTCATGGTGATACAAGGCTCATTGTTGTGTAAGAGGATTACCACTGCGATTTGGAGGTGCGTCAGGGGCAGTAGCGCTGCGTCTCAACGTCGACTTGGCCATCATGTTACGATTTTTGGCCGCCATTGCGGGGCCTTCAGGCGATGGAAGATAACAAGGCCCTCTCCTGAGAGTTGAGTTTGTCCCTCTTTGGTACCTTGAGAGTTTGGAACCCCTGATCGTCTGCCCTTCTTAATTTAAGTCTAGTCCTGTTACGAGAGGAAGGCGGCAGGCGGGATTGCAACCCGTAGGACCGAAGCAAGACTCTGTGGGGAGTCAGCCCACCGATTGCGGGAGCCCTGCCAGAGCTGAGGAGGAGTTCTGGAGGCAGGGAACTAAGAGGTAACCGTTGGTTTCCTTTTATAAAACCAGTTATAGCCCATATGCGTACTCCTTGCTATGGTTGACTGAGTATATTGCCTGTATACTTATTTTGACCTTAGTTTGACTTTCAGGACATGACTCAGACGGAAGTAAAGGAATGCTTGCTTAATGTCAGTTTTAGTTTATTGTCTGACTGAAAGCAGGTGTGGGATTGCATCTGGGAAAAGATGGGAGGAAGGCAATTTTGCTTGGGTCTGACTGGGTCAATCAAAGGCTGGGAGAGTCTCCATAAGATTGGAGGGCCCAGTGTTATGTTTATTTTTTTATTGCCTGAAGGACCAGACAGGTTCACATAAGTCTGGGTGGTCTGGTTGCTTTGACTTGCGAGGGCTGCACGTGTTTCACTTTCAAGGACCAAGCATTTTTCCATAAGATTGAATGGCTTGGTTGCCTTGTTTTATTTGGGTTTTCTTATGTTTATTAATGTCTTCTTGTTTATTCTATGGGAGGATCAGGCGAAGGACTGGACAGGTTCCCATAAGATTGGAGTCGCGCACATGTTGGAACTCAAAGGTTAAAATTGTTTATATTATATACTACTCTATTTATGAACAGGCTAGTCAGACATTTTTCCATAACATTGGATGGTCTAACTATAGTTTATCACAAACTGAAGAGAGTATGTGGTAAGAAGGGACAAGTTGAACCTTGATCTAAGATGATCGGTTCAATCCTATGTTACCTTAAAAGACAAAGTGCATACAGATATATATAACAGGGCGACTAGGCTAGCTAACCTGTCATGTGCCCAAAGAACAGAAAAGTTGTTGTGCCCTGTGTTTGTGTATATTCTATGGTTGAGCTAGACAAGTTCCCATAAGATTGGGTGGTCTAGCTTTATGCCTTATAGAAGCTGGGTATAAAGGGACAAATCATTGAAAGACTACAAACTATTGTTTGACAAGGTTGACTTTGGGCTGGTGAGAGTACTCACCTTTGTGGCTGAGTGAGACTACTGCTTAGTCTAAGTTTAAGTTTGATAGGTAGTTGCTTTAGTTGCTCGCCACGTGCTAGAGCCATAGGAGGTTGTTTCAATTCCTGCATTTTATGAGCTAAGTTTTTTTTTACTTAGATCAATTCTCGCATTTTCAGAGAACTTTTGTTATACTTGGCTTTGTATAAATTTTGGTAAGCTACTTTGTCTACGGGAAGCGTTGCCGAAATTTCTACAAATCCAAGGAGTTAGTCAAAATTTGACTCTTCAAAGTTCATCTAATTTTTTGGCTTAGTAAAAATCAGAAGAGTCGCCTTTTCTAAAGGGAGTGCTGCCCAAAATTTTTGCTAATTCAGGGAGTTAGACTAAATTTGACTTTGGAAAGTTGAAGATTATTTCTGGTTTCATATTCGGGCTGATATAAATTTCGAGAAGACACTTTTCCTACGGGAAACGTTGCCGAAATTTTCTTAGATTAAAGGAGAGATTATATTTTGACAGGTGGCGATCCTGGCAATCCACTCAGTATGGGGGAGATTTTGCCATAGGTCTACCTTTCTTTGGATACTGACTTATAGATAGACCTAGGATTGGTTATCAGGAGAGTCTTGAATCAGAATGTGTCATGGGGATTCGTTCTCCATACACTGATGATTTAGCTTGGGCATTGACCTCTCTTATGATACAGGCCTTCTTTGGACATTCGATCCAGGATTTGAACTAGTTTCAGCTTGATCCTACGATAATCATCTTCTGTTATCACTGATAACAGGTCGTTTGGTTGATCGCTGACTCGTTGGCTTACGACACAACTTTGCTTACACCAGTATCTCAACTTGATTGTCTTAGCCCTGAGATTTGATATGTTTCTTTGAGGGTTTTAACCATACTTCTTTTAATGGCCATTATAAAAGAACTTATGAGATTTAATGGTTGGGGCTTGAGTGTGCGAGGCGTGGTGCGAGTTACAAGGAACAGTAAAGTTGACCTTATTGGTGTATGGCAATGTGGCGTTCGTTTGTGTCTGTGTTTTATACAGGTTAGTGTCTTGGAGCCTGTGTACGAGCCTTACTTTGGAGGCAGTGAGAATGACAACCAAGTGCCGCACGATCTGCATACTTGATGGGTTTATGTTTCCCCTTCTTTTATTTTATCTCGAGTTCTCATTTGATATATGAGTGTTGGGATGTTTATTGCGTGTTGGGATGATTGATGCCCTAAACGAGAAGGGAACAGAGGAGCGAAGAGCTCGGAAAGAAGTTCGTATAACACTACTACGCACTGTATTTGGTCCTAAAAAGGGGTGTGACGACAAGGATGCATCGTCAACCGCAAGTTGGAAATAGCGGAAGAATAGCAGGCGGCGTGAGCAGTGGTCAAGGATAGTATGTGCTTATTGTGGAAAGACTGGTCATACCCCTTGCAGATGTAAGATCGCAAAGGAAGGAGTAAAGGGTTAAGACCGTTGTGCTTTATATAAGGGTTTGGTTCCTCCCAATAACTATCACCAATTTACTTGTCTCGTCCATAGCAAGAAAGCGTTTGGGATCATTTTGTGTACATCAGTCTCTTGTGATGTCCTTTCATATCTTCGTGAACGTTTGGGATCATTTTGTGTACATCAGTCTCTTGACTTATAGGGTATGTTATACAAGGTCTTTTGTTTTTTATTGGGACCTGGATTTGTGATCATTTGAGGCTTGTGGGGATTTGAGACTCGAGATAATCTGATTTTCTTTTGAGAATCATCTTGATATAGATTTTGATTTCCCCATGTTAAAAAATTGTGCGTGTTCTGGTTGTCATTGGCATTCTCACCATTGTGGCCTTGTGATTTTTCGGTTTTCATTCTAATTGACGTATGAGAAAGAAAAGAATAACAGTATGAAGTAAAATGGTGGATGAAGTGTGCGAACCAAAGGAGGTTCGATGAAGTGCAAAAAGATTGATTATTAGTGAAGGATTTATGGGAGGCTTGAAGAGTCCAGAAAATTATATAAAGAGAGAGGTTATGCCTGAAGGCGGCCTAAGTGGTTATTGGTTTTATTTGGACCCATCTTCAAGTGGAAGATATTTTAAAGGTTATATGGATAGTCCATCCATGAGTGGGAGGATGGTTGAGAGATTTTATGGTTGATTCTCCTTCAAATGGGAAGGGGTCTTAATACATTTTATGGAAGGCCCATCCTTGCGTGGGAGGATGGCTTGAAAGATTTTTATGGTATAAGAGTTTTATCCTCCGCCAAAATCGACAACTTTATTTTGTTGGTTCTCAACTGCCGGTGGGGGCGTCGTCTGCGGCTGGGAAACCCGCCTGATTCTGGAACCCCTCATGTTTGGCCTTTGGTTGTGAATCACAAGTGATTTTTGTACGCGGCAGAGAGTGAGGAAAAAACCGCCAAAATCGCCATCCCCGCTTGTTTAGTCGCATGATACGGATTTAGAGACTCTTTACTTAGCTTGCTATAGGCTGCAAACGGTATAGCTCGCAACATTGATTTTCATAATTAAGAGGAGTAAGTTGGCTATTAGTCGGTAGGAGCGTCATCTGCAGCAGGAAAACCCACCTGATTTGGGGACCCTCCAATCGGCTTTAGTTTTGGTTGAAAATGGCGTTGTCGATAAGTGTACAATTTTGAGAAGTACAGACCTAGAGTTCATTTGGAAGAAAGATTGTGAGAACTTGATCACTAAGTGAAACTTATGAATGATAAATTATGTGGTGAGAGGGAAGTTAAGACTACTCGCCTGTTTCATGTGTCAGGGATAGATAACCCCTTAGCAAATTGCTGCCTCAGCGCTCCTGCATTCGCAAGGTTAGTGAAGAAGAAGCAGCTAGAAGAACAAGTTTTTGTAGCCTATGTTAAGCCAGTCACTGAGCCTAAACGGGAGGATTCGATCGACCTTTGCATCACCAAGTTGCTAGGAGAACATGCAGATTTGTCTGAGCCGCCTGCAGGAGTAGTGCCACGACCAATCCAGTATCACATTGAGTAGGACTCCTAAGGGAGTTGTCGATAGAATGTCCTTAAGAGACTTAGAAGAGTTGTGCAAACAGTTAGACGAGCTCCTAGAAAAGGGTTGGGTTAAGCCCAGTTCATCTCCGTTTGGAGATCTTGTTTTATTTATCCCCAAGAAGGAGGGAGAGCTTAGAATGTGCATTGACTATAGGGGTCTTAATGCTGTCACAGTAAAGAATGCAGAACCACTGCCCCGTATAAGATTATCTATTAGATCGGGTGCAGGGCTGCAAGTACTTCTCTAAGATGGATTTGAAGTTTGGCTATCATCGAATAGAGGTACATCCTGATGATGAATACAGGACGACATTCAAGACTAGATATGGGCACTACGAGTTTATAGTCATGCCCTTTGGATTAAAAAAAAGTCAAACAAACTGAACTTTGAAAAGACATAATCTGACTAACTCCTTGGTTTTATAGAAATTTTGGCAGCGCTTCCCGTAGAGAAAGTGGCTTACCAAGATTTATACAAGACCAAGTACAATAAAAGATCCCAGAAAATGAAGAAATTGACCTAAGTAAAAATAAACTTAGCTCAGAAAATTCAGGAATTAAAACTAACTCCTATAGCTATAACACGTGGCGAGCAACTAAAGCAACTACCTATCAATTGAAACTCTGACTAAGTAGAAATCTCACTCAGCCACATGCAAGCCAACCCACAAAGGTAAGGACTCTCATCATCCCAAAATCAACTTATCAAACAATACTTCATGATCTTTCAATGATTTATCCCCTTTATACCCAGCTTACATAAGGCATAAAGCTAGACCACCAAACTTATGAGAACCTGCCTAGCTCAGTCATAGAATATACACAAACACAGGGCACGACAACTTCTCTTCTTTGGGCATATGACTAGGCCACCCTAGTCACCCTGAACTTGTTTAAGCATCCCAACTTTATATAATTATCTGCACTTAGTCTTTTGAGGCAACATATGATTGAACCGGTCATCTTAGATCAAGATTCAGCCTGTCCCTTCGTACCACAAGTTTATTCTTAGTTGATACTCTCTTCGGTTGGTGATAAGCTATAGTCAGACCACCCAAACTTATGGAACCCTGTTCATAGATAGATTAATAGTAGTATAGCCAAGTTATATCCCGTTGGTTCCAGCATGTGCGTGGCATTGGACCAAGACCACCCAAACTTATGGGAACCTGTCGGGTCCTCAGCCTGGTTCATTCTCTTAAAACCAAAGCAGGAAAAGGCTAAGCCACCCAAACTTATGAAATATGCTCAGACCTCCTTGTTCAAAACTAAAGAAATTGAAAGACCCAAGCCACCCAAACTTATGGAACATGCTTGGTCCCTGAAAAGTCAATTACAGTCAGTCCTCACAAGTCAAAGCGACCAGACCACCCAAACTTATGGGAACCTGTCTGGTCCTTCAGGCAATCCAAAATAAACATAGCACTAGGCCCTCCAAACTTATGGAGACTCTCCCAGCCTTTGGTTGACACAGTCTAACTCAGACAATATAACCTTCCTCCCATCCTTCCCCAAGATGCAATCCCACAATCTGCTTTCAGTCAAACGACAAAAACTAAAACTGGCATTGTGCATACATTCCTTTACTTAGTCTGGTTTTGTCATAAAAAGTCAAACTGAAAAAGTCAAAGTAAAAAGGCATGCATTATATTTAGTCACAGCATAAAAAGGAATACAGATAAGGGTTATAACTGAGTTTATAGATGAAAAAGCAATGATTACCTTTCAATTCCCTGCCTCCAGAACTCCTGAGTTTCGGCAAAGCTCCCGCAATCAGTGGGATGACTCCCCACAAAGTCTTGTTGTGGTCCTACGAGTTGCAATCCCGCCTGCCGCCTTCCTCTCATTACGAAAACTAGCCTGAGATTAAGAAGGGCAGAAAGAGGGGTTTCAGACGCTCGAGATACAAGAGAGGGACAGACTCAACTCGCAGGAGAGGGCCTTGTTATCTCGATACGCCTGAGGGCCCCGCAATGGCAGCCAAGGATCGCAGTTGCTTGGTCAGTCAAAGTCAAATAGCCGCCTGTTGACTTCTAGACGATCTCTCCATTCGCAATAAAGACCCCCCTCTTAAGTTGTCGTGCCTCACTTTCAAATCAAGCTGCATCTACACGACTTAGAAGGGCAACGTTCATATAGAGCACATCCCCGTGCTCTATTTGAAACATAGGCAGAAAGCAGCCGAACGCGATAACCATGCGCTGCAGCGAAGTATCATGGTGGCAATGCACCGCAACAAAAACAAATGCCACAACGTCGCAGACTCACAGGAAATGATGCACAACGAAATGCGCAGCAACGTGCACCCTCGGAAATACACAGCAATGCCAGCTACGGACTATACAGTAAGGTGCATAGCGAAGCAACAACAACATCATGTCTTATATACACGGCGCCACACATACACGGTAACGTTTTTGCTGCCCACAGGCCACCAAAAACTGGTCTCCCCCCCCCTTTCTCTTTCTCTCACACAGTCCGCTCCGCTTTCCTTACTCCCTACTCAACCTGCTTTGCTTCAAACAGGCAATCGTAAGCTGCAACTCCAATTCCACCCACCTGCTACCGCTGTCAGGACGAGCTCCGCACGTGCCCATGAGCAGGTTGACCCCAACATCATGACGAAGGTGCCGGAAGAGGAGCTACCTTCGGGAACGAAGCGAACTCTGCCAATAAAGCAGACGATCACGACCATCGATTCCTCTACACTATCCCTCCCCTTTTTTCGCTTTCTCATCCTAATATTTGCCTTCTCATATCGCTTATCTTCTACCTCCGCAATTCAGCACATGATCGTGCCAAGCAACCAACATGGCCAGGTCCCAACAAGCCAAAGAACCAAAGCCGCAACGACAAAACCACGGGCTGAACAAGACCGACAATTGACAACGAGATTGGCGCTACGACTATCGAAAACATACAAGCAATAACGAGTATCAAACGGGCTGACGATGGCTCTGGGTCTAACTTAAATAAAACGAATGAATCCGCCCCTAAAACATGGGCAGACACATTGTCATACTCAACTCTAGCTCTTAGGCGCAGCCTGTATTGTCGACCCCAGGCAAACCGCTAATCCGTAGGCAAAACTAACATAGCCATTAGACTCGCAGCGCTGCAAAACCCCCGTTCAGCATCCTCCCTCGCCCGATTTCGTCCCCAAACGGGCGAGATATGTATTTTTCCAATTCCTTCTTCTTCGCTTCTGCGATCTCCCGCGCGGCTCTTTTTCTCCTAACCTCCTATTCCACTAATCGATTGCCAAAACTAACCTTACCAGTAGATTCGCCCGGCCTCAAAACGATGAAATGACCTTTTTGCTTCCTCGATCCCATTCACAATCGACTTCGGTATGTCTTTTCCCTCTTTCTTCGTTCGTCTCTCCTCGATAACTCGGCGCAACCCATTTCTCTTCTACCCCCTTATCTACTAATCTAACTCAAAAACTAAATTCATATCCTAACTCGTCGTCCCTCAAAACCCCAGAACCGCCTTTTTCCTCTCTCGATTCCGCTCAGGAACGAGAGAGTTATGTTTCCTTGACTGCGCCCGACTCCTTTCTCCGCTATCTCAGTTCTTCCTTCACCCTTTTAACGTCGGATGCACTTGGCGCAGCCTGCGTCCGGGTTCTTTTCTTTTATTTTCTTCCCCTCCTCTGTCTCCGTCTGCGCCCGCTCTCCTGCCTTCCTGCGCAGTCTCCTCCCCGCTGCCCGTACTTCTCCTTAATGCCCTGCCACTCTTCAGGCAGCTCTCTCCTCTCTATGCTGCTGCAGTATTTCAGTGGCTTGCTGCCTCTCTCCACCTCTGCAGCCGCCCGTTGCTCCTTGCCGGTACTTGTCGCCCGCTGCGCTATTTGCCCTGCCCGATGCTGCTTGGCGCTGTTCGGTCAGACCCACGTCTGCTACCCAGAGATATGCCTGTGGTCCTCCCCGAGTGGCATTGAGCAGAGACTACCTCGATGCTCATAGGGGGAGGGGACCAGAGGGGAGGCACAAGGACTGGCCCATGGGAGAAGTCCGGTCCTGATATCACCGGCTGGCACCTGGCCGGTATCGCCCACCTGCTGCAGCAGGTATCGCACCTGCTGGTGGGCGCAGCTCCCCCATTTCCCTCTCGTTAGAGGCTTAGGCACTGATGTGATGACTACGGGGTTCCCCGTAGTACTAGTGAGGGGTAATCCCCGACACCGTCACGGAAACGGCCTGTAATCGCATTTCAGGCAATCCCGTGAGTACAACACACCCCCACGCGACCTCACCGGACCCGAAGCGTAGGTCATATACGTTCAGCATTACCGACCCCTTTTGCCTCAAGTGTAATTACACACTCATGCCCTGACCACGCCATGTTTTTAGCAATGGCGTGATAGAGGACTTTTCACCGACATCCCGAACCCGCGGACCCGCCAAACAAGGCGCGCACCCAAAGTCCCCGTCTGCCGCGACGGCCACCCGTGTCCGACGACGACAACAAAACCGATTACTAAGGTAGAAACAATAAAAACAAATAAAAATCAATAATAAAACCGAAAAATGAATGTCGTGCGTCCCGCTGGTCTGCGACGCCGCGCACACCCAGGCTGCGCATCGTTGGGCCTCGCCGTCAATATCCCGTGCGCACCGCTCACCCAGACAAGGACCTAAGCTTTCTCTTGCGTGCTCGTCGTCGAACGAGCGAGGCTGCACTGGTTTAACTTGCAAAAAACACACCAAATCCCAAAAAATGCAGAATTTGACCTAAGTAAAAATAAACTTAGCTAAAAAAATACAGGAATTGAAACTAACTCCTATGGCTCTAGAACGTGGCGAGCAACTAAAGCAACTACCTATCAAACTGAAACTCAAACTAAGTAGTAGCCTCACTCAGTCACATGCAGGCCAAACCACAAAGGTAAGTACTCTCACCATCCCCAAAGTCAGATTTATCAAGTACTCTCACCATCCCCAAAGTCAGATTTATCAAACAATAGTTCATAGTCTTTCAATGATTTATCCCTTTATACCCAGCTTACATAGGGCATAAAGCCAGGCCACCCAAACTTATGGGACATGCCTGACCCAGCCATTGAGTATACACAGAACAGAGGGCACAACTACTTCTCTCTTCTTTGGGCATATGACTAGGCCCCTCTAGTCGCCCTGAACTGTTTAATAGCCAGGTTGGATATATCTCTCTGAACTTGACCTTCAAAGCGGACGTAGGACTGAGCCATTCGTCTTAGAAACAATGCTCAGTCGGCCCAAGTTACCCTCAGTTATACTCTTAGTTATACTCTCTTCAGATTGTGATAAGCTATAGTCAGACTACCTAAACTTATAGAATAGTCTGACTAGCCTGTTCTTAGATAAGATAGTAATAAAGTATAGCCAAATTATAACCTTTGGGTTCCAGCAAGTGCGAGGCATTGGGCCAGACTACCTAAACTTATAGAACAGCCTGACTCTTTGCCTGGTTCGTTCCTCTCTGATCCAATCCGTGCGTGGCATGGAGTCGAAGCCACCAAAACTTATGGAATAGCCGACTCTCTGCCAAAGTTACTCCCTCAGAATAAAAGCAGGAAGAAGCTGAACCACCTAAACTTATAGAATGGCTCAGGCCTCCTTGTTCAGAACCAAAGAAATTGAGAAAGCCCAAGTAAACAACGCAACCAAACCACCTGAACTTACAGAATGTGCTTGGCTCCTGAAAAGTCAATCACAGTTAACCCTCACAAGTCAGAGCAACCAAGCCACCTAAACTTATAGAATGGCCTGACTCTCCATGCAATTCCACAGCACCGGGTCTCCCCAAAACTTATGGGGACTTCCCAACCTCCGGAGCAATCAGAAATAAACACAGCACTGGGTCTCCCCAAACTTATGGGGACTTCCCAGCCTTAATGACCCAGTCAAACTTTAAAGCAATACTGCCTTCCTCCCAGCCTTCCCCCAGATGCATCCCCTTTTTACAATCTGCTTTCAGTCAAACAACAAAATTGAAACTAACATTGCACATACATTCCTTTACTTAGTCTGGCTTGTATCCTGAAAGTCAAACTGAAAGTCAACGTAAAGGGATGCACTCAATATATTCAGTCAAAACGCAATCAAGGAGTACAGGTAAAGGGTTATAACAGGGTTTATAGAGGGGAAGCAATGGTTACCTTTCAACTCCCTGCCTCCAAAACCTCGCCTAGGTTCCGACAGAGCTCCTCGGTGGGTTGACTCCCCACAGAGTCTTGCAGCGGTCCTACGGGTTGCAATCCCGCCTGCCGCCTTCCTCTCAGAACCGGACTAGACTTAGAGTAAGAAGGATAAAATGAGGGGTTTCAGGCTCTCGAGATACACAAGTGGGACTGACTCAATTCTCGGGAGAGGGCCTTGTTATCTTCAAGCGCCTGAGGGCCCCGCAATGATGGCACCTGTGGTTCACTTTTCGGTCTGCTCACAATGGTCGCTAATAGCCGCTCCCGCTCGGTTGGCTGCGAACAGCCCGTCTCTGCTCAATTTGGCTGCAAGCAGCCTATCCATGTTCTATTTGGCTGCGAACAGCCCGTTCGTCCTTACGTACCCCTCTCTGTCTCTTACCTACAAGGTTCCCCCTTCAACTAGTCCCTGAGCGTAGCCTCCTAACACTAAGTATACAAGCTAGGGAAGAATCTTCCCCCAAACCGTGGGGAGATAAATTCGCAAGAATACGAACTGCTCCCTTGGGCGCAGTACTTAATCCGCTACCCTGCCGTTTCAACCACCGTGCCTCGGCGTCGGCCTCAGAACCGATTACCGAGGTAAAGAAATATAAAAAAAAACAATAGAATAAATAAATATTGAAAATAAGAGTGAATGTCGTGCGTCCTGGTGGCCCGCGACGCCTCGCACGCCCAGGCTGCACAGGGTTGTCGCCCTCAATCCCCCGTGCATGCCGCTCACCCCGGCCAGGGCCTAAACTTCCTCCCGTACGAGCGACGAGGCTGCACTAGTATGACTCGCAGAAATCACGCCAAATACCCTTGTAAGGGTATTTGGTACGACTCCGACCGCCACCCCAGCATCACGTGAGGGAGATCGGGTGGCCGCCATCAAGCCGCGAAGCAACAAACTCCCGTGGAAAAGGGAAGGCGAAAATAGCATCGCCGACCGGAAATGGACAGCCGGTACCATGGGTCAAGTTCAGCTTGATCGAGGCCAAATACAAGTACCGCAGCCGATACAGCTGCTGCTATTGGTGCAACAACACCAAGCACAAGACCTCCCAATGCCAAGATCAAGGCAAGGAGGATGTTCAACCTCGAACCAGCTCGGGAAACTGAGCTGCGCGGGAGGTGAGGCGACTCCACCTCTCACTCCGCCAGATTCAGTCGTCTTGCTAGCGGCCTCCTACACATCAGGGAAGAATGCGGATGTCGCAAGTCCTCGGTTCACTTACGAGGATTACGCTGTCCACTTGGTCCCACCGTTGGACCAGCCACTCCACGTGCAAGACTCCACCGCATGCACGGTTTCATCACCATCGACGACCGATTCGGAAGCTTCGCCGCCAACCTTCGCCGGGGATTCAAAGTCGTGGTCAAGACTTGAGAAACTCGACACGTTCACGTTCGCGGACTTCCAATGGATGCCCCTTCCCTCGACCGGTCGATTGCCGAAACCGCATTGCAACGTGTTCATGGCACAATTGCGGGATCACTTGCACACTGCAGTACCAGCTCCATTGATGGACGCCGGAGTAGAGGTTGTTGACCTTCACGACTACGTTGCAAAGATCGACCGCGAGTTCAAGACACAACGGTACGACACCAACGACACACCGTTGATGTACATACGCATTCAGATCGGAGAAGCGACCTGCAGCGCTTTGATCAATTGCGGAGCTACTCGCAAATATATGAGCCAGGATTTTCTGGTACGCGCTGGCCTGGGGCCACGTGTTCGGAGGAAGTCGCAGCCCACGCAAGTCACGTTAGCCAACGGTCACACGCACAAGTCAATCGACCGGTGCATTGATTCCGTCCTCGTGTACCTCGCCCCGCATGCAAGTGAGGCCGTGTCCTTCGACATTTTGGACACCAAGTTCGACATGATTTTGGGCATGTCATGGCTGAAAAGCGAGGATCACCCGGTGAACTTCTACCGCCGCACCGTTCACATTCGTGATCGGAACGGAGTACTTGTCCCATGCACGGTGCCTTCACCTCACCCTTCGATCAGTTGTCATGTGGTGTTCGCTGCGAGCATTCGAGCTTCCATCACACGGGACGACATCGAGGAGATGGGTGAGTGTTTTCTCCATGCCCTCCCTCCCCATGACATTCCATCGACGGACGCATCAATGGACAAACGCATCACCGAGCTGCTAGACGTCTACGGTGACGTTTTCGAAGCCCCGCACGGAGTAGTACCGGATTGGCCAATCCGCCACGGGATCATCCTAGAGGCCGTACCTCTGTGTGGTTGCATCTACAGCATGAGCGAGGAAGAGTTAAGTGTGCTACGGGCACAACTCGACGACCTTCTTGAGAAAGACCAGATTCGGCCTAGCTCTTCGCCATACGACGCTCCCGTTCTCTTCATCTGGAAGAAGACCAAGGACTTGCGGTTGTGCATCGATTATCTTAAGCTCAACGCGCACACCGTCAAGAACGCCGGTCCTCTTCCGTGCATCGACGACCTTCTCGAACGGGTGGGCGGCGCAAAATTTTTCTCCAAACTTTACCTCAAATTGGGATATCACTCGAAATCCGGCGGGAGGACCGCTACAAGACTGCGTTCGAGGCGCGATATGGGCATTTTGAATGCCTGGTTATGCCTTTTGGCCTTACGAATGCCCCGACCACGTTCCAAGTGGCTATAACGACGGGTTTCCGACACATGCTGGACAAATTTGTACTCATCTACCTCGACGATATTTTGGTGTACAGTCGGAGTTTGGACGAGCATGTGGAGCACCTGCGCACCGTTTTGGAGTGGCTACTACAAAGCCAATCGAGACAAATGTGAATTCGCGCGGCAGGAGCTCGAATACTTGGGCCATTATGTGACACCGCAAGGCATCAGTTCGCTCACAGACAAGATTGAGGCCATCCGCGTATGGCCCAAGCCCACCAACACCATGGACGTTCACTCATTCATGGGGTTGGCAAGCTACTACCAACGCTTCGTCACCGGTTACTCAAGGACTTCTGCACCATTGACGAGATTACAATCGCCAAAGGTGCCATTCATATTCGACGACGAAGCGCGCCAGTCATTCCAAGAGACGACCATGCTCATGGCACCCGCCCTTAGCATCTACGACCCCACCTTGCCAAGAAGAGTGACAACCGACGCCTCCGACTATGGTATTTCGGCAGTCTTGGAACAACACGATGGCAACGACTGGCATCCCGTGGAGTACTTCAGCCACAAGGTGCCTCCCATCAACTCACTTGATGATGCAAGGAAGAAGGAGCTGCTCGCGTTCGTGATGGCTCTCCAACGATGGTGGGACTTCCTCCTTGGGCGTCGTAGGTTCACATGGGTCACTGATAAGAACCCGTTGACCTACTACAAGACACAAGATACGGTGAGCAGCACTATTAGACGATGGATGTATTTCATCGACCAATTTGACTTCACACCGAAACATCTCGCCGGTCTCTCCAATCGCGCAGCAGATGCACTATCGCGAAGGTCCGATCTTTGCGCTATGACACATCATGCCTTCGCATTCGACGAGAAACTCCAGTGGCATTTCATTCGGGGCTACCAGTCCGATCCGGATTTCGCCACGCTATATGCACAACTATCTTCGAATCACCCGTCGGCCAACAATTATCGCATTGCCGACGGGCACTTGCTCCACTCGCGAGGCAAGGACTTACTCTGCGTCCCACGAGACCGTCGTCTTTGGACTCACCTTCTCGACGAGTATCACGACTCGCAACTCGTTGGCCATTTCGAAGTCAATCGAACTATCGCACGACTTCGACAATGATTTCGGTGGCACGACGTCATCACCGATGTCACTCAGCATTGCGACTCTTGCGGAGTTTGTCAACGAAGCAAGCCCCACAACCGCAATCCCTACGGCGAGTTGCGCCCATTGCCTGTCCGGCAGGAACCCAGCCTCTCTATTGCTATGGACGTCACCGGCCCGTTCCCCCACAACCGCCTCGGGGACGACGACATCCTCACTGTCGTTGACCGCTTGAGTAAATACACATGATTTCTCCCTTGCAAGTACTACGCCACGACTCCCGAACTTGCGCGCCTCTTGCACACCGGTTGGATTTGCAGCCACGACGTACCGGAAGACATCGTTAGCGACCACGACACTCGTTCATGTCGGCATTTTTTACTTCTCTCATGAAGGAGTCCGACACCGAAATGAAACCAAGTTCGGCTCGACACCCACAAATGGACGGGCAAACGGAGAGAGCACATCAGACTGCTCAAATGATGCTTCGTACGCTTATCCGTCTGGATCAGAAGGATTGGGTTGACCGCCTACCCGACATCGAGTTCGCCTACAACACTTCGTTGCATCTGGCGATCGGCGTGACTCCATTCGAGTTGCACCACGGTGGTAAAAAAGGTCGTATCTTCGCTGATCTTCTCCTCCCATGAACTGCCGACATAGACGCCGCTTGCTCTCCCGCATCCGTCCGGAAGTACAAGGAATTGCTCACCCAAGCCCGTGCGAACATGCACAAGGCTCAAGTCCGCATGCAGCAGCAAGCCAACA
Source organism: Chara braunii (assembly GCA_003427395.1). Lineage (NCBI taxonomy): Eukaryota > Viridiplantae > Streptophyta > Charophyceae > Charales > Characeae > Chara > Chara braunii. The sequence goes on along the minus strand of BFEA01000712.1, from coordinate 391,133 downwards.
GGCGGTGTGCCATGTCCCATCCGCGTCGGCGATCTGGTTTGGGTCTCCGCGAAAGACCAGTCGCGTGTGGTTGTGCGGAGGGCCTGTACGCAAAATTAGGATGTGGTAGTGGGTGAGCGATTTCCCAGTGCAACATGCGGCAAAACCAGTTCGAAAAGTCGTGTGTCATGAATGGGTAGCCGGCGCTGCCGGCCACACACATGCAGTCCAGCCTCTGGCCAGGACACTGGGATGATGGCCCCTAACAAGTATACGCGGTGTTTGCACCGTGTTTGTTTGTTTGTGTTGCATGTGTGCATGTGAGGGGGTAGGGGGACACGGAGGGAACATGAGTTGTTAGTATGTGTGAGGTGATAGGAGAAGGACACGTGAGCAAGAGGAGCATGAGGACATTGCAGAGTAGGCTGGCCATGCCCACATAGAGTCGGAACGAGAAGATTAGCGTCAACTCTCGTACGAACACAGGGACTGGAGCAGATCAGTGTGCACTTCCAATGCTAACATAGGGACATAGGGAGTCGGATACATTTTTGCCCACACTCGTCGGCTACAGCCATCGGCCGTAATGCATCAAATAAAATTTATTTATTTCCGACCAGTCAATTACTGCCGTAGGATAGAGTATAGTCTGCTCTAGTGTAAGGATTATCAGTTTGCATGGGCGAGGGAAGTAGTGGTGAGGAAGATGATCGAACCTTGTCCAGGGGACGAGAGGAGGCCTAGGAGAGAGGCTGCAACAGGGTGCAGGACGCTGTCGCTACAACTGTTGTCACGTTAGCAGAGAGAGCACTACCTTCTCCACCCAAAAAAAAACGTACATACGTTTTCTCAAATTACCTCTGGAAATCGGGTTTTCAGAAATCACTTTTTTTCCCCGAATTGAACGTACAGTCGAATATAATGTACGTAAATTGTATTCAATTGTTTGCAATTTGGATTTTTCAAAAAGAATCAGCCCTGACTCAAATGGGAGAACTACACAGCCTTGACTCAAATGGGAGAACTACACAGCCCTGACTCAAATGGGAGACCACTCTCATTGGACAGACAACTCTCTATGGGAGAACTACATACAACCCTCACTCAAATGGGCAACGATAAAGCCCCAGGCATCGATGGACTATCGAAAGAATTTTGGGTCCGCTTCTGGCCCACATTAGGTAGGGATCTTCTCAATTTTTTTAATGACAGCAGAGACCGAGGAGGACTAGGCTAAAATCTAAGTGTAATATCATTACTCCACAACAAAGGTGAGAAAGAGGATCTGAAAGACTATAGACCTATCTCGCCCATTTTTTTCTTCTTCTTCTTTTTCTTTTTTTGACAGCCCGAGTTAATGCTAGGGATGCTGATACGAGCAGACACCATTGGCACTCCCAAGGAATCTCCATCTATTGGTGGGGAGCAGCACCTGCTGGAAAGCGGGTCAAGCGTCCGTGAACATTGGAAATTGTTTGATAAGGACTTCACATTTGTCTGTGACGACGAAAGGCTGCTTTTTGCAACATTTGTGGTTGATTGCCTATATGACAGTCCAAAGAAGATGCCCTGCTACCTGTGATTAACTCCAAATTCATGTAGGCAATCAGTCCCCCTTCCCCCCAACCCCTACCCTTTTGCCCGTAAGATCAATTCTCTATACTACCCTTTTGATCATTTCCTAATTTGTTTTGGTGTCATGTCTGCCTTTCAGCCCGCATCGTAGCCGCCAGATAATAACTACAGACCTATCTCGCTACTCACAACCCCTTACAAAATCCTAGCGAAAGCATTGGCCAACAAGATCATTAACCTGACAGACAACATTCTTTAATAACCACATCGGCAAAAACAGGGTCCGCATCGTATTTAGCTAAATCACTACTCAATTTTTGAGTTTTGAATTGTTTTCGTAATTTGAGAATTCGACTTATTTTCGGCAACCCATCATTACATAATAACACATAAAAACTCAAATAAAATACACATAACCAAAGGAATTGCGTGAAGAGAGTATAAAAAAAGTGATCAAAGAGGTGCAAAAGGCAATACTTCATATCACCCGTATTTTCGAGTTAGGAATAAGTAAGACGATGAGGGCCCCTAAAAGAGGCCACTTGATAAGACTACTCATATTGTCACATAATGGAGCACAAATTTGTAACATACGTGTTTGCTTTTTTTGGTTGGTTTCAAGCTGGTTTCATCCCAAGTCGGTACATACTCGACAATGTGACGACTCTGAACGAAACGACCAAAAAAATTACCGTGAAACGGATGAAAGCAACGATCCTTTTCTTAGACTTCGAAAAGGCCTATAACCAAGTCAACTAGGATTTCCTTCACGCTTGCATGGAAAAAATGGGAGTCGGCCCGAAGTTAAGAAAGTGGGTCAATGTGTTATATGTTGACGCAACCGCCAGATTGCAGGTCAACAAGATAATATCGGAGACCTCTCCAGGTCCTTACGACAAGGTGACCCCCTAGCACCCTCCATTTTTCTCTTCATCATGCATCCTCCCCCTGCAAAGACATGTAGATAGACCATCTCGCCGAAAGAAACTTCAACCCACTGCACGACTTCGCCCTATACGACACTGATGTTCACAAACGATCTCACAATCCTTATTTGCTCTAACAATAACTCCTTCCAAGCTCTCGCCAGGGGTATGAAAGCTTTTCGTCTAGCGTCCGAAATGAAGGTCAATTGGAGCAAAACTGAAGGATGGTGTCTAGAGGAAGGGACCCCCCCCTCCAACCCGAGGACACAACCACACCCATGTCGTGCTCCACAGGCGAATAGGCACTCCAATATCTAGGTATCATGGTCAATAAAGACGGCGCGTGGCTAGGAATGGGTCAGTGCTTAATTGCCAAAGCAATAACTCGCCTGGCCCCGTGTAAGAACGCACAAGCATCGCTGATCAGGAGGACACTAATAATAAACCGGACTATCTTTTCTACATTATGGTACATTGCATCGATCTGATCTCCCCCGAACAACGACTTTCAAACTATAACGGCAGAGCAAGATGCTATCTCTGGACAGTGGACCCCAACCGAATCTTCATCAGTAGGGTAGCATGGAGCCATGTCATTAGGAAACCGCAAGAGGGAGGCCTAGGCCTGATTGCCCCCAAGCAGGAGTCAATAGCACTGCAGATGAAATGGATCATCAAGATCCTGACCAAACAATACCTACCATGGACCAAGATGGCCCTAGACACATGGCAAAGGAGTGGGCGATAAGATCAAGCAGATCCTGCAGAAGCACCACACAAAACTCAAACAACCAGGCAGCCCCAACGCCCAAACCGTACTGGACTTCGACTTTGAAAACCTGGCGACAAGTGATGCCAAGAAAACATGGCATAACGGAGAACAAAGAAGAGGTCCTAAGACAACCGTTGTTTTGCAACCCATGGATCAAAGACCCCAAGGGCACTCCCTGGTCACTCAAAGCAAAGGATAGCAGATGGCTCGCATGGGTCGAAAAAGGGGTATGCCTGGTAAAACACCAGTGGGCAGAAGAACCTAACTCGTAGACAACCTAACTCAAATTCAGGAGAGCATCCCACCACAGTGGCTCTCCTCTTGAAAGAAGACTTCTCCTGGAAACCAGGGGACTGGGGCATACTCGTATCCCAAACTTCGCCCAGCAGAGCATACCCATTCGTATCTCGCATCTCAACCAGCAGCTGCCTCTCCAAATTTTACTCCTACCATGTCGCCAACCATAACCTCCAGGAATTGGCTATCCTCAACAGAGAACCTCAGCTAGAGATGATTGAATCCTTCCTATTGAGAAAAGTGAGGGTATCAAGAACCAAACCATGGATAATCTTTCAACTTGTCCACACAACAGAGCTCAAATTCGATCCAATGGAATGGACATGGAAACAACGCAAGTCCGAGAGAACAAGAACGATAGTGGAATACGACGTAAAATTCGGGTACAACCTAGGCCTACAGATCATAGATGAAGACCCCAAACTAAAAGACAGATGGAGAGAGATACTGAACCTAGAGCCGACAATCCCAATATTTGTGAGGAATGTGTCCTTATGGGCCCCTAGATGCATATGTCATGAAGTGTGACCCCCGACAAGCCTCGTGCTCGCCCCAAGTGAAGGCGGGCCATAATATCCATGAGAGGCCCTTATCTCAGCATTTTCCCATGCGGGTCTCAGACAGTTGCTGCACACCAGTTGGTTGAAGGGCAACCTGGACCTTACCCTGGGCTCGTCCAGAAGAAGCAGCTGCGCTAGGCAGTTGATCCCAGGACGCAGGTGGTTGCACCTTGGGCACATGCAGTGTGAGGTCGACACATCCCGAAGTGGCCACGGGCCAATGAGAAAGCAGCATTGTTGTCACATCTACCCCGCAGGCCAATGCAAACACAACAAACATTCGGACACTGGAAAATCCTAGGTGTGCCCAACTAAAAAGGGCCCATGCCCTCAACTGTAGACATAGGCCTGGGCACAAACACAGGGGCCCGACCAGAAGCTACTGGAAACTTCCATGGCCAGGCCTGAACAGTCCAGCAGCAGCAACATCTCTCATATAGGGAGAAGGGCAGCCAATCCACAACATTTTGGCCTAGGCAGGCAATGCGGACATGCTGCTGCGAGACAATACGAGTGTCTGCATGCGCCAGTGCTGGCTGGGGCACGCGTGGGCACTGAGAGGTGTGGGGTGCTGCAGGGCAGCAAGGCGCCAAGCGGCCATAGCCGAGCTGCAGGGGCGTGGGCAGGTGGAGGCGACGATGGTCTTCAGGAAGGAGGGCAGGTGCGGGTGGACAAGGGGTGATGAGGGGAGTCGAGAGTACGTACCTGGTGTATGTGGGAGGTCGGCATTGGTGTTGACGTCATGTACATTGGTCTTTGAAGTCGAAGTCGGCCTATTGAACGCATGTAGATAGGCTAGGTAGGATAAGTAGAGTAGGCTGTGCGCTGGGCGCCAAACAAAAGGAGCAACATTGAATAATGCATTGGTGTGGCCTGAGGGCTTAGACATTGGCTCACCGGTTCACTATATCGCTCTTATTTGGATGGAATCTTGGTGCATTTAAACTCTCTGCTTGTTACATGATTATCTGGACTTCTACGTGATTTTGCAATTTGATTATTTGTATATCGCTCTCTCTCATATTCCTTGCAATTTGGTATCGTAGCTGGTTAGAGATCGCCATCATCTACTTGGTGCGCTGACAATGCTTTTGTGTAGTAAGGACACATTGGCGCTGGCTTGAGGAAGCAACACCTAGGTAAAGGGGTGCGTCGCTGGAAGGTTGTGGTGACAGCGTGGGAGTTGTGGTGACAGCAGATGTATGTGTGATGATGAGAGCATGCCACTACATTGCGTTGTGGGTGGTACCAAAGCTACGACAGGTCGTCGAAATGCACATTGGCTCAATTGGTGTGAAGCACGGGTCACCATGCCAACCAATGGGAGTAGTACACCCAGGCTCAATTGGTGAGAAGCAGGGGTCACCATGCCAACCCATGGTGAGAAGCACGGGTCACCATGCCAACCCATCGAAATGCACATTGCGCTGTGGGTGGTACCAAAGCACGGGTCACGGTCACCATGCCAACCCATGGGAGTGGTACACGCAGGCCATGCAACTTTGTCCTTTAAACCACCAGTACACCCGCACCTAAAATCCCGAACCTACCTGCCCATTGCGCGTCACTATTTTCCGAGCCTTCTGCGTGAGGGTACCTGCAGTGGGAATTTCGAAAGTGGCACTGGTGCCACCGGTCTGCCTGAACCGAAAAAAAGAAAAGAAAAGAAAAGAAAAGAAAGGAACAAACATGCCAGAGAGCAATGATGTCGTGAAAGAACGTCATGGAGGCCATAAGCAAATGATCACTTTCCTGAATGCATCTGACCACTATTACGGGGAGAGGGAAACACTGTTGTTTCTCCTTTTTTTCTGGTTTTGTTTTTTTTCTTCCGGGCCCTGCCAGCAAGGCAACGCATATTGCTCTTGCTCAAAACGCCCTCGCTGAGGGCATACTCACACTAGCCACATTGAACTGCATCCAACCACTTTCACAGCCAAAGCGTTGTTGGCTTTTTTTTTTGTTCTTTTTTTTAGAGTCCGACAGTCCTGCTCCCCGTGTTCTACGTTCTGCTGAAGTGCTCTCACTGAGGGAAAACTCGCACGAGTACTCCAAAAAGTGTATCCAACTGCAATCACGGCCAAAGGCTTTTGTTTTTGTTTTTCTTTTTTTGAGAGTCCGACAGTCCTGCTCCCCGTGTTCTATGTTCTGCTGAAGTGCCCTCACTGAGGGCAAACTCGCACAAGTACTCCAAAAAGTGTATCCAACTGCAATCACGGCCAAAGGCTTTTTTTTTTGGGGGGGACGTACGGATTTGAGATGGGCCCAAAAATTTGAAAACCTTCTGACGCTCCGACTCTGCCCCGAGCCCGCCTTTTAATTCTTGTGGCGACAAGTTATTTTGCTGCAAGGCCGAGGCCGTGTACTGGTGGTTTAAGGCTCTTTGCTGCGCTGATAGAGGGATCGTGGAGTGACCAGTCCTATGCAGACGCTTACCAGACCGTCTATAAACACTTCTTGCGGGGATCTGAACTGTACACTGATTGTGATCGCCGTCCCATTTGCGACGTTAAATAATTCCTGAGGACCTTGGGGGTTGTCCTTAAACTGCCTCTTGATCAGCCAGATCAGTCAGACGTACGGCTCGTTGCACGCGAGGATAAAGAAGGGCAATGCTAGTCATAAGCGAATTCCTGGGCACAGGGGTGGGCCGTTAATGCACACCTTAGACACTGCTGCTTGATGATGCGGACATGTACGTTGGATACAGGGGAAGGGAGGTACCAATTGATGCTTAACTATATATATCACAACCATATCCATTGTGCATACATCTGCTCACATGAGTTATTTTTATTTTTGATTAGTTGGTGGACAGACTGCTAACACCTAACGGACATCTTAGATTAGTATTGAAGTGTTATACCATGGCTACTTCTTATTGAAGTTGTTGTGAGTGAAACTAGGTAGGAGTAGAGCATGTGTACAGTTTGTCGAGATGTTGTTGATGCCGCTTGAACAGTAGCCTAGGTGACTTGCCGAATAATTAATTAATTTTTATTTATTTTTCAACCCGGTCAGACACATGATGTGATAGGCTCCAGTAAAGGCACTAGTGCAAACAATATCTGCCTAGCTGATAAGTGGACCAGGCAGTGGTGAGGATAGATCTGTAGGAGGGAGGGTGACACGTCAAGAGTCCCTTGGGATTCCAATCGTGCACCAAGCTTTACCACTCGAGGGAGAAAGGGCTATACGACATGAGGTAGTAGCTGAACGTTTACAGAGGGCTAGAGAAGCGGCACCAACAACCGAGCAATTGCTTGCAGCGACAACGGCCGGTGCAGCAGCTATGGCCACTTCCGATGCTTCCTCCAATCAGCAGAGTGTAGAGATGCCGGCCAGTTCGCAGGCCACATCCAGCGCAGTGGGATCAAGCAGTTCTTCTAGTCAGATGGCGGGCTCGCAGTACAACTCACCACCTCCACGCACTAGAGAGGCCATTGAACCCCAGCTAGTGGAGTTGATCCACTTACGGTTAGAAAAGGAACTTAGAGAAGTTACTGAAAGACAAACAAAGATTAGAACTAGGAAAGCTAGACTAGAGAATAAGAGGGCAGTCAAAGCTGCTGTGGAAGGGTTAGATGACGCTGCCATTGATGATAATAAGAGGATTCTCAAGGCATGTCTCCTGTCCATGGATGCATATATTGACAGCAAACTGGATGCTATCCAGTATACCCTTGACCAGATATTGAGCACCATGCAGGGGATGGGAAGGACTTTCCCATCTCAACAGGTGGGCCTAGTTTCCGCCCTCCAATTTTCCCATCACCGGTTTTCTCCCCGGTGGTGACAAGTCCCACTATGTCTCAGTTTAGCAGTTCACCAAGCGGTACATCAGCAGCAGCAGCACAGACTGTTGCTTCTTCATCTTCAGTACCAGTGGTTGGTGCTACACAACAGCCGGTCCCACCAGTGGGACAACAACAGCCTTGGTAGATCCCTCTGAAACTACCCTCAACCTTCTCAGGTGATAAGAAGGATGAGGCTCTCGACACTTGGTCGAGAACGGTCCCAATGTGGGTAAGGGCAAAGAGGACGTTGTTAGAGGAAGAGGTCATCACTGCCGCCTCGTATCTTGAGGGTTCGGCATAGCGATGGATCAAAGGATTAGTAGCCTCGAAAGGGTTCGGCAGGCGGATGAACGATTGGGCTAAGACCCATACTTTAAGAGAAGTTTATGGAATTGGTAAAAACACGATGCCACAACCCTCAGCAGGCCCAGCAGGTCACTGACGCGTTGACCCGGCTTGATACTAAGAAGTACAAGTCCGCGCGTGAGCTTACCTCTGCATGGAGCGTCTTATTGTCGTCCCTGACGTGCGCTATGATCCACAGGTCTTGATGACCATGTTCTTGAGATGTCTTCGCACAGACGTCAGGAACTTGCTGGTCAACGAGGCCAGCATCGAATATCACACTCCGGACTCCTTCAACAAGAAGGCCCTAGACTTAGAGGCTAGGCTAGGGGGAGCCCAACAACCCTCTACGGACGGAAGAAAGAAGAAGAGTCCACAAGAGTGGAAGAAGAAAGGTAGCCGATTGATGATGGTTGATTCCGAAGGGAATCAAACGGAGATCAATGATTATTCCGACTTATAGGGAACAGAGTTTGAGGACGAGGATAGTGTTGAGGGTAGCAACCTCGCCTCTCTTGTAAAGGATTAAGGCAGGCGGTCGCGACAAGGGTGGTCAACAGAAGAGTCGGGGGCAGATTCAAAACTCGAACAAGAGACTAGCTTGGGTGCGAGAGGGTTTGGAACAAGATGTGTGGCGATGTTACGGACTCAGCCAGGGCTCGATCCCTAGTCCGCGGGTTATCACCCGCCAGGTTGCTAATTCATTTTTGGGTTTCTGTTCTCAAGCCCCTGACTGTTGGCGCCCTCTGCAGTTGTCGCCCATTCTCAAATTCCTCTTTTGGCACTTTCGGATTTCGATACTTGGGGCCATCCGACATTCTGACGCCCCAACTCAGACCTTTGATTTTCAGTTCAGCCCCGAGGCAAATTGCACTTCTGCCCTAGGGACCGAACTTGAGTCCGGTACTTGAGACTAAACTCGAGCCCAGTACGGGCAACCATTTTTCAGCTAATGTGCTTACTTTGTGTGACTGACCCCTCTGGCATTGAGATTCGAAGACTCCGACTTTGAGACTCCACTACTTTGTCTTCGTCTATCGAGTCCGTTAGTCGTGTCGAGTGAGAGAGAGTGTGTGTGTGTGTGCTCTCACTCTCTCTCCCTCTCCTCTCCTTCCTCTCTCTCTCTCTCTCTCTCTCTCTCTCTCTCTCTCTCTCTCTCTCTCTCTCTCTCTCTCTCTCTCTCTCCCCTCCGCCTGTTGTTTGTTACAAGCGAGATCATGATTCGTGTGGGGCTTGCATTAACTGCGGCGAATACGACCATCAGCAGTTCGGCTGCAAGAACGCGAAGGTATCGCAGAAGTTACCTCCCAAATGTGGTTTTCAAAATTCTTTTTCCCTGGAGCTTCTACGAGTTCCAATTCAGGAAACACATTGGGCCAGTAGAACTTGTACCTGCTTCTACTCCTAATGAAGTGGGGGATGTACCTTTCCCACTTCGAGCGTTGGCCGAAGCTATTGACTCCTTAGTCACCCCATAGACGCATCCTGACCTAACGATACTGTGTTCGTTGGATGTGTTGGAGGCAGTGAGTGGTCGGCAAGGGACCCTCGTGAGTCTTGGGTGGCGCTAAGTAGAGGTCCTAGAGGGGAGCACTTCCTTGTCGAAGTCGGTGTAGGTGGCCGCAAACGTTGTGCCTTTATAGACATTAGCTCCACATGAAACTTCATAACTCGCGACTGCGTTGAGAGACTGCGCCTAGGGGACCGAGTGTAGTGCTTGGGTAGATCTGTAGCATCTACCTTAGCCAACAAAGAGCGCATGGTTGTTGATGACTACGTCAAGGATGTAGTCTGCACCTTCTGGAACTGAATAATAAGATTCCGTTCCTAGTCAGCGACGACTTGCCTTTTGACCCAACATGTACTATCGGAAAGGAGGACAAATGGACTCGCAAAGTATAAGGCTAGCAGTTGATAGACACCTACGGGTGTATGTGTGCATCAACCTTCCATAATTATTATAAACAGAAACAAGAGGAGGGTATGTACTTAGTTTTTGTCTCTAAGAAAGGGGAGGCCATTAAAACACCCCAGAGATAGAAAATGTCGTCGTAAGGTACCCTAATCTGTTTGAGGAGCCTTCATGAGTTGTAGAAAGGGAGGATGTCCATGCCATAGAGATAGTTCCAGGGAGCAAGATACCCAAAGGAAGAATCTATAGGATGGCACCGACCAAGTTAGATGAACTTAGGCGACAACTGAAAGAGCTCACAAAGAAGGGATGGATACGGCCTAACACCTCCCCCTTCGGCTCACCAATCCTATTTGTTCCAAAGACGGGGGAGACACTGCGGATGTGCATTGATTATAGAGGCCTCAATGTCATCACTGTGAAGAACACAGAGCCTCTCTCTCTCTCTCTCTTCTAGCTCTGCTTGGGAGCAATCTAACTCCTGCCAGTTCTCTCTCTCTCTCTTTCTCTCTCTCTCTCTCTCTCTGGTGTTTCCCCTTGG
>BFEA01000712.1:352369-369735 GCA_003427395.1 Chara braunii | reverse complement strand
CCCGCCGCACCTCCGAACGCCTCTCGACGGTCCACCCAACCGGCTCTCTCTCTCTCTCTCTCTCTCTCTCTCTCTCTCTCTCTCTTTCGCGCGCGCGCGCGCGCCCCACCACGCTATCGCAGCGCTCCTCTCTCCCCATGCACGGTCGCGTGTATGCATGCATCAAACCGTGCTGCCCGTGAATCGCCAAGCCCCGCGCAGGCAGCGCTTGGCTCAAATCATCCCGCCCATGAATGGCCAACCCCCGCGCAGGCAGCGCTCGGCTCATAGAAAAAAAAAAGGGAGCGTTGTATCTTCGCGGCCTTGCGCTGTATATTCCAAATCGCCATAGGCCACCACAGGACAACAAAATTGCGGGCGCTGTATCTTCCCGGCCTTGCCGAGTGGGTTCCGTTCCCTCACGGCCCGAAAAGACCGGTTCCCGCAGCGTCACACCGGTTGGGAAAACCTTAAGTGCGGGAGAGGATATTTCATGACTACTTAGATAAGTTCATTGTCGTGTACTTCAACGACATACTTATCTTTAGTAGAATAGTCGAGGAGCATGCTCAACATCTAGAAACTGCACTTTCACTCCTTCAACAATCACAAGTATAACATTAACTTAAGGAAGTGTGAGTTCGGTCGCACTAAAATCTGGTAATTGGGTCATGAGATATCCGCAGAAGGGATAAGGCCCGAAGATGCCAAGGTGGCTAGCATTTGTGACTGGCCACGACCTCGGTCTGTGACCGAGGTCACATATCTTTCTTAGGGATAACCGGCTACTATCGCAATTTTGTGAAAAATTATAGCACTGTGGCCTGCCCTTTGACTGATCTAACTCGCCTTGACACACCATGGGAATGGACCGACGAGTGTGAGGCAACTTTCAAGCGTTTTAAGCATGTTCTTACGCACCATGAGGTTCTCATGGTTCCCGATCCGAAGAGGCGACTTGTTGTGACCACTGACGCAAACCAGTATGGCACTGGCGCAGTGCTGGATCAACAGGAAGGGAAGAAGTTGGCGAAGTCCACCTGCGAAAGGGAACTCAACGCCCTCTACAAAGCACTAGTCCACTAGAGACATTGCCCGTTGGGAAGGTTCTTCTACTTGAGAACTGACCATCCGACACTCAAGTAGATTAAGACACAACCTGTCCTCTCTGATGCACTCGAACGCTGGATTGAAGTCATAGACCAATATGGCTTCAAGCTAGATTATGTGAAGGGAGAGTACAACAAGGTTGCTGATGGATTGTCATGAAGGGCAAACTACCTCGGTCGATGGTGGAAGCCTACAAGGAAGACCCCGTCACAATGGACATCATACGCAAACTTCAGGCCCAAGACAAGGCCACATCTGACGAGTTTATGATGGTGGATGGGTTATTCTTCCTTGAAAAGGCAAGGTTTAAGAGATTAGTTGTTCCATCTAGTGAGATTTTGTGTAGTTTGTGCTTAGGAGAGTGTCAGAACGCAATGGGACATTTTGGCTATAAAAAGACTAGTGCAAATCTGGTACAACGATTTTGGTGGCGTGGTATGCTAGACGAAACCAAGCAATACGCTTAGACTTGTCTAGTTTGTCAGCGGGACAAGCCACGAACGCAAGCTCCGCTTGGGTTACTCAAGCCCTTGCCCATTCCTGCTGGTTCGGGACAGCTTGTCTCCATGGACTTCATGGACACCCTTGTGACCAGCACGAGTAACAAGAGACATATCTTCGTCATAGTTGATAAGTGCACTGAGTACGCTATACCGATCGTCATAGTTGATAAGTGCACTGAGTACGCTATACCGATTGCCATGTCGGAGACCGCAAGGACTGAACACGTCATCAAGTTATTTATGGATAACTAGGTGCGGGACTTTGGACTGCCAAAGACTATCGTTAGTGACAAGATGTCCGTTTCACCAGTGAAATGTGGAAGAAGGTTGCAAAACAAATGGGCAGCCAACCCCAAATGACTTATGGGAATCATCCCAAAGCCAACGGGCAAGCTGAACAAATGAACCGAGTGGCGCCGCATCTGCTGAGGCATTACATTAAGCCCAACCAAGATGACAAGGATGAGAAGTTACCTCTCATCACCAGCCTGTACAACAATGTTGTGCGCAGCACCACCGACGTTAGTCCGAATCAACTACACCTAGGGTGGAAGCCTAGATCTGACTTCCTCCTGCCTGAAAACCGATCTGCTGCAATTCTTGGAACCATAGAATTCAGAGTCCAGTATGAGAAGTTGCTGCAGCAAGCTTTCGAATACATTCAGAAATCTCAGAAGCAATGATTGCTTATGAGAACAAACATCGACGACATTCCACATTTCAGGTAGGGGAACGTGTTTGGGTTAAGTCTAGTGAGCTAGGACAGGAATTCGGCATCTCTAGAAAACTAATGCCTTGATACTTTGGTCCTTGGGAAGTCTTGGATATTGTGGGTAGTGAACTGGATGGTCCCTTGTATATGATTCGAATCCCTGGTCACTTGCGCACTTACCCTATGTTTCACGCCTCAAAGCTTGCACCTTTCGCCCAGACACAGCAGTTCCCATCAAGGAGATCAATGCTGCCCCCAACCACGGATGGTCACGTGGATGTCGACGACATTTTGGAGCACAGAGACATGCCTGTTCCCAAGCCTGTGGGTAGAGGAAGACCGCCGAAACCCAAGAGGGAATACCGGGTCAGATTCATGCATCACAAGAATCCAAAAGAAGACATGCCCCAGTGTCTGCGCCCAGACCCATCTCTACAGTTGAGGGCCTGGGCCCTTTTCGTTGGCAGACCCAGGATTTTTGAGGCTCCGAATGTCTGTTGTGTTTGCATTGGCCTGCAGGGTAGATGTGACGACAATGCTGCATTCTTATTGGCCTGCGGCCACTTTGTGATGTGTAAGCCTCACCCTGCGTGTGCCCAGGGCGCAACCACCTGCATCCTAGGCTCAACTGCCTGGCGCAACTGCTGCTTCTGGAAGAGCCCAGGGTGAGGCCCAGGTTGCATTTTAACCAACTGGCGTGCAACAACTGTCCGAGTCCCACTTTGGAAAATGCTGAGATAAGGGCCTCTCGTGGATCTTCGGGCCCGCCTTCACTTAGGGCGGGCACGAGGCTTGCCGGGGGGGCCACAGTCCATAACATATGCATGTTGTCTAGGGCCCCCTGAGGACACATTCCTCACACTTGAATACAATGTCGACAAACTCCCATTTGACAGTATCCTAGGGATGTACTATCTGGAAGTTGTTGAACCCCAATTTGACTAGGATAGGAAAACTATAGAAAGAACTAGAGAGCAACACCAGGAGGAGGGTATATACCTAGTCTTTGTGTCTCAAAGGAGCAGACCGTCAAGACTCGTTCGGAGATAAAACGGGTCATTGCAAAATATCCGAACATGCAAGAAAAACCTACATTAGTTGGGAGGTTGACCACGCAATAGAGATTGTCCCTGCAAGTAAAGTGTCAAGGGGCATGAGCTATGGGTTCTCTCCAGCGTAGTTAGATGAGCTTCGCAAGGAGCTCAAGGAGCTTCCTAACAAGGGTGAGATACAGCCAAGTACTTCGCCTTATGGTGCACTAGTCTTTCATACCAAATAAGGGGGAACATTTCGGATGTGCATTTGTTACAAGGGCATCAATGCCATCACTGTGCTTAACACAGAGCCCCTACCCCGCATTGGCGATCTACTGAATAGAGCACAGGGATGCAATTACTTCACTAAGATAGGTTTGAAGTCCGGGTACCACCGGATTTAGATCAGACCCGAGGATCAACACAAAACTGTGTTTTAGTCGAGATACGGTCTATACGAGTTTTTGGTGATGTCGTTCAGGCTCTGCAATGTGCCCGATACATTCTAGCACACTGAAAACAATATATTTCACAACTACTCAGGTAAGTGTAATAACCCATGCCATATGTCTCATGGAAATCTGAGGGTCGACCTGGCCGCCCTCATCCAGGCCAAAAAACGAGGTAAGGGACCCCACACAGGGATTCAGAGCCTGGGCGTGCAACATTTGACTTTTGTCAACTGTCACGACCCCAACAGTCAAAGTCCAAAGGTACCCAGTCCAGGCCGCCGGTCAAGCACACACACTTGTTTGTATGCAGGTACCCAGACAGCATAAGGTCCAAGGGGAATGTCTGCAACTATACGATCCAGGCCTTCGACTGTGACTCAATCTGGACGACTGAGGGAAGGAGACCCGAGGCAAGAGAGCCTCGACAAATGCTACTTAAGGACTGGCCTCGAGGTCGTCAGCATTCAGTCTTGCTATGCTGGTTCAACGCTGGCTTGACTTTGACTCGACGCTGGCATTTTGCTAGCGTGACGCTGGCTGTGCATCAGAGCTGCGGACGACGACACGAGGGAGAGGCGACGCTGGCATTGTACGCCAGGCATGCTGACGTGGCGCTGCCTCTGGCATATGTGGCGCTGCCTATGGTCTACGTGGCATGCTGACGTGGCGCTGCCTCTGGTACACATGGCGCTGCCTATGGTCTATGTGGCATGACGACGTGGCGCTGCCTATGGTCTACGTGGCATGCTGACGTGGCACTGCCTCCGGTATACGTGGCGCTGCCTATGGTCTATGTGGCATG
Organism: Chara braunii; assembly: GCA_003427395.1. Classification (NCBI taxonomy): domain Eukaryota; kingdom Viridiplantae; phylum Streptophyta; class Charophyceae; order Charales; family Characeae; genus Chara; species Chara braunii. Next base: position 365,143 of record BFEA01000712.1, on the reverse strand, counting down.
CTGACGTGGCGCTGCCTCTGGTATATTTGGCGCTGCCTCTGGTATATTTGGCGCTGCCCCTGGCATATGTGGCGCTGTTCATGGCGCTGCTATTGGTCTTCATTGATGATGTGGCCTATGCCACCTGTCTTGGTTGCTGACGTGGCATTGTCCACGCTATCTACATGAGGTGACTGGTTGCGAAGAAGAGGAAGATTAGGACTGTGGAGAGATCGTGAATACGTACCTGATTGTCTTCATGTCGCCATTGCTCCAGAGCTGATGAGGAACTAATTAGACGTGCCCTGTGACACTTTGAGGTTACTTCAGATACTCGTTCAGACTGTTGATTATTGAAGTGGTGTTGGAGGAGGGATCCCAAAGCAGGAGTGGGCATTGTATTTTTCATCTCCTTTGTCTAATCTCCCTCTCCTCTCCTTCATCTGTGTATGATTATCTCGTCTCATTCTGTCTGGACACGATCTTGATTATTGGTAATTATCAGTTGTTGACATACATCTGGACTTGCATTGTTGATAACCGTCTTCACGATCTGGGTTCATTGCAATTTGGTATCAGAGCAACTCTTCATCGTGATCTACTGTCAGCTGTCAGGTGCTGATGTGGCACCCAGGTAAGTGGGAGGCGCCGCATGTGCAATATGAGCCGCGTTTATTAACGTGCGCGGTCATATCGCAAGTCTAGACATGGTAGTAGTGCACTTGCGAGCAGCCATCCCTTGAAGATGATGACGAAGCTACACTGAAGATTGAAGAGCTGCGTTGGCAACAGGCCGACGTGGCGCTGGTACCACTGATGAGGCACATTGTTATGTGGCATGCAGGGCATGGTCTGACGTGAAGTGTACCTGTTACTGCTTGCTAGTGATGTGCTGACTTGGTATGTGGAAGGCAGACCTGCACTGTGACGTGGCATCCCTCCTTGTCGACCTATCGGGTCCCTGATCTGCTGACGTGGCGAACTCTTTGAGTTGCTGAGTTGGCAGGCCAGGGGTGACACGTGGCATGTGTAAGGACTGTTGAAGGTGTGAATGTGCACTTGGGTCGTACTGCTGTTACAGATGATTGAGAAGAGAGCTAACCATTGATTGTGTTATGTGCTGGTTCTACTTACCTGTTGGTTGTCTGTGGATGCTGTGCATACTTACTCTTGTGCTGTTGTCTTGATCACACTGGTCGTGGCTGTGGTACCTGAACACATATTGTAGGACGTCATCACATAAAACGAACAGACAACACAAATAGATTAGTAAATTATTGATCATCATTTGTTTCTTTCTAGTTGCTTTAGTTAACTCTTGCTGAAGAAGTCGCGCGTGGAATTTATTTTTGTCCTTTAATTTAATTTATTGTGCGGCATTTGCACGCTTGGCAGAATGCATTCTCTTTGGAAATGTCTGCGTGCCTCTATCTTGACTCGGTTCACACCCCTCTTTTTCTTTCCCATCCCTCTCACTGTCTTTGCTGATGAAGAGAGAGTGGAATTGAAAACTCGTGGATAGATTGACGGAAGGAGACTGACTTTGTTGGGTCTCCTTCGCCAGCTACTCGACGAAATACATGGTGTCGGTCCAGATGCTGAACAGCATGTTCACGAACAGGTCAATCTGCGTGATGCAGAAGGAGACCTGCAGGCTGCTGAAACTGCTGTTTAGATGATGGAGACAGGCAAGAAGGTCGAAGACCTCATAAAGCAAGGACGATTAGTTCTTGATAGGTATGTCGCCGAGGGCCTTGAAAAATTAGACCAAGAAAGAAAAGGAAAGAAAGAAGAAAGGGTTGGAAGGAGAGAACAACAATTGTCTGTGGATATGATGGAGGCAAATATCAGACAGTTAGAGAACACATTGAGAGAAGAGAGAAGGAAAGTGGAAGAGTATCGAAGACTGAAAGAACAGCAAGAAGAAGAAGAAAGAGTACTGAACGAGTTGAGAGAAACGTTTCATTACGAAGAAGCAAGAACTGAGGTTGCATCCATTCTTCAGTCTATTATGGTCTACCTCGTGCATCTCGAAAAGAAGATTGACAGCAACACCACCGCAATTGAAACAATGACCAGACTAGTGAAGGGAAAAGGAAAGGTGAGTGTTGAGGAAGAGACGAAGGGGGAGGCAGAGAGGAAACCACCCCAAGAGAAACTAATGAAGGATGCCATGAAACGGGACACACCCGAGAAACTGGAAGGTTCGAAGAAAGAGCCCGAGAGAACGGATGAGAAGAAAGAAGAACCCACCGGAAAGAAAGAAGAACCGACAAAAGAAGCGGAAAAACCCAAGAAGAAAGAAAAGGTGAAAATGAAGTTGGCTTTCACCTACAGCAACAAGAAAGACGAAAACTTGTTGCTGTGGATTGCCGAGATCCAGACTTATTGTGGTACGGCACCCATGGAACCCGAAAGTCAGGTAGCGTTCTCTACCTCGTGTCTAGGAGTCGCTAAGGAGTGGGTGTTGGCCGAAGCCAACGATGCTGGTTTCGAGGATATAGGTGAGTGGGCTAAGACCCTGAACCTCGAGCGATTTCTCCAAAAGATAAAGGAGAGGTTTCTTAACAAAACGACGGCTGATAAGGCCTTTGACGAGCTCACCACAATCGGCCAGAAACGTTGGACTTTTGTCGATGCGTTGTCTCGTGAAGTTGACCGTCTGTTGCAGGTACCTGGATTGAATTTACAGGACAACCAGGTTTTGTACATCTACTCACGAGTGTTGCCGGAGTCCATACGTGGACAGCTCGTGGCCGAGTCGAAGTAAGTATAATTATCGACAGTTTCGTGACCTTGCTCTTCAGAGAGAGCAAATGACCGCACAGGTCAAAGGTACGTACGCTTTAGTAGTCAAGACGGGACCGGTTGGTGGGTACGGCAAGCGGGTCCTTTGACGACAAAAGCGCCAGGACCATATGCTTGTGTTATTTGACGATGAAACAATAGAGAAGTTACCTCTTGGTGAGACTGAGGGAGGAGGAGGTAACGGCGGCAGTGAATCAGAGAAGGGTGATCACTGCCATATTGGCCAACAAGGGAGGCCAGAACCAATGGAAGAAGAAGAAGAGGCCACGTTCGTTTCCCGAGCATCCCGACATCGCATTCGGGAGACCCTGGGAAAAAATGAACATGACTCGGAAGGAATGGCAGTCTAAGTTGGACAATCGCCAATGTCTCAAGTGTGGCACTGTGGGGCATGTGATAGCCTGGTGCCCACTTATCTGTAACCCAAAAGCGAGCAGCCAGTAGGAGTAGCATCTGCTCCTACTGAGTTGAAGGGATTAGACGAAGACAAAGGTAAGGCGCCTACAACCCCTTCTATCCCTTCGACTCCCAAGGCACAGGATGACTCTTCTTCCGCCCGTCGTCCAGATTGCCCTGACACTGTGCTTAGTTCTGTCTCACTGGACGATTCCCTTGATGAGCTCGACAATGAACTAATAGCACTACGGAGTTCGTGGGCGAAGAAAGCAAAGTCTAAGGGTGAGTTGATGATCGCAGATATTGAGATTGCGCGCGCACGAGTAGGTGCATTGCTAGATCCGGGATTGACACGGTCTTATATCTCAGAAAACGCAATTCGTAAGTTGCATCTGTGAATGAAGGTGAAAGATTTACCTAGACCTATTACGTCTATACTGGCTGACAAGAGCACGATCACTGTCTCTCAATACGTCAATCGTGTCAAGTGTTATTTTAGGACTAAGGAGGGAAAAAAAAATTTACACGTGATATCCTACCTCATTGAAAAGAAGTTACCATTCGATATGATTCTGGGAATGGATTGGCATGAGGAGGCCGACCCAGAGGTAAAGTTGTGTCATAAGTTTGGCTCTTGACTCTCTTTCTGTTGTACGAGTTACCCAGCTTTCCGATCAATGGTAGTAAAGAAGAAGTTGGATCAGGAGGTGATGATGGTGCTTGGCAAGCGAATACGTGAGTGTTCCTCATCTTACCCACCTTTCTTCGAGAGACTTCTAGATGAATACAAGGACTTGCAGACTGAGCCGACGAGAATCACTGAGCGTGTTCTTAAGCACACAATCGAGATCATTCCCGGAAGCAAAACTCCCAAGGGTCCCATTTACTATATGTCTTCCAGGGAACTTGAGGAATTACGAAAACAGCTACAGGAACTTACTGACAAGGGATGGATTCGCCCTAGCTCATCTCCTTATGATGCGCCTGTCTTGTTTGTGCCCAAAAAGGAAGATAAACTTCGACTATGCATTGACTATCGTGGGCTGAATTCTGTCACTGTGAAAAACGCAGAACCACTTCCTCGCATTGATGATCTATTGGATCAGCTGCAGGGGTGTAGATACTTCAGTAAGATTGATCTCAAGTCAGGGTATCACCAGATAGAGGTGTTACCTGAGGATCAACACAAGACGGCTTTCCGAACCAGGTATGGTCACTACCGAGTTCGTGGTTATGCCTTTCGGTCTGCCCAATGCACCGGCGACCTTCCAAAGGTCAATGAATGAGTTATTTCGTCAGTGGCTTGACCAATTCGTAATAGTCTATATCGACGACATTCTAATGTATAGCAAAACACTAGAAGATCATGAAAAACACTTACGAATGGTCTTGCAGAAGTTGCGCGAGGGCAACTTCAAACTGAATCCGAAGAAGTCTGAGTTTGCTAAGCCTGAAGTCTTGTACTTAGGGCATATAGTAAACGAAGAAGAACTAAGACCAGAAGAAAAGAAGATTACAACAATCCGAGATTGGCCACAACCTAAAACTATAACTGAACTCAAATCTTTCCTGGGACTTATAGGAAGTTCGTCAGAAACTTCTCCTTGATAGCTGCTGCTCCTATGAGACTTTAGAAGCAATATATCCATGACAAACATTTTGGAATTCGGTCTGATCATGAGACGCTCCAATGGACTAAGACGTAGCCCATGCTGTCCGATGAGCTGTAAAGGTAGAAATAAGATAGACACGTATGACTTCACCTTGAAGCACGCCAAAGGGCAATTCAATGAGGTCGCTGACAGTCTATCCAGGAGGGCAGACTATCTCAAGGTGCTAGTTATTGAGGTTGGCTTAGCAGGGACTATACGCCAACAACAGGTGGATGCCCACAGAGGAGACAACATTTAGAGGGAAATCATCAAAAGACTGAGCACCCAAGATATAAAGGTGTCACATGACTTCCTAGTGGTTGACGGGTTGTTGTTCCTAAATAAGGTTGGGAATAATAGATTGCATGTTCCCAATAGCGAGTCTTTGCATAATCTATGTTTAGGTGAATGTCAGGATGCGACAAGTTATTTTGGGTATAGGTAGACGTAAGCAAATTTGTTGCAGTGAAAAAAGTATCTAAACTTCTAAGGACATGCCAGGTTAGTTAGCGTAACAAACCTAGAACCAAGGCTCTACCTAACTTAGTGAAAATTTCATGGGAACGCTTGTGACCATCAAGACTGGGAATCGGCAGATCTTTGTCATAGTCGATATATTTTCGAAGAACACCAGATTAGTACCGCTTCCTGCAGCAGCTAAGACGGACCTGGTTAGCAGAAAGTTTTTCGATCACTTGGTAAAGGATTTCAGACTGCCTAAGTCTATTGTCAATGACAGGGATGTGCGTTTTACAAATGAAAGACAGCTCAACATATAGGATCTGAACTTCATTCTGAGACTAACGGACAGGCTGAGCAGATGAACAGGGCAGTACAGCAGTTGCTTAGGCACCTACATCAAGCGTAGCCAGGACGACTAGGATGAGAAATTACCCCCCATAGCCAGTCTGTACAAACGATAAGACCAGCACTACTGCTCAGTCTGCTAATCAGCTACATCTAGGATGGAAACCCGGAACTTCTAAGGTTTCTACTGCTTGAAAGCTGATGGGCCAGGAAGCATGACATACAGTACAAGTCGATGCTGCAGTAGACAGTAGAACAGATTCCAAAATATTAGAATGCTATGATAGCTTTTGAGAACAAGCACAAACAGCCATCAAAGTTTCAGATAGGAGAAAGAGTCTGGGTCAAGTCTTCTGCGTTCACACCAGACCAAATTGTCTCAAGAAAACTGACTCCACAATACATGGGGCCATGGGATATTGTAGACATTGTAGGGTGAGATCCTGATGGCCCTTGATATGTCACTCGTGTTCCCCTCACCTATGCACATACCCAGTCTTCCAAGCCATAAAACTCCTACATTCCTCTGAAACCGACCAGTTTCTATTATATTTGCAAGGAACATGAATGTGGACGAAGCACAGAAATCCAGATTGCAAAATCACACTGAAGTCCAAGTAGTCAAAGCAAGAGCAGATAGCACAATGGAACCAAGTAACCATCCATTTGAGAACGATACAGAAGAATCGTGAGTCAATGTCCTAGCCCAGTCGGGCAACACCAATAGCATAACCCAATGTAGCTCTCTCTCTTGAATGGCGCCAGGCGCCCTACCTACTCTACAGCCTATCACTCCAACTACAGCATGAAAGCAACCAGACAACTTGACAACCAGCGAGTGATGATGTCAACACCAATGACGACCTCCCCTCTCCACCAGGTACGTCTCTCTCTTCACAGCTCACTCTCCCTTGTTATCCCACACAGCGCCCTTCACCTCCGAAGAACCACCTTCGCCCTTCACCCCCTCTGCGCCCTTCAGGCAGCCCGGCTATGGGCGCCATCACCCTGTGCCCAGGCAGCGCCCTACCGCTTAGCGCAAGCCTGTCTCCCTCAGCCGCAGCGCAAGTGCAGCGCTACAATGCAGCAGCGTGCCCGCAATGCCTGCATTGGCCAAGATCCCCGCCCACTCGCCCTCCCTGCCTATATGCCAGTGTTGCGTGTGGGCAGCCTCCCTTGAGCCTGCGCCTGGGCCCCAGTACCTGTACCCAGGCCAAATGCGGTTGGGGCCCAGGAGATGCAGTTGCGCCTATTTCATCAAGGCCTGCGGCCAGATTCAGATAGTGGACCGGTTTCCCATTGGCATTTTCGGCCTCTATCCCCAGCATGCATTGTCGGCCTCACGTTTATGTGCCCAGGGCCTAACCAACTCTGGGGCCCTGGGATTTCTGCATTTGCAGAGCTCCGATACTCGGGCACTCCAACCAACTGGCGTGCTGCAACTGTATGGACCCCACTTTGTGAAATGTTTGCACAGAGGGCTCTTGTTGATTTGCTGGCCCGCCTTCACTTAGGGCGTGCACGAGGCCTGCTGGGGCCTTAGCCCAGAACATCTACATCACGGCAAAGCCCCTTCTTAAGGGCTCAATCCTCACATATTATATATTAATATATTATTAATTATTAATTTTATTTAACTTTATTATGAATTTTTATTGGTATTCTACTATTCTGTTATTGATTTATTCCTATTTTATATCAATAAATAATATATATCATTGAAATGATTGAACTATATTAGTATATTATAGGTCGCCCGGGCGGGGGGCCGGGCCGCCTGGCCGGTCGTTCCGCCCGGTTGGCCACCGGGCGACCCCAGCGCATCATCGAGGTTTTTTTTTTTTTTTTTTTTCGTCGTGGGGGACCTTCTCCCCCCCAAAGGAGGCCGTGTATGAAAAAAAAAAAAAAAGGGCCGGTAGGCCCGATTTTAACTATTTCAAATTGCGGCCCATCTGCGCCGTCGGTCTCCAAGATCGACGGCCCAAATGGGCCGCGATTTGAAATAGTTCAAATCGGGCCTACCGGCCCTTTTTTTTTCCCACGCTGCTTCTAGTTTCCCGCCTCACTTCGGCCGACTCGTTCGTCGTTGCCTTCGAACCCCACACCCGACGCCTCACTTCGGCCAACTGCTGCATTCGTCGTCGCCTTCGAACCGCGCACCCACCAATGCAGTCGACACCTCCCGAACGCCATCGCGCTGCCCCCGACGGCCCAGATGGGCCGCGATTTGAAATAGTTCAAATCGGGCCTACCGGCCCTTTTTTTTTCCCATGCTGCTTCTAGTTTCCCCCCTCACTTCGGCCGACTCGTTCGTCGTTGCCTTCGAACCCCACACCCGATGCCTCACTTCGGCCAACTGCTGCATGCGTCGTTGCCTTCGAACCGCGCGCCCGCCAACGCAGTTGACGCCCCCCGAACGCCATCGCGCTGCCCGCCGACACCCCCCGACGCTCGCCACGGTGAGTGTGTTAGTACGAGAGAGAGAGAGAGAGAGAGAGAGAGAGAGAGAGAGAGAGAGAGAGAGAGAGATCTTCTTCTTCTTCTTCTTCTTCTTCTTCTTCTTCTTCTTCTTCTTCTTCTCCTTCGCTTCTTCTTCTTCTTCTTCTTCTTCTTCTTCTTCTTCTTCTTCTTCTTCTTCTTCTTCTTCTTGTCGCTCTTCCTCTTCCTCTCTCGTCCTCTCCTCCTCCTTCGCTTCTTCTTCTTCATCTTCTTCCTCCTCTTCTTCTTCTTTTGCTTCTTCTTCTTCTTCCTCTTCTTCTCCTCCTCCTCCTTTTCTTCTTCTGCTTCGTCCTCCTCTTCTTGTTCTTCTTCCACAGACACACCTGCAAGGTCTGTGACATCCACCACTGACATCCCTCAGACMCCCCCCCCCCCCACTGACATCCCGCGCCCAGCATCCCCCTTCCCCCCCCACTCCCAACCCCCAATTTTACTTTTTTATTGCAGATTCGGGGTCCTCTAATGCAGCGCAGCACAGCCCCACCTTCGGGAAAAGAAAAAAAAAAAATCCTTGCCATGTTTTTGCGTCGCCCGGTTCAGCCAGGTGGACCCCGGCCGGGCGGGCGCTGGCCCAGCCCAGGATTATATATAATTCTATAATTTCCCTCTAGGAGATCGATGCTGCCCCCACTATGGATAGTAACATCAACATCCATGCCTGTTCCCAAGCCAACAGGCAGAGGACGACGCCTGACACAGCAGATGCAGCTCAAGGTGGTTTTCAGACATCACACGGACCCTAAAGAAGATCAGTAGTTCACGCCAAAAAGAACTGATGAATACAGCTCCTCAGGTTGTCTCGCAGTACAAACGAAGTTTGAAGGGGAAACAGCAGGCGGACTGAAGATTTCTCAAAGGGTTTTCGAAATCAAGAGGGAGGGAGTGCGAGGACTCCACACCGCGGCAATGCCAGGAAAAGGCTCTGCCCTCCCTAGGTGAAGGCGGGCCTGGAAAGAACCCCGGCCTGAGGAAGGCCAATGCCAGCAGAATCCGGCGGCCCGGGTGGTCAGAGCAGGGCCTCGTGCAGATTCTGGAGGGGCCCAGTGCGGCTTTTGCAAGGGCCTGGGCGCAGGGTACGGATTGGACGCAGCCTCAGAAATGAGAAATCAGCCTCTCCAGCCATCACAAAAGGCTGGAGGGCGGCCCACTCCACACATTATGGCACGGTGGCAGCAAGAGAGACAGGGGTCAGGCAGGCATAGTCAAGCTGTCACGGCCATAGCCAAGTGGTGGAGTGGTGGAGGTCCTTGGAAGGACAAGGGCAATCGGGAAGGAGAAGGAGATGAAGGCAGTGTGACGAGGCTTGTGCCTGGTGTTGACAAAAGCAGGCTGTTCAATCAGTCTTAAACCGGCATTGGGTTGATTACAAGTGGGACCTGTTGTAGCATACTAGGCTAGGTTGATAGGAGTGTCTGTCAGTAGTCTGGGCTGATAGCCGCCAGTAGGTCAGCTACATTGTCGTTACATTCGTGATTGGAGGCGTTGGGACGGATTCGTTATCAACAGACTTCAATGCTTTGCTCGTTCCTATTTGGTGTGATCTAGCTGTGCTTCCTGCTTTCTGATTCAGCTAAATGATATCGGGTCTTCTGTGACATGTTGCAATTTGGTTCATTGCTATTCTCATTGCTCATTCCCTTTCACATATATAAATAATTCAAAGCTCCAAAGTTCAAAGTTCAAACTCCAAATTCCAGAACACATCTGAGATTCTGCACAGTTCAAACTTATAGGTCTCTCTCTCTCTCTCTCTCTCTCTCTCTCTCTCTCTCTCTCTCTCTCTCTCCCCCTAAAGTGCCTACATGCTGCTAAGCCAGTTTGGTGTCCTGCGCCGTTGTGGCTCCTCTTCGGAGTCACAGCCCTCCAAACTTAAGATTCAAAATTCAAATTGCANGTTGTGGCTCCTCTTCGGAGTCACAGCCCTCCAAACTTAAGATTCAAAATTCAAATTGCAGAACGGATCTGCAGATTCTGCACGGTTCAGAGCTCTCTCTCTCTCTCTCTCTCTCTCTCTCTCTCTCTCTCTCTCTCTCTCTCTCTCTCTCTCTCTCTCTCTCTCTCTCTCTCTCTCTAAAGTGATTACATGCTGCTAAGTCAGTTTGGTGTCCTGCACCGTTTGACAGTCAAAGGCACCTGCTCGGAGTCACAGCCCTCCTCATCATTGTCATGCTTTTCTTCACTGTTGCTTGGGTCGCCTTTTTCATCATCTGTGCTCCCTCTATAGGTCACCTCCTCTACCACCTTTGGGGCCTTCTTGATTTTACCCCGACCTTGTTTCACAGACTGCAGCCCGCTGGCTCGTCTTCGGACGTACAATCCTCCTGCTCATCAGCTGCATCAGTGCCATACCTCCCCCTGCTGGCACCTCCTCCAATGCCTCTAGGACCTTTTGCGATTTCCCCTGGCCTCGCTTCATTGATTGGGAGGCAAAAGTAGTTGGCTTGGCCCAAGCACTGATGTACTTTTTGGCATGCTCAGGAGTCATTGCCTTGGCCACCGTGTGCACCTCCCCAAAGTAAGATTGTGCTGTCCACTCGCAAGATCGTGTTGCCTTCCTCCATGTCCCATGCATCTCCTTCTCAAACTCAAGCAGCTCAGCTCACTGCAAAGTCGTTGATGCAACTACCCTCTGGCTGACCTGCCACCATTCTCAGCATCAACCTCCTCCTCATCATGCTCATCCTCATCTCCCACTTTGTCATCATCATTCCCTTCCTCCTCCGCTTCTCCACCACACTAGCCATGTGCGCATACACCTTGCTCAATTTTGGAACAGTGCCATCCACGAAACTCAAAAGCACAAGAAGCTCCTTTGAGGTCTGCTGTACCTTCTCAACAGAGTCAACACTTGCCCAGAACTTGTCATTCAGGATCAGGTCGGTGGCAAAGTGGAAAAGGTGACGCTATGACTGAAGGACAATGTTCAGCTTCCAATCCTGGTCAGTGATACATGGGTACAACCTCAAATACAACCTTCGCAAGCTGTCTAGCAGAGTGAAGTTTGTGGCAAACCAGGTCGCGCCCGGCTTTGCCACAACTCCACCCTGGGTGTTCGCAATCAGCAGATCCCGCACTTGTCCATTGTTCGTGAAGAACGTAGTAACTACCGTTGCCTTCTTCACACGGCGTTGACCCACCCATTTGTGCAAACTGCTACAAAATTAAATCAGGCTTTGTGCCATGCACGACACTGGAAAAACATGGGAAACATCAGCGGATGATCAGCCTCGATCATTCTGCCTGCCGCTGCACACACCACTACATTATCCATACACCAACCACCGTGTCCTTCCCCATAATCTGGTGGTATGCAGCAGCCCCCTTATCCTGCCGGAACATGAGAACACGCCGCCACGAGACAACACCCTTGGGAAGTGAGACCATCACATTCACATGTGGCCTTAACACGATCAGCCCATCTGTCCTGCTGCAGCACCCAGTCATTTTCCCACTTTGCCTGCAACTCCACCCATGCTGTGATCCTTTTTCTCATTGTCTCAACCCATGTAGTCCTTGCCTTGTCGTACTTCGCATACCTGAAACTAGGTGGCACATTCATTAACTTCTCCACCATTCTGGTCCAACATAATGGGACGATCACTCAGTCATCGATGGATCGCTCTCTGTCCTCGTGGCTCGGGATGGCAGCTCTGCTCCCCAAGATGGTGGATTGACGGATCCTTGTCACTAATGCAGATCTGTCCTCACGGCTCCATGTCTCCTCACCCAGCTGAAACTCATCCTTCCCCAATGAAAGACCGTCATCGGCCGAAACTTCCCCCATCTCAGAAGCCGATGCGTTCCTCCCCATCCTCCAAACAACTCCTTTGGTAGAGTCCCTCTCAACCGTCCCACATTCCATGCGGGCCCCCACTTCATAAAGTGCTGCCTCTGCCTGCTGGCAGTGCCCAAGAAACTGTACCAATGGCATACTTAGCTATATTCTGCAGCCAACCAAAGAGCTAGCTGTTAGAGCCAGTGCATGCTGCCCCCCCCACTTATCCTCATTCCCACTATCTCCATCGATTAATCAGGGCCAAAACGAGAAGCCGGTGAGCAAACTCACAAAAACAGCAAAAACGACAACTCATTGCTCGATTGAAGAAGAAATCATCCAGCCAATCAATCGTTGCAATCATCCAATAAATAAATCGTTGATTGGTCTATTCATTGATTAATTGAATGATTGCTTGCTCAGTGCGAACACAGATTTGAGCCAAAAAGAGACGCCTGCAAGCAATACAGGAAAAACGACAATTCATTGTTTTACTGGACTAGCAATGATCTAATCAATCAATCGTTGATTGGTGAACACTGCGAAAAAGACAAGTCATCACTAGATTTCATAAGCAATAATCCAATCCTTCAATCGTAGATTGGTTGATTAGTGGGACCATGAGGACTGGTAGAGCTCCGGCTTGTGCTGAAAACGGTCATACTGGTGGTAGTCTTAGGTGGGATTGAATGGGTTTCCACCTATCTATTTTGGCCGTTTGATATTAAAAAAAGGATTGTTGAGTTGGTTAGTACCTTTGTAGTTACTCGTGACTTCTCCTAAATTTCCTTTAATTTTCTTAATTGATTCTCAGCCAAAGCCGGGTAATGGCCCCGGTATTTCACATGTTTTGTATAA
>BFEA01000712.1:339661-352244 GCA_003427395.1 Chara braunii | reverse complement strand
CGCGGTCCTCCCGGTTGGGCCGGCCGGTGGCCCGGGCTGGTTCCCTCCCGGTTGCCCCCAGCACATTTTCACTGGGGCCTGAATATCTTTTTTTTGCCGGCACGTATGTGTTCCCAAGGCCTCGTGGGGCTGGGCCCTTCCCCGCAATTTCGAAACCGAGTCCTGTAGGCCCGGATTTTTCAAGTCCAAAAAATGGCCAATCTTGGCCGCCGATCGTCACAGATCAGCGGCGAAGATCAGCCAGGACCCCATTCCTTAAGAAAAACGGGCAGAGGATATCCGCCGCTGATCTTTGCAGATCAGCAGCGGAGAACCGCCATACATTGTTCTTAAGATCTGGGTCGGGTAGGCCCCTTCTTCAATTTGTCATCTTGTGGTGCAACGGACCAGTTACCATTGGCAACATCTGATGCTCTTTCACCCTCGGCCATGAGGGGAACACTATGCTTGTGATGAGGCTCTGCTGAGATTATATCCTTCTGCAACGTCCCTGCCATCTGTGGAAAAAGTTATGGGTTTGGATTTTGGAATCGTGATGTGAGAGCTGTCCGAGGTGCAAGCCCTAAGCTATATTCTTCTCTATATCTCAAATGGACCTTGCTCCACTACATATATCTGGACAGACTACCAGGCAAGATACTTCCGGACTGATAACTCACCTTATGTAGAAACCAACAAACAGAAAACGCTCTGCCTCCACGAGCTGAAAGCTGGAACCATAACTCTTCTGCAGTCGAGTTAGACTCTGGAAGAGCTATAACAGAAAAGGACCTCACCTCCTCATCATATCTAGTTCAGCTCGTGGGGTATCAATATCAAGCAACACACTCCACGAAGTGCTCCAGCCACGGGGGGGTCGGATAAGTGAACTGGCTTACTTGACCCCTCCCCGTGGAAGCCATAGTTGCCTGAATATGTCAATAATAACCCCCTGCCCCCCTCTGGAAGCCCCCTGAAAAATATTGCACCTTGAAAATTTTATTGCGGATTCCGACAGCTCTTGAAGAGCGCAGTCGGAATCTGCCGGAAAAAAAAAAAAAGATATTTGGGCACTTCTTTTTAAAAACCGGTTTCTCGGTTCACCCCCCCTGGGCTGGTCCGGCTCCGGTTGGACCGGGGTAGCTCAACCGGCTGGTTGCCGGCCCAGCCTGGTTGATGTACATTTCGATCGATTGAATGATAGATTGATTGATTGATTGCATGGCTGCTAGATCTATGCCAACGCGGATTTGGGCCAAAAAGAGAAGCCAGCGAGCAAAGCTGATGAACTCGCAGCGAAAATGACAATTATGCGAGGCACAAGGCCTCGATAAGCCCTACTGGGCCCTATTTGCAACAGTGTCGGCCACCCTAAGTGAAGGCAGGCCCGACAGACCCTCAGAGGCCTATTTTGGACTACTTCGCAACTGGGGTAATTCAGGCAGTTGCGCTGCTCCACTTGGTTGGAAGCGCCCAGGCCCTGGCTGTCTTTATCCAATGCATCTGAGTCAGGCCCTGGGCGAGATTCGCAACACAGGCCCAACTCAGGATGCCCTGGGCCAATTCGTTGGTCTGGGCCTCAGCCTACCGGGGCCTACCAAACGCTTCTTGGGAAAGGCCCAATGCAGCCTGGGACAGAACGCAGGCAGGCCACTTCCATATAGCGAAGGGCCTGCCTCCGCATTCGGTATTCGGGTGCTGGCTGCATGCTGCGCAAGCGCTGCTGCGCTGAAGCTCGCTGGCACTCGCGCGCTCACGGGCGAGCAGGAAGGAGCAGGCAGCCATAGCCGAGCTGCGCTGCTGTAAGCTGGGTGTGGCGCAGGGTGGTCCTTGGGTGCAAGTGGCATCTGTGTGTTGGGGAACGAGGTTGTGAGTGAGGCGAGAGACATACCTGGTGCTGGAAGCGTGAGACATTGGTCGCTGTATGCTCGTACTTCGGGAAAGCTGTTGACGTCATCTTTGGCATTGTAGTCTAGGCTAGATAGGATCTGCCATCTGTAGTCTGGGCACCGAGTGCCAGATAGGATATCAACATTGGTTCTTCATTGATGATGATGATGAGACTTTACCAGCATTGTCAATTATGAGCTCTTGGTGTCTCCTTATTTGGTGAAACTCCTGATGCAATTCTGCTGTTGGTTCGAGGTCACGACTATCTGTTCTTGTGCATATGATGCTGTTTGATTGCTGAAGTTCGCTATTGATCATCTTCCTTGCAATTCCTTGCTCTATGACTGATTGATTGATTGATTGGTTGGTTGATTGATTGATTGATTGATTCAATATTCTATGCCAATACGGATCCATGCTAAAAAAAGAAGCAAGTGAGCAAAACTGATGAACACAGCCAAAAACAAGTAATTGCTTTATTGAACAAGCAATCATCCAATCAATCATTCGTTGACTGATCGATTGATTGATTGGATGATTGTTTGATTGATACCAACACACCACACCAAAGAAGACGAAGACAGCAAACACAGACAAATAAAGATAAGGTTGCAATGTTTGCCATGAACATTTTCTTCTCTCCGCAGAGTTTCAAGCTTCAGCAAGCACTTCCAGAAATTCGGTTGTGGAGAGCCCACACTGTAACGCTCGCGAGGCTAAGGGAGAGCCGAGGGAGAGGAGAGCGAGAGGGAGAGAGGGAGAGAGTGAGAGCACACACACACACACACTCACTCGACACGACTGAGGGTCGGACACAGACACAGTGGCAAGGGCACAAAGTCGAAGTCTTTGATTCCCGAATGCCGAAACGGCAAGTCACACGAAGTACGAGTACAGCAGCTGGAAACTGGTACGAGACTGGTCCCCGTACCGTACAGGGAGCCTGTATAAGTACTGGTGACACGTACGGTACCAGGGGCATTTCTGCAAAGGCCCCGAGGGCAGAACTGAAAAATGGGGTATTTGAAAGTGGCGCCCGAATTGCAGCATGGCGCCAGTTGTCCAAAATCCTACGGTACCAAAGGAGGGGTTTGGAAAAAGGGTGCCAGGCCGAAAACGGGATGCAGCCGAAACAGCAAAAAGATAGACCAGGGATCGAGCCTTGGTGGAATCCGTAACACTATCCCCATAGACCAGGGATCGAGCCCTGGCAGAATCCGTACCACTATCCCCTCCCTCTAGAAGGCAACGTCCCGGCTGCCAAAAATCATGAAGCAATGCTGAAATCTGTGAAGGACGGGACGGGGCCGATCACTGGTTAACAGCTCGAAAGGGAAGAGGGGTATAATGTGGGTGGCATGGGCTGCAGGAGTAAGAGGGAACAGGGTTTGGTACCGGTGAACAGAGTTGTCCTACTGATGAACTAGGGGGCGTTGCAGGGAACAGGGTATTCCTACAAATGAACTAAAGGGACGGCAGGGAGCAGGGTAGTCCTACTGATGAACTAAGGGGACTGCATGGTTTGCTATAGGTTAAGGGGGAACAGAGTTCAGGGAACAGGGAACTTCTATTGATGTTCTACTGGGTAAGGGAAACGGTGTTCGGCGAAACATGATATTTCTATTGATGTTGTAGTGGGTAAGGGAAACAATGGTCAGGGGAACAGGGGATCTGCTAATGCTGTTCCACAGGGTTGTCAAAGTCAGGAAAAATTAAAATTAAAATGTTTGTTCAGGATGCAAGGGCTGGTGTGTCCGAAGGAGTCGGAGGCAGAATCTCAGGAACAAAGTGTCCAAGTGTCTTGAAAGGGGGTCTGCAGCGGTCTTGATCAGGTCTTTGGAGTAGGTGGTAGAAGCGGTCTTCAGCGGCTGTGATAGGTAGAAGTCCAAGAAGCGTAGTAGTAGTTCRAGTGTCAAAGTCCAAGTGCTAGGGTGCGTCCGGTACACAAACTGCAATAAGGTTTGATCTGGAAGCAAGGAAGTCGAAGACTGATGTAAAGATCCATGTCACAAGTTGCTGCTCCAGTAAGTCCATGAGTCGGGATGCCGGCCGATGAAACAGCATGGTGGCCAAACCAGCTGCATAATCTCCATGAACAGTGAGGCAGCAGGCCATCGTCCTCGTGTGCTTGCCATTAGATCCTTTATCGTGGAGTCACACAGGTTCACAAGCATTCGGCAAGAGGGACAAGGTAGTGGAGAGGACAGATGGGACAATGCTAGGCGCGGGCAAGGGCAGATCAGACATCAGGAATGAAGGTCAAGGGGAGGGTGGACTGGGTTCAAGGGTGTGTGTAGAGAGGGGTTGCGAGGTTGTAGCAGGGTTTATGACGTAGTTATATAGGTATCTAGGACATAGGATTAGCACGATCATAGGCACGGACAAGTTTCATGGCGTTCTTAAGATTAGAGAGAGGTTCCCATGTAGATTCTTCGTCGGGGTATCCGGTCCATTTGACTTTGTATTTAGTGATTGGTTCCGGTTGATCAGATACCTGAGTGGTTCGTCGGCCGATGATGGTTTCAACAACGAATTCAGGGCCTGTGGGTAGCATGATTGGTGGCGGTCTAGGATATGGGCGGTCGGCGAACTGGGGCAGGGAGTCATGGTATTCTTTCAGGTACTCGACATCGAAGACTGGGTGGACAGGACTCATGTCAGGGGGAAGTTGCGAGTTTGTAGCTGACGGGGGAGGTTTGTTCAATGATGGGGAAGGGACCGAGCCATTTGTTGGAGAGTTTCTTGGACAAGCCGTGTTCGGGTTCAAAGCGTTTGGCGGAGAGCCAAACTTTGTCCCCTACTTTGAATGACACGTCGCGTCTATGTTTGTTAGTCTTGTTGGCTTGTTGTTCTTGGGTTCGTTCAATGACTTCGGAGGCTCTCAGGAGTTTGTTCATTGTTGCTACCCATTCATTGAGAGAGGGGCAGGGGGTGGATGGGTTAAGCTGCGAAGGGAGCAAGAAGTCAGAGGGCAAGCGAGGGTGGTAGCCAACGTCGAGGTAGAATGGGGACATGCTGGTGGAAGGGCAGACGGTGTTGTTGTAGGCAATCTCGGCGGCTGTGAGCAACTGATCCCAATCATGTTGGTGTGGATGACAATACTTCCGCAGGATTCTTTGGAGTGTATCGTTCATCTTCTCTGTTTGTCCATCGGTCTGTGGGTGGAATGCAGTGCTATACTTGAGCGTGGTTCCGTAGGCCGTGAAGAGGTGTTTCCARAATTGTGAGAGGAAGCGAGGATCACRRTCACTGATGATGTTCTCGGGGAGGCCGTGATGGCGAGCAACATGGTCGAAGAAGAGTGTGGCGACGTCTTTGGCACTGTGCAAGGTCGTGCAAGGGACGAAGTGGGCACGTTTGGTGGAGGCGGCAAACAATGACGTAGATGCAATCATGCCAGCGGTCGGTCTTGGGGAGGCCGCACACGGAGTCCATGGAGATGGCCTGCCACCGGTGAGTTGGGATGGGCGATGATTGCAGTTTGCCGGGTTTGGCCCGGTTCGAGGGGTTGACAGCTTGACACGTGGGGCATGAGCGAATGTATGCTTTCACGTCGGCGAGCAGGGAAGGCCAGTAGAAGTAGCGGGAGATGGTGTTGAAGGTTTTCTGGAAACCAAGGTGTCCTGCGGTCTTGGTGTCATGGTGCTCGACCAAGAGTTGAATATGGAGACCACGTGCGTCGGGGATGCAAAGTCGGCGAGTGCCTTTGGTATCGATGTAGAGAAGGTTGTCGTGGAGGGAGTAGTAGGGGACTGGGTCAAGATCGCGGAGCTTGTTGTAGATGGTGGCGAAGTCCGGGCAAGAGAGGTCGCACCGTGTATCGGTGATGGAGTGATGGGAGGAGTTGGATGAGTCATGGCGGCGTAGACTTTCTCGGGGGCCTTGTGGTCAAGTCGTCGAGAGAGGGCATCCGCAACACGGTTGCTTTTGCTGGGGGTATGGCAAATGGTGAATGTGAACTGGGCAAGGAAGTCTAGCCAGCGGGCTTTGCATGGAGTGATATCTTTTTTGGAGAGGATGGAGGAGACGATGGTGTTGTCAGTGCGGATGGTGAAGTATTGCCCGTCGAGGTACGGGCGCCAGATTTTGAGGGCGTGAATCACGGCGAGGAGTTCCTTCTTGTTGGAAGGGTCATTCATCTCCGTGGGAAGGAGCTTCTTGCTTGCGAAGGCGATGGGGTATTCGTCAAGTGGAGCCTCGGGGTGAGTGGGCGAGTCCTTGATGGAGGGGGTCTCGGCGGTGTCGCGGGGGAAATGTTGGGACAGTACGACTCCAATGGCGAAGTCGGAGGCGTCTGTGGTGACATAGAGATGGCGAGTGGGGTCGGCGATCTTGAGGACAGGGGCCGTGGTGATGGTTTGCTTGAGTAAGTCGAAAGCGTGTTGGCGGCGATCGTTCCAATGGAAGGGCTCGTCCTTGCGGGTGAGTTTGTGGAGAGGGTAAGAGATCTCGGAAAAGTTGCGAATGAACAGGCAGTAATAGTTGGCAAGGCCGAGGAAGGAACGGAGTTGGAGGGGGGTTTTGGGTGGGGGGTACTTGACAAGGGCTGTGACCTTCGAGGGGTCCATACGGATGCCTTCCACAGAGACAATGTGGCTGAGGTATTCGACGCTCGAAGCGGCAAACGTACATTTGTTGAGCTTGGCGTAGAATTTTTGCTCTCGGTGGATCGAGAGGACTTGGCGGAGGTGTTGAAGGTGGGACTCGAAGGTGGAGCTGAAGACAAGGATGTCATCAACGTAGACGACGACACAGACTTCGAGGAGGTTGCGAAAGATGTGGTTCATGGTAGATTGGAAGGTAGCGGGGCATTGGTGAGTCCGAATGGCATCACGAGGAACTCGTAGTGCCCGAACCGAGAGCGGAAGGCGGTCTTGTGGGTGTCCTCCTGGCGGATACGGATCTGGTGGAAGCCGCTGCGAAGGTCAATCTTGGTAAAATACTTGGCTCCACGGAGACGATCAAGGAGCTCGGAAATCCGAGGAAGGGGGTACTTGTTCTTAATCGTGATCCGGTTCAAGGCGCGGTAGTCTGTGCATATGCGGAGTTCCGAAGTTCCACCTTTCTTGAAAAAAAGGCAGTTGGTTCCAAAGGGGGATGAACTTGGCTTAATGAACCCTTTTTCAAGAAGTTCACTGAGTCGCCGCTTCATTTCTTCAACTTCGGGGACAAAGAGTTGGTATGGAGGGCGGCAAGGTGGAGAATGTCCGGGTTCCAAATCGATGGTATGGGATACGCCACGATCCGGAGGTAGTCCGGCGGGTAAGGACTCAGGAAAAACGTCCTTGAACTCGTCGAGGATTGAGGTGATGGCGGGGTTGGAGGGAGGGGCTTGATAAGGTTTGTCCGTCGGGAGTAAGTCCTCGGGACTTTCACGATCAAGGACAAGACAGTTGTAGGCGGAGTCGGGGCTTAGGCAAGCCATGTGGAGGAATTGGTGCTGGGTGACAGAGCCTTGGGAGATAGGCGATGTCGATGGTTGTGTGGTGAGGCGAAGGAAGTTGGGATGGAATGTGTATGGCATGTAGCGGTCCAGCCACGGGGTTCCTAAGACGATGTCGCACATCCAGTGCATGACATCATACGAGACCTGACTGCGGAGGGTTCCGACGGTCATGGTGGTCTCGGGAACCATGCGGTCTACTACGACGGCGGTGTCTTTATCCCCTAGGCAAATCGTGATCAGGGAGTCGTAACCGGTAGAGGTAAGTCCGACTTTGCAGACACACGCGTCGGTGATGAAGTTACCGGTGGCTCCAATGTCGAGGAGGGCCCAGAACTTAGTTGTAGATGCACCAAGGGTGGCGGCGTTGAATTTCAGGTGGAAACGAGATGAGTTGGCGGTGGAGATGATGGTGTTGAGGCGGCGTTGTTCGTTGCCTAAGCGGACAAGCCGATCGTGTCGAGCTTGTTCCTCAACAACATCGAAGAAGGTGATAGTGGATGGGTTTGGAAGAAGGGTAGAGGAGCATGAGGCAGTGGGAGGCGTTTGCGACGCCTGGGAGTCGTCCGGTGGAGGGAGTGTCATCGGAGAGGGGGGAGGCAGATGAATTGTCGATGCCAGATGAGCCATCGGTGGGACGGAGGACGCCGCCGATGGGTGGGCCGACAGACGCGATATCGATGCCGGGACAATGTCCTGGGGACTGTGTTCATGATGAGGAGGGACCCGCGCTTGCCGAGGGTGGTGATGTGGAGGAGGCGGGTCGAGTGGAGGCGGACTGGCAGGTGAGTTGTGCGGCGTTGGGGCAGTTGGTTTGTAGGTGCCCCAATTGGTGACAACGAAAGCAGCCCCCGTTTGCTTGGAGGTAGGTGCGCTCCTCGGGGGTGAGTTTCTTAAGGCGGGAGGGTGGGGTAGATGAGGGTGGATGAGAGTTGCGATCTTTGCGCTCCATTCTCATGAATTGGAGGACATTGAGTTCCTCGGGAGTGAGGGATGAAGAGTCGAGTGAATTGGAAGATGCGTCGGGGTCAGGTGTGGTGAACTCGTCTGAGGAAGGGATGGAGGTGGTGTCTTCAGGGGTGATGTGAAGGAAAAAACAGGTGCGGGAGGGGGCGGGCGCGGGCTGGTGATGGGGGTGGAGGAGTCGATCCTGGTGAAGCAAGGGGCATGTCGGGTTCGTGGGCGAGGGCGGTTGCAAGGTCTTTGCGGCATACTAGTTTGATGTGGGAGATGAACGCAAAGTCGGGAATGACGGTGGTGGGGAGGTGGTGGCGGAGGGAGCATACATATTGGACGAAACGGTCCGTGGGACCAGTCTAGCGGAGGTGGCAGAATTGTTCAAGGTAGTCATCAATGGTTTTCTGGGGGCGAAAGGTGGCAGTGAGAAGGTTGGCCAATTGGAGGCAGGAATGGCGTGGTCCTCCGGAGGCTCGGCAGTTGCTGACTTCAGCCATCCACCATTTGGCGGCATTGCCAAGGAGGCAGGAGGTGGCCATGGGGAGCCAGAGGGCAAGGGGCATGTGGTGGAGGTGAAAAGAGTTCTGGAGCTGGGTTAGGAAGAGGAAAACGTCCTCGTGGGCGAGGCCGGAGAAGGACATGATGTCGCCGGATCGGAAGGAGCGAGGGATTTCCCCATCGCGAGAAACGATCTGGGCGAGGGTGTTGAAGCTGAGGTTATCGGGGGTGGTGTCGTAGCAGGTGTAGTCAAGTTGGTTGTTGTCCTCCAGGAGGTAGTTGGGGGGGAGTTGTGGCATTGCGGGGTAAACCCCGGAGGTGACTTGGCAAGAGGTGGGACGGATGGTGGGGATGGTGGAGGTCGTCATGATGGGTTGGGGAAGGGTATGAGAGTGTTGGGGGGGAAGAGGGGTGACGTGGATGGGCAAGGAATGAGGCGGTGTGTTGGATGCGCCGGATGAGGGGGGGGGAGGGTGGAGGAGGCAGAGGTGGTGGATGTGGTGGTAGAGGTAGTAGGAGTGGAGGAGGTCGGCGGGGGGGTCTGGCTGGAGGTGGCTGCGGACGTGGGGGTGGGGGTGGTGACTGCCTGGATGGAGGGGGTAGTGGTTTGGGACTCGAGGGCGGTGGACGTGGGCACGGTCGTAGAGGTGGGTGTCGTGTTCGTGACCACTATGATTGTTGGGATTTGATGCTCCATAGAGGTCACACGGTTGGATAGGCTAGAGATATTGGCTTCAATTTTGGTGATGGACGCGCGGATGTCCGTTTGGAAAGAGGACATCATGCGAATGAGGGTGGCGATATCGGTGGCAACGGGCTCGGATCTTTGTTCGCCCGTAAGTTCGCGACCGAGGCTGTCAACAGACTGGGTGTTGACGGCGGTCATATTGATGCTAGAGGATTGGGCCATGTTGGGGGAAGATGGAGTGGATGCGGTGGCTGAGGCGACAACTGCGGATGAGGTGGAGGCAGACACGGCGGCAGCGACGAGAGCAGCATCGGCATCGGCAGCTGCGTGTTGGGAGGTCTTGGTTTGGCATGGTGGCATGTAGAGATGTAGGTGTGCCAGGGGTGGGGGTGGAAAGGGTATTTACAACATTAATTGATTTATTCAAAAAACAGGTTTTTGCCAAAACAATAAATGAACCCACAACCTCCTGACTGCCACTTGCGTGCCCATGGCCGCCTGTAGCACTCTTGGTGCCAACCAACTGAGATAGTCAGCTGGATCCTCCCAGTCGGTATCAGTACGGTCTTCAGCCAACACGAGTGTGAGTGCGTGTGTGAGTGGGTTGAGTGTGGTGCGTGGGAGAGTGTGGCTTTAGACACTACTGTTACTCGATGGGGGTGGGGGAAGATGAATAGGGAGAAACAGTTACCAGCAAAATGCTCGGTCCTTGTGTTAGTCGGGCCCCCACCGGCGGCCCCAACCCTAAAACGCTAGGGCAAGGGGCAAACATGCCCTTACCCCTCTCCAACGACCGAGAGAGGAAACCTCCCTTCACTGAAGAGAGGTAGACAGCTATGCTTGCAGGGGTCCCCTGTATAGCCTTAGGAGTAGTGGTAGGTAGTGAAAAGAAAGATATGTTCCACGACATGGCAGAAACGCCAGTTAAAAGAAAGATACGTGAGGTGAGAGAAAAATTTACAGCTGTCCCCCGATGAGGAGAAGGCAGCTTTAAAAAAAAAAAAAAAAAAAAAAGAATAAAATGAGAATTAATTTATTCCGATTCGGAGTAATTTTTTCGATATTAATTCAAAAATTCGGAAAGGATTTCGCGGGAGAAAGGTTGGAAACACAAAATGTTTAGGAATGAAATCAATGTTGAAAATATCAAAAAAAAAAAAAATCAAATAAATAAATTCTGGTTAAATTCATTCGAAATGAATTTTGGGGTATGAAAAGCATGGAGTTTCAAAAGGAATTAAATATTCACGAAGTTTGAGAATTTTGAAAGGAAATTTATTAAAATATACGAGAAAAAGAATTAAGTAAAATTATTTTCGAATTTCGAAAAGGAAAAATATATATATATATGAAATATCGAAAAGAATTTACTTAATTCTAACGTATTTTCAAAATTTTCAAAAAAGAGTGAAGGAAAAGTAGTTTTGAATTAATTCATTCTACGTCTTTCGAATTACCAAAAAAAAAAAAAAAAAGAATTACAAAAAAATTCTACGAAATATTTCAAAAAAGAATATCGAAAAAGAATATCGAAAAATTCTACGAAAAAAAGGAACATCGAAAAARAATTAATTAATTCTACGTATTTCGAATTACAAAAAAAAAAAAAAAAAAAGTCAAAAAAGAAATTAAAGAATTTAATTCATTTTAAAATTTTCAAAATACAAAAATTTCGAAAAGAATTAATTAAAATTGTTTTCGAATTCCGAAGAAGAAATGCCGAAAATTTCGAAAAAGAAAATATTTTTGAAAAAGAAATATCGAGAAAGAAAGTTAATTAAGTATTTTCGAGTTTACATGAATTTCAAACGAGTTCTAAAAACTGCAATCAGACTCGCATTCATTCACACTTCACACGTATGCAAACAGGTTGCGTAGCAAACTGGAGCCAGGTGCCCACTCAGAACTCAGAGATGTAGTACCAAGAACTCAGTTCAGATACAAGTTCACTGCCACTGGCTATGGCGGCACATCGCCCGTACAACTCTCTGTCGTCACTCACTCAACACTGCTGTTTGCACACAGGATCACCCTGGATACCCCACACGCAACACCCTGTACACTTGCGCACACACTCACACACACCTACAGCTATGGCGGCTATGGCCGCTACTACCCTCTCGCTATGGCTATCTCCTTCTCGCCCACTTCGTCCTCGGGCTCACTGCAGACCACCTCGCACAAGTCGCTATAGCATGGCTTACGCAGGAATGAATGAATGGCTGGGCGCTGCCTCCTGATTTATACTTCTGTAGTTCGCTGGTCTGGCCCCTTTTCCATCGGCCCATTGTGCACACCCGTATGGTACTTGCTGGACTGGACTGGGACTGACTGGACCATAATGCTGACTGCATGGGGTTGGACCGCAACCTCGCTGCAGTCGCACTGCCAACGCACTGAGGTTGGCTCCACCACTTGCCCACTTGCCTCTGCCTAACGTGAGCCTACTCCGAAAGGCCACTTCCGAATGTCTGTAGACTTGGCCTTTCGGTACTGTAGCAGCTACAACCTTGACCTTTCAGGACTGTAGCAGCTACGACCTTGACCCTTCGGACAGGCTACAGCTACAACTTCTAGAACTCACTGGGACTCCTATCTGACAGGTCTACAGATCAAACCCCTACCCCTACACCGACCTACGACCGACAACAACAACTGTCAAAACACAGGTCACGGGTTCAAACACTCGGGGTCAACACAGATACTGTACACATGTAAGGTGAGAACTAGGGATCGAGCCCTGGGATCTGCACTCGCTACTGCTGACAGATGAAAACCGTTTCAAAACAATAAAAAAAAAATAGTAATAATAATAAATAAAGGAATAAATCAGTTTTGATGTAACTCGAGGGCGGAGCGATCCTATCTACGATTGATTGGGTGGTAGCGTGGTAGGTAGGGGGTTTGCAGGGGTAGATTGACGATGATGATGATGATGATGATGATGATGATGATCGTGATGGTGATGACGAGGGAACGTGCGGAACTCACACGGGGTGCGCGTGGCAAGGAGAGAGTTGGGGGAAGGATCGGGGGGGAAGTCGGACGGGGCGGAAGGTCGGGGTGGGGGTGTGCAGTTGGGGATTGGGGAAGAATCGGGGGAGTCGGGGTCGGAGGAGGGAGTTGGG
>BFEA01000712.1:325045-339101 GCA_003427395.1 Chara braunii | reverse complement strand
AAAGAAGGAGAGGAAGATAAGGGGAAGAAGAAGAAGAAGAAGAAGAAGAAGAAGAAGAATGAAGAGAAAGAAGAAGAAGAACATAAGAAAAAAAAGAAAAAAGAAAATTGTCGTCGATTACTTATCTGCGTGGAGGTAGCAACGACGATGACGAGGATGGCACGGCGCGGAGACGAGGACGACGGGCATGGCGATGGCAGCGTGGCACGGCGACGACCATCACGGCGGTGACGATGATGACGTGGCACGATGACGACGATCGCGACGATGACGATGATGACGTGGCACGACGGCGATGATCACGACGATGACGTGGCACTACGACGACGCTCACGACGATGAAGCTGATGATGGCCAGGTGGTGACGACGAAGCAGGGTGGGTCAGGCAGGTTCGAACCGCTCCGATACCAGTGTAACGCACGCGAGGCTGAGGGAGAGCCGAGGGAGAGAGGGAGAGAGGGAGAGAGGGAGAGCACACACACACACTCACTCACTCGACACGACTGAGGGTCGGACTCAGACACAGTGGCAAGGGCACAAAGTCGAAGTCTTGGATTCCCAAATGCCGAAACGGCAAGTCACACGGAGTACGAGTACAGCAGCTGGAAACTGGTACAAGACTGGTACCATACGGGGAGCCTACTGGTCCCCTTACCGTACGGGGAGCCGGTATAAGTACCCGTGACACGTACGGTACCAGGGGCATTTCTGCAAAGGCCCCGAGGGCAGAACTGAAAAATGCGGTATTTGAAAGTGGCGCCCGAATTGCAGCATGGCGTCAGTTGTCCAAAATCCTATGGTACCAAAGGAGGGGTTTGGAAAAAGGGTGCCAGGCCGAAAACGGGATGCAGCCGAAACAGTAAAAAGATAGACCAGGGATAGAGCCCTGGCGGAGTCCGTAACACACACCCTCGGCCATCGATTCACGACTGCCGCCCTTCAGTTCCTGGCTGGGTCAGTTTCCCTCCCTGCCTACTATGGCGGATCTGTAGACCTCATTACCCAGGGAGGCCGATCCCGGTAGCGCATATTCGTAAGATTTATGAACTTGAAGGGTATATCAAACATACAAAATGAAAAACGAAATAAATGAATGGTTATTTCAGATTGCTTATATAGACGCTGCAGAGTGTTGACAATACGGATTTCAAGATGCAGTCACTACTATGATGCAAGGAATTATCGAGTGCACCCAGGGCGCGGATCTCGATTGCAGGGCGTCTCTCTCCAACTCTGCCACACAATCTCAAGCTGGTGCCCGTGGATCGCCACCTCGGCACAGCCATTCGTTGTGAAGCGGTCTGAATGAGCTTCCTTGCTATGTACTTGTCTTTTTCTGTTTTGGCATCACATTATATCCACAGATGAATCAAATCAATGTGGAAAGTCAGCCATCTGCCTTATGTTCTGTGTCTCACAATAAGGGGGCCAACATCCCATTCCATTCCGTTCCCTTCAGTGCTGTTCCTCAGCATTCCATTAATCTAATCCCATTCTGTTCCATTCCATTCCAAATCCACTCTGCTACGTTTGTTCCATCCAGGTCCATTCCTTCACAACAGGCATAGCGAGAGAGGTGTTGTGCACCAACCCCAGAGAGGGAGAGAGTGAGTGAGAGAGAGGAGAAGGGAGGGGGGGGGGGGGGGGGGGGGGGGGGGGGGGGGGAGAGAGGGGAGGAAGGAGATGGAGTGATGGCGATGGCTCGGCAGGACAGGGAGCAGAAAGCTGACAGGCAAAAGGTATGACTATTGCTCAGATTGGACAGACAAACACCGTTTGATGCATCCAGGTCCATTCAATCACAAATGGTATAGCATCAGGAAGGTTCTTGAAGTATGGGAACAACCTTTGAGCAGTTCACAACCACAGCGGTCGGGGGAAGCGGGAGAGAAGGAGAGAGGGAAGGAAGGAGATAGAATGATGGCGATGGCTCAACTATTGCTCAGATTGGACAGAAACACCGTTTGATGCATCCAGGTCCATTCAATCACAAATGGTATAGCATCAGGAAGGTTCTTGAAGTATGGGAACAAACTTTGAGCAGTTCACAACCACAGCAATCGGGGGAAGCGGGAGAGACGAGAGGAGGTGTGGTGCACCAACCCCAGAAAGCGAGGAAGAGAAATAGAAGGGAAGGTTGGAGAGAGGGAAGAAGAGATATCGAGAAGTGGCGAAGAGGTCTCGGCAGGGTACGGAGCAGAAAGCTGACAGGAAAGGGTGCAACTATCGCGAATACTCGACACAAAAGAAAAAGACCCCCCCCCCCCCTTTGCCGCAGTGATCCAGGTAATGGACCGGGTAACATAACAACGAGACAATGGATGCCCGTGATCGGCCGGCAGTGGACCAGGCAACGAAACGAGTACAAACCACATCCATCGACGTGATCAGAGATGAAAAGCTTACTTCACCCAAAGAGGGGTGAGGTTGAGGTTCGGGGAGAGTGAGCGCGAGGGACGGAGGCAGGGAGCGAGGGAGGGAGGTGGACAATCCATACAAGGGAGAGAGGGAGAGAGAGAGAGAGAGGGAGGGAGGAAAGGCTAAGGGCACTAACCTGTATGCACATGCCGAGTTGTTGCAGACAAAGAGTCGATGCCAAGAGAACCACAGACAGCGGCAACCAGCAGAAGAGCACCAACAATGGAAGGTAGGTCTTCTTCATTGTCCTCCTCCTCCTCCTCCTCCCACTTCTTGCTGGTGACGATGGCACTCATGATGATAAGACACTGAAGATGAGGCGGCAAGTGACTTTGCATGGAAGAATTTCCTGATCCGCAGACCAACCTGCACATGAGGTCCAACAGCCCCCATACAGTACACCAAAACGGGCAACAAAATTGCCCACACATTTTTGGGGGTCCGCCTGGGACCAAAACAAACCTCCCATGCACCCCGCTCCATTTTTTTATTGTTTTGATCTAGGGGCCTGAAACCGGACGTTGAGAACCAGGTGCCAGACCTGGACAGTTGGATCCGGACAGTCTGCATCTTGTTGCAGATATTCAGTTCGCAGCCATGCCCTCAATGAACGCATCCATTTCTTGGGATCTCCGTTTAGAGCTAACAGGTACATTATGTTGGCCCATTTCAGGGAAATGGAAAAGTTCACTGCAGCCTACTCTGATTGAATCTGGATGAAAAAGTGGCCACATGCATGCATGATCTGTATCTGGACGTGATGACAACATCCGGGTCAAAACTTGTGCTATACAACTTTCCAGGTAGAAGGACATTAGAGAAGATTATCATTTCTCCTGAATCACTTTTTCAGTGTTCAGAACACCCACGCCCACACACGAAATTTGAGGCCCACACTAGCTGGATCCAGAGGTGATTCCTTAAGAACATCACAGCATGGCAGATGAGAAGGAACCTGCAGGCCACTGCAGGCACGTTGAGGAATGCAAACCACAATGTCGTCTACCACACACACTTGAATACCTCATGTGATGCACCAGCAACAAGCTGATAGAAGCAATGATAGTTTCGCTCCGGAGTGGATATCTGTGTGACACGCGACCTTTCCAATAAATATGTCCTCACAGCCGCGCCAGATATTTTCCCGTTGTTGAACTGGATCTCCACAAACTTGCCGAAGCGACTGTTAAACACACACACAGTTCATAGCATACCCATAAGGCACTGAGATATTCACAAAAGCTATATAATTTTACTTCAGTCCTTGACCCATTGACTACACAACATGGATTTCAGATAACTTTGGCATATCAGGCACCTGTCTCAGTCACAATCCCAAGTTCAAATTTGGAAATAAGACATCAGTGGCCGTGCAAGGGAGGATGAAAAGGCAAATGATAGCTTTCAAGGGACCCACATCACCTACCATAATCATGATCTTGACACGGTGGTTGCCACATATTCATCATTACCAAGCCACAAACTCGGTGGGGCTGATGCAGGTGACTGTTTGAAAAAGGGGAGGGTGGGTGAAAGTGCACAAGTCAATAAACATCTTTCTCCCACATCATGAGGGGACCTGATCATCCACTTCAGGGCCAGTTATACAAACGCCCTACACCCCTCCATTATTAGAACTGATCATCCAAAGTGAAATTCAAATGTTGGACAACCCAAGTCGTTCAGACAACTTCCTCACATTTTCTCAACGACCCTCCACATGCAATCAGACTCGCTTTCTTTCCACTTCGCACACATGCAAACAGATGGAGATTCACACTGGCGCAGGACGCCCACTCAAAGCTTAGAGATATGGAAATCAAGAACACAGTTCAGATGCAAGTTCTCTTCAACAGGCTATGGCACATCAGCGCCTTTGAGTGCTCTGGCACTTCTCCACTGGCGTGAGTGGATAGTCTGCAGTTTGTCATAGGCCCTAACGCCTCGCGTGACATCTGCTAATCGCTCCTTAAGGAGCCGAAAGAACTCAGGGAGAGGGGTGACCTTAGAATAAGCGACCATGTTATTCTCACACTGTGCAGCGCGAGCGAGTGATCCAACGAAGCTGGCGGCCGCATCCCTGAGGGCCTGGAAGGCTATGAGGACTTGTTCCTCTGGCACGATATGTTGTAAATAATTGTATGTATTTACGTTGGCCTCCCAATTATCAAAATTTTCTTCTTTCTTCCCGTCGTAGGACTCTGGAAACTTTATCTAAACGGGCTCTCTACGGGGGCGTGGCTCTTCCTCCTTCGACACGGCCAGCTTTGCACCCTCAATGGCGCCTGTGCAAAACTTCTCAGTGCCCTCTATTCTCGCCTGCACTTTTGCACATACATGCAGCATCATCTCACATGCAAAATCCCTAAATCTCAGGCAGATGGAGTGCAAGGCGATGTCCTGGGCTCTAAAGAACTGGTGTTGCTCGTCCCAGGCTCTGGCGAGGAGTTCTATGTTTCTTGAAATAACATCAAACTTTCCCTATATATCTTCTTGCGCCTGAAGCTCCTCCCTCTGCGCCTTTATCACCTCCAACTCCCTCGCCACCTTGTTTGCCTCCTCCATCCTTCTCTTTTTTTCCCTTGTGAGACGCAGTTTCCATTCCAACTTTTTTTCCTCCTCTAAGGTCTGACGTCTCAGAGGGTCTTTTTCCGCTTCCCACTCCCTGATTACGACTACTTTCTCCTCTGGGGGAACATATAACATGGCCTCTTCCTCTTCTCCCAGAGATAAATTAGCTACCCACTCCGACACCTTCTTCTCCAACCATGATGCGTCCTTCTTCTTGGCGCTAGTTTTGCCTCTCTGCTCTGCACTCCTTCTGAGCAAAGGTTCAACTTTTTCTACTTCTTCATCTCCTCTTCCACTTCCTTCATCTTCTCTTCCTCCTCCTCCTTCAATCTTTCCATCTCCTTGCGGTAACTCGTGTGCAGCAAGGGTTGTACGGGGCTCAGACCCGCCCCAGGCCACGCAAAACTTTACTATCCTGTGTTGGGCTGTGTGACCAGGCACTGCCCAGGCCACATATCGCTGCGTCCGGCTGTGAGACCGAACGCTGCGTGTGGAAATTCAAAAGTCAAAGTCCACTGTAGAGTCGAAGGTACCAGGCCCTGGCCCTTGTCTGGATACACTCACTTGTGGTGTGCAGGTACCAAGACAGCATCTTGGCCGAAGAGGATTCGGTTTCAGAATAATCTGAGCCCTCGTCCGCATTGAGATCTGGACGACTGAGGGAGGCAGCATCCGGGGCCTAGCCCCCGAGTCAACAATATATAAGAGCTGACTTCCCGGCATTGACATTCATTCAGTCTTGCATCAATGCTGACTTTCTGCTTTGACGACGACGCTGGCTCTATGCCGAGACGTTGGCTGTATGCTAGTTTTTGACTGGCACTTGCAAGATACAATGACGCGCCGCTCGCCAAGCATGGTGGCTGGCTTGCTCTATTCTACTTGGTATGCTGACGTGGCAGCTGCCACGCGTTGCTGCTGACATGGCCGCTGCCACGTGTATTCAATGCTGATGTGGCGGCTACATTGGAGCGATACAGCTGTTCTGATTCGTCGTGTTCAAGAGGGGATCATGACTGTGGGAGGATCAAAGATACGTACCTGTTTATCTTGAGGTTGATGATGCTCCAGCGTTGATGATTGACTTATTGACGTGCCACATGGCACATTGAGGAGAACTTCAGATATCGTTCTGATCATTGTTGCTGAGGTGGCGACATTGGGAAGACAGCCCAAAGTAGAAGAGGGCGCAACATTCTTTTCCACCCTCTTAAGTCTACTTTCCCAACCTCTTGCTTATTCGTCTGTGTATGATTATCCATCTCTTTGTATCTGGTAATGATTTCAACTATTTATATTTCATCAGCTGGTTGACGACTTGTGGACTTGCATTAGCAACGAGTGTCATCACAACTTGGGTTCATTACAATTTGGTATCGGAGCAGTACTCCTGATCGAAGTACGACGACGAAGATAACGAAGTTGATGACGAAGACCTCACAAGCGCGCGCCAGGCTGGCGCCAGGTAAGTTGGGGGTGACGAGGCTCGGTGCGACCGTGTTGTCGCACGCGTTTATCAACGCGATCTAGACAGCCGACCGCGCATCCTTTGATGAAGAAACGCGCGTGCTGAAGAAGAAGACGAAGGTGAATCCGAGGTGGCAGGACCAGAGAACCAGATGCTGACGTGGCAGTTTGGATAATGCTGCGACACTGACAAGCAAGCAGATCCCTTCAGATGCTGACGTGGCTTGATGATTGATGCTGACGTGGCAACAAAGGGATTACACACTTATCTGGTGCAGAGGTGATCCTTGTTGACGCAGCATTATTGATAGGCTGACGTGGCACCATTGTAACTGGCTGGAAATCCTGCTGACGTGGCAGTAGAGGGCCGCCGTGTTTGCGATGAGTGCTCTCCTGCTGACGTGGCAATGAGAACTTGAGTGCTCAACGAACTAAGGTTGTGGCAGAAGACAGATCAGAGTTGCTGACGTGGCACCCCACCTATTGATTGGTTACTGACGTGGCAGGGGTGATACGAAGCCCGAAGAAAGGAAAGGGGAACCTTCGAGTCCGCTTTCAAGTTCGCCTTCGAGTCCACGCTCGGGACCACCAAATTCTCCCAAAGGAAAGGACCCCACCTCACAACCTGAGAAACCGAAAAGAAGAGAGAAAATCAAAATGAAATTGCCTTTTACTTTCTGCAATAAAAAAGACGAAAACTTGCTTTTGTGGATAGCTGAGATTCAAACCTACGTTGGAACAGCCCCTGTCGAGGAACCATTTCAAGTTGCTTTCTCAACGTCTTGCTTGGGAGGGGAAGCGAAAGAATGGGTACTGGCGGAGGCTAATGCCGCAGGGTTTGAAGACATCGGTGAGTGGGCTGGTACTTTGACCTTGAAGAAGTTCCTTGCAAAGATCAAGGAACGCTTCTTGGATAAGACCACCGCCTATAAGGCCTTTGACCAGCTCACCTCCATTGGTCAAAAGCACTGGACCTCAGCAGAGTCTCTGTCAAGGGAGGTTGACTGGTTGTTGCGGGTTCC
Organism: Chara braunii; assembly: GCA_003427395.1. Taxonomy (NCBI): domain Eukaryota; kingdom Viridiplantae; phylum Streptophyta; class Charophyceae; order Charales; family Characeae; genus Chara; species Chara braunii. The sequence continues at coordinate 331,622 of BFEA01000712.1, read as the reverse complement.
AGGATTGAACGTGCAAGACAACCAAATCTTGTATATTTACTCCCGTGCTCTGCCCGAGCCTATTCGCGGACAGCTCGTGGCGGAGTCCAAATCAGGTAAGTATAATTACAGGCAATTTCAGGATTTGGCTCTCCAACGAGAGCAAATGAAATCTCAGGTCAAGAACTCTTATGCATCTATTGTTAAGTATGGTGGTGGTGCAGGAACAGGAAAGCGTGTACTTTGGCGCCAAAAGCGCCAGGACCACACCCTTGTCGTCTTTGACGACGAAACTGTGGAAAGGTGGCCACTGGAGGCCGAGGGTGTGGCAAACAGCAGTGATTCCGAGAAGGGGGAAGTCACTACTGCCGTGGTCAACAAGGGAGGACCACGACCATCAGGAAAGAAGAAGAGACCACACTCCTTTCCCGAGCATCCCGGCATTGCGGCAGGGAAGCCTTGGGAGAAAATGGGAATGACACAAGACACTTGGCAAGAAAGAATGAACAATGTGCAGTGTCTGAAGTGCGGCGTTGCTGGGCACGTAATTGCGTGATGCCCACTCATTCGAAATAAAAACCTAAAAGGGAGCAGCCACTAGGAGTAGCATCTGCTCCTACCGAGTCTAAGGGTTTGGACCAGATTGAAGGTAAGGCGCCGACTAACCCTTCCAACCCTTCGACTCGCACAGCAGAGAATGGTTCTTCTTCGGCCCATCGTCCAGAACACCCTAAAACTGTCTTATGTTCTGTCTCTCTGGACGACTCTCTTGACGACTCTCTTGACGAGCTTGGTAACGAGTTGCTGGCACTACGAAGCTCGTGCGCTAAGAAAGCGAAGTCTAAGGGTGAACTACTACTCGCGGATGTAGAGATTGCACACACACGCGTAGGTGCACTACTAGACTCGGGATCCACGCGATCCTACATTTCCGAGAAGGCGATTCGTAAGTTACATCTCGGAATGAAGGTGAAAACTTTGTCTCGACCTATCACGTCTGTTCTTGCGGGCAAAAGCACGATTACCATCTCGCAATACGTTGATCGTGTCAAATGTTGGTTTCGCACACAAGAAGGTAAGAAAATTCTACACGAGGTATCTTTTCTTCTCGAGAAAAACCTTCCCTTTGACTTAATTCTGGGCATGGATTGGCACGAGGAAGCCAACCCAGACATTAAGTTCAGAGAAAAGGTTGTGCAATTGCGAAACGCACAATCTGAATTAAAGGCCATCAAGTTGTATCACAAGTCTAGCTCTGACTCTAACTTGTTTTTTTGTTGTATGAGTTATCCGACTTTTCGATCAATGGTTGCAAAGAAGAAGTTGGAACAGGAAGTTATGATGATACTCGTGAAACAGGTTGGTGAGTCCTCTACTTCCTATCACCCCTCGATTCAGAATCTCCTCGATGAGTATAAAGATTTATCCTTAGAACCCACAGGGATAACTGAGCATGCTATTAAGCACACTATTGAAATCATTCCTGGTAGTAAGACTCCCAAGGGCCCTATCTATCGAATGTCTCCTAGGGAATTTGAGGAACTGAGAAAACAACTCCAAGACTTGACTGAAAAAGGATGGATTCGCCCTAGCTCTTCTCCTTACGGCGCTCCTGTTTTGTTTGTGCCTAAAAAGGAAGGTGAGTTGTGTTTGTGTATCGATTATAGAGGGTTGAACTCTGTCACTGTTAAAAATGTCGAACCCCTACCACGCATTGATGATCTGTTAGATCAGTTGCAGGGCTGTAAATACTTCAGTAAGATTGATCTGAAGTCTGGGTATCACCAAATCGAGGTGGAACCTGCAGATCAACACAAGACTGCCTTCCGAACCAGGTATGGTCACTATGAATTTGTGGTTATGCCCTTCGGACTGACGAATGCCTCAACAACCTTCCAAAGAGCTATGAATGAGTTGTTTCGACAGTGGTTGGACCAGTTCGTCATTGTATATCTTGATGATATTCTAGTGTATAGCAAAACACTAGAAGATCATGAGAAACATTTACGTCTAATACTTGGGAAATTGCGCGAGGGCAATTTTAAGTTAAATCCCAAGAAATCTGAATTTGCTAAGTCTGAAGTTCTGTACTTAGGACATATAGTAAATGAAGATGGACTGAGGTCAGAGGCAAAGAAGATTGCAGCGATTAGAGATTGGCCACAACCTAAGTCCCTTACTGATCTTCGCTCCTTCCTTGGTCTAGCAAGCTACTATAGAAAGTTTGTTAGGAACTTCTCACTGATTGTTGCACCAATGAGAAGATTGTTGAAAAAAGGAACTATATGGTTATGGGATAAACATTGTGAGTTATCCTTTAGGAAACTAAAGCATGTCTTGACTCACTACCCTGTGTTGAAAATCGCTGACCCGTCTCTTCCCTTCATTGTCACAACTAACGCAAGTCAGTATGGTATTGGCGTTGTCCTTCAACAAGATGATGGTAAAGGCTACAGACCAATTGAGTTTATGTCTGCACGCCTACCTACTGAAAAGGTTGCCAATTCTACCTATGAGAGAGAACTATATGCCTTAGTCTGTGCTTTGCAAACTTGGAGGCACTATTTGTTAGGGAGACACTTCACAGTGTATTCTGACCATTTTACCCTGAAGTGGATCAAGACACAACCTAAACTCTCTGACAAACTAGTACGATGGTCTGCCTTTATTGATACCTTCGACTTTGAGTCGAAAACGATCAAAGGAAAGTCTAACGTGGTGGCAGATGCATTGTCTAGAAGAAGTGACTTCTTTGGAGCAATTGTCTCTTATTTGGATGTAGGGAAGGGAGTAAAATAAAAGTCAAGGCTACGCATCAGATCCTATATGGAAACCTATCATTGACACTGTATTAAAAGATCCATCTCTACTTCCTAATTATAAGATCACTGATGGTTTACTTTTCTTAATGGATAAAACTGAACAAAGACTGTGCATCCCTCATATAAAGAGATTAAAAGTTTGTTGATTGGGGAATGTCATGACTTTGAGGGACACTTTGGATTCAAGAAAACGTATGTCGAAGTGAGAGAACGTTTTGAATGGAAGGGTATGAAGGAAGATGTAGTAACTTATGTGCATACATGTCTGGTGTGTCAGAGGAACAAACCGTCACACGAAAACCCACTCGGTCTCTTGAGACCATTGCCAATTCCCAGTGAACCAGGTGAGTCTATCTCCATCGATTTCATGAGCCTCATAAAGAGTCGCAATGGCAATAGCCAGGTGATGGTGATTGTAGATCGTTTCCCTAAATATGCCATGTTCATCTCCTTACCCGCTAAAGCGAAAACTGAACTTGTGATTCAAAAGTTTCAGATGCGATGGGTAACTGAGTATGGGTTTCCCCTATCTATTGTGTCTGACAGAGATACAAAATTCACAAGTATGCCATGGCAAAAGCTGATGGAGGCATACAGTACTCGCTTGACCATGTCGTCAGGACAACATCCTGAAACGAATGGCCAAAGTCAACAGATGAACCGTCTGTGCCAACAGTTGTTGCACATGTATGTAAGGCCTGATCAAATTGATTGGGACGAAAAACTGCCTGAGATAGCCAATGCATATAACAGTAGTGTCCACACTGCAACTGGACACACCCCTAATGCACTACACAAAGGCTGGAAACCTAGACGTCCCATTGATGTTCTAACTCGGGACCAGTTTCTTAGATTACCACCAGAGACTCGTGAGTATGCAGTAATGTTTCAGCAAGACATACAAAAGGTAAAAGAGAACCTAAAGAAAGCTCAAGATCAAATGATAACCCAAGCTAATAAACATCGCCGACCTTCATCATTTAAGGTAGGAGATCTAGTCTGGGTCAAGTCTAATGAGTTCTCGCTGGAAGAAGACATAACGCAGAAACTGTTGTCTGTCTATTTTGTACCTTGGGAGGTTTTTAAAGTCATAGGAGATGATGAGGGACCGTCATACCGAATAGATATTCCTCCTCACCTCAGAACCTATTCCGTCTTCCATGCTTCCAAACTGTTACCTTATGTGGAAGGAAATGAATTCCCAAACAGACCATCAATGATACCCCCCTCCATGGATGGAGGATATGAGGTAGATAGAATCCTTGAGCATGGATATTTCTCCACCGGAGGACGTGGACGCCCGCAGAAGCAATTCAAGGTAAGATTCAAAACTCAAGCACCCTCTGAAGATAGGTGGTTTACAAAAAAACAATTACTTGAATCTGCTCCTGACATAGTCTCTGCATACGAAAAAGGATTGAGGTCTTAACATTTCTGCGATGGAACTCGAAATCGGGCCGGCAGGAATGCAGCAACTCGTGTGCAGCAAGGGTTGTACGGGGCTCAGACCCGCCCCAGGCCACGCAAAACTTTACTATTCTGCGTTGGGTTGTGTGACCAGGCACTGCCCAGGCCACAGACCGCTGCGTCCGGCTGTGAGACCGAACGCTGCGTGTGGAAATTCAAAAGTCAAAGTCCACTGTAGAGTCAAAGGTACCAAGCCCTGGCCCTTGTCTAGATACACTCACTTGTGGTGTGCAGGTACCAAGACAGCATCCAGGCCGAAGAGGATTCGGTTTCAGAATAATCAGAGCCCTCGTCCGCATTGAGATCTGGACGACTGAGGGAGGCAGCATCCGGGGCCTAGCCCCCGAGTCAACAATATATAAAGGCCGACTTCCCGGCATTGACATTCATTCAGTCTTGCGTCAATGCTGACTTTCTGCTTTAACGACGACGTTGGCTCTAATGTTGAGACGCTGGCTCTACGCTAGTTTTTGGCTGGCACTTGCGAGATACAGTGACGCGCCGCTCGCCAGGCATGGTGGCTGGCTTGCTCTTGTCTACTTGGTATGTTGACATGGCAGCTGCCACGCGTTGCTGCTGACGTGGCCGCTGCCACGTGTATTCAATGCTGATGTGGCGGCTACATTGGAGAGATATAGCTGTTCTAATTCGTCGTATTCAAGAGGGGATTATGACTGTGGGAGGATCAAAGATACGTACCTGTTTATCTTGAGGTTGATGATGCTCCAGTGTTGATGATTGACTTATTGACGTGCCACATGGCACATTGAGGAGAACTTCAGATATCGTTCTGATCATTGTTGCTGAGGTGGCGACATTGGGAAGAGAGCCCGAAGTAGAAGAGGGCGCAATATTCTTTTCCACCCTCTAAGTCTACTTTCCCAACCTCTTGCTTATTCGTCTGTGTATGATTATCCATCTCTTTGTATCTGGTAATGATTTCAACTCTTGATATTTCATCAGCTGGTTGACGACTTGTGGACTTGCATTATCAACGAGTGTCATCACGACTTGGGTTCATTACATCCTCCGTCAACTTTTTCTTCTTCGCCCCCTGCTCCTCCTGCACGGCCAACTTCTTAGCCTGTCTAATTAACTCCTCCTTAGTCTCTTTCTCTTTTCTCTCCCACATTATGGCGGCGGCTTCCTCTTCATGAGCCTGGGTGTAAGGGGTGGTGATCTTGCCACTACCCGTCTCAACCATGGTGAAAGGTGCACAACCAAAAATCAGTTCCACTCCTCACCACTTAGACTCTCATCCCCTGACTGACTCAACCTAGGACTGACTCAATCTAAGGACCACAAAATCTTAGCAAGATCCTGCCAACTAGGGTCTCTAGCCTAGACCCAAACTAAGGCTGTCACTACAGGACTTACTGCTGATAAGGAGGCATTTAAGGAGATCCCCCGTCACTACAGGACTTACTGCTGATCAGGAGGCATTTAACGTTGCAAACAGGATGCACGATCATCAAGTCCTCTCAAGACTTAGACAACTTGTTGTGCAGCCCACAGCTCGGATTTTGGGCCTACCGTGCCACACCGAGCAGCCCGCAGGTCAGTATCTGTCCTTGGGAGGGTTCGTGTCATCCGGGTCAGTCGACTCGTTAGACACAACCTTTAGCCCTACTCAGCCCGTGTGGGTTTGGTCAACAAAGCTCTATGACCACATACACAGAGTTCCTATCACCTAGAGAGAAGAGACTCAATGCAGAAAGAAGAGACAGACAAACTCAGCAAGTACCATGGGGTGAGTGCACATCCATAGAACGTGGGGATAGGCTGAAGGCTTGGCGAGAATATACCAACTCCAACTTGGTCAAATTCGTGGTCAGCAGCTCTACTCAACGCCTTGGTCAACGCTTGGTCAACGTCGGTCAATGCCTTGGTCAACACCTAAGTCAACTCCCAAGTCAACTTCGGTCAACTCCCAAGTCAACTTCGGTCAACCCCTTGGTCAACGCTTCGGTCAACCCTCAACTTGGCTATGGCTGCTGCCACTTTCTTCCCCACCAACCCTCGCTTCTCTTCTTCCCATCTTTCTTCTTCCTCACTTTCTTCCTCTTTTTTTTTTTTTTTTTTTTTTCCGTGTCTCCCTTCCTCTTCCTCGGCTATGGTTTCTCTCCCCTTCATCTCTCCTCCCTACTCCTTCACTTCACCTTCTTCTTTCCTTGTAACCCTATGCCCGAGCTCTGCGGCTATGGCCGCCTTCTGTCTTGGTCCGCACAACAATCTTGTATCGCTCCTCTCTCTCTCTCTCTCTCTCTCTCTCTCTCTCTCTCTCTCTCTCTCTCTCTCTCTCTCTCTCT
>BFEA01000712.1:277904-307926 GCA_003427395.1 Chara braunii | reverse complement strand
TTCATGGCCGCCTTCACGACGTTGCGGACCATGAACCGGGTGAACCATAGCTGCTCGAACTCCTTCCACGTAATGTGCGTGTGGAGTTCGGCGATAGTGCACTTGTGTGTAGCCGCTAGGTGGTTCATCCATGCCTGCGCTCCTCCAATCAGTTGCAAGTAGAGTGCCTATACACAGATTTCACAGATTGCGAAGTCTCACACAAAACCCAATAGAAGATGAATGAGAACCAGGAAGCTCAACTCAATTATCAAACCCAGAGTTAGAGAGAGAACATCGTGAGTTCAAAGTGTAGAGCGCTGAACACAGTTACAAGTCTTCTTCGATCAACACGAGTTCCAAGCCTGGCGCTCATCAGCGCCAGCTGCCAAACGTCGACAGCAGCGCTCAACAGGTACGTGTCACCATAGCTCACACTCCCCCTCTCTCGTCTGCCTTCTTCTCTCTCTCCCTCTATGTCTACAGTCCTGGTCTACCCTCACTCATCATGCATGCACACTCCCTATCACACGAGAATCTACTCTGAATACTACTCACTGGTATCTCCTACTGACTATCCCTACTAACATACTAACTAGCGTTGGCGCAGCTATGGCTGCCATCCCTCTAGCCAGCACTCTCTTCCTTTCCACATAGCGCTGCTCTTCAGTCCAGCGCAGCTCACATACATCTAGCGCACAAGTGCCACGGCACTTCCACACTCTCATGCGAAGTGAGCATCTGTTCAAATGGGAGGCTGGCCAGTCCTTTATAGTGCTGGACTGGCCTGGCGTGGCCTGCATTCAGCCTCAAGTGTCTGGGACTCCTGGCCAGTACCCGTTGTTGCAAAGTGTGTGTCCCAGTAGCTTTTCCCATGGTCTGCTGCTGCTTTGGGCCATCAGGCCTGTCTTTTGGACTCCTGGTCTGAATCAGGACTGACTCGTGGGATTATGACTGAGCTGGGACTGTGGCCTTTGACTCATTGCCGAACAGACATGACTTTTCATTGAGGAGACATGACCCTAACTCAGTCTTGAAAACCATGTCCAAGACCTGTTCATTCAGGACCTATTTGTGACTTTTCAAAACAACTTTTCATCTCATTCTGGATGCGACATATGCCTCAGGGAACTTGTCTTTTGGGTTGCTGCTCGTGAAGTTCTGGCCGACAGGGCCCCTCACTGTTGGGCATTCATCTGGGGTCTAATTCATAAAGGCCCTTTTAGGCTTTTACTCTCGCCGGCCTAATTTCGAAGTCCTCTGAGAAACACGTATCTGTCCACAATATTGAGACCTTTTCTTGCTCTTTCATAGTAAGATACTCTGTTCTTTGCAGTTTCAATTAGCTCTTCCCTACTAAACCAGCGGTCTTCACTTGGATCTTGATATGCGAATCTGACTTTATATTACCGTTGAGGTCTACCTCTGCGTCCAGTCTGGATAGTACTTTCAGCAAGGATCTTATCAACATCAAATTTCCCATCCATACTTGGAGGAATTGCTGACCTTCGACTGGGAAATAGTTCACTAGTTACACAAGGTAAGAGCTTTGACGCGTGGAACACCGGGTAGGTATGCAAGTATGGAGGTATCTCAATAACATAGGAGGGTCCATCCACATCTCCTATCACATCCAATACTTGTCAGGGTCCTCTGTAGGCAGGTAACAATTTATGAGATATGTTTTCTTCTGGACTGTGAAGGTCTCCTGTGTTTATTGGCCTGTTCAATCATTTGATGTTGCGTTTTAATTATGTTTTCCTTTACCTTTTTGAAATCTTTCTGATATTGCATTGCGAACTCTCTGGTCCCTGGCGGAAGTTTATGTACTCTATCCGGGTTTAGACAATCTATAGGTTTGCGAGGACTCCATCCCAAATGTAACTCCATCGGAGTTATGCAAGTAGACAAGTGCACAGAGTTATTATAGGCACTAGCAACTTTGGGCAAATGTTCATCCCAGTCAACCTGATCGGGAAGAATGTACATACGTAGTGTTTGCTGCAAAATCTTATTCATTTGCTCAGTTTGCCCATTTGTCTCAGGGTGTCGGCCTGATGACATTGTCAGCTTAGAGCCATAGACACTCGTTAGTTGCTGCCATTGTTCACTGGTGAACCGAGAGTCTCGGTCACTAACGATAGTCAAGGGATGTCCGTAGTCTTTCACCAAATGGTTAAAGAATTCCCGAATTACTAAGTCGGTTTTAGCTTCCGCAGGCAATGCTACAAAAACAGCAAACTTGCTGAACCTATCAACAATTACCATAACTCGGCTTTTTCCATTCCTGCTTTTCACCTTAGTGTCCATGAAATCTATGGACACAGAGTCTCCAGGACCTGTTGGGATAGGCACGTGCAATCAGACTCGCTCTCATTCACACTTCTCATGCATGTAAACAGGTTGCGCAGCAAACTGGCGACAAGCGCCCATTCAGAACTCAGAGATACAGAAACCAAAACACAATTCAGATACAAGTTCACTTCCAATGGCAATGGCGGCACAGCGCCTGTACAACTCCTTGTTCACACACACACATGATCACCCTGGATATCCCACACGCATCACAATGTACACACACACACACACATACACGCTTCACTCTCCTATCAGCTATGACGACTATGGCCGCTGCTACCCTAGCGCTATGGCTAAGCTCCTTCTCTCGCCCACTTCCTCTTCGGGCTCATTGCAGACCACCTCGCACAAGTCGCTATGACAGCGCTTCTGCATGGCTTATGCAGGAATGAATGAATGGTTGGGCGCTGCCTCTTGATTTATACTTTTGTATCTCGTTGGTCTGCCCCTTTTCCCATGCCCGTGGTGCACACAGTCCCATGCGGTACTTGCTTGACGGGACTAGGACTGACTGGGACTGGGACTGCTGACTCAGCACGGGTGGACTCCACCACTTGCCCACTTGCCTCAGCCTAAACGCGAGCAACTTCGAAAGGCCACTACTAGGACCTTCCGGAAGGCCGTGGACTTGGCCTTTCGATACTGTAGCAGCTACGACCTTGACCTTTCGGAGGAGCTACAGCTACGACTTCTAGACCTTGCTAAGACTCCTACCCGACAGGTCTACAGATCGAACCCCTACTACCTACGGACCCGACGACAGTCTACGAACACAGGTCACGGTGTCAGGCGGCTCCAGCCTTACGCCGCCCTTTACTTCCTTGATAATTGCATTTGAAGGATGACGGATCTACCTATTCTGCCGTGAGAGACCATGGCTAATATCGAGAGATTGAGGTACCAGAACCACGTCACTGGCGTCGGAGCCAGGATGTCGGAAAAAGGGCGAGCCATGAGCTCTAGGATGAACAGTCCCGCATGAATGCTAGGGGGACCTGTCGCGGACAAGATACGTGGAGTATGTCAACAGCGAAGGAGAGTCGGGGGGGCTACGAATAGCAGACGGGAACAAGGGGGCCGAGCTAAGCAACTAAGTGTCAGACAATGGGCGACAAGATATGTGGAGTATGTCAACAGCGAAGGAGAGTCGGGGGGGCTACGAATAGCAGACGGGAACAAGGGGGCCGAGCTAAGCAACTAAGTGTCAAACAATGGGCGACAAGATATGTGGAGTATGTCAACAGCGAAGGAGAGTCGGGGGGGCTACGAATAGCAGACGGGAACAAGGGGGCCGAGCTAAGCAACTAAGTGTCAAACAATGGGCCAAACGGAGAGGATGCTCGGTTCGTAAGGCGAGCCTTCAAGGTAACTCGGCGACAGTCAACGCCGCTAGTGCATTGGAGGCTCAACACAAAAGGATATCGTCGCTAGGGGAGATATCGCCGCGTAGGCGTCATTGGGACTTCGACACTCAGGCCCTAACTAAAGCCTTAAAAAAAAAAAGGGCTGCGGGCCTGAGGCTGGAGAAAGGGGGCCCGCGGGCCATGGAATTACAAAACGCGGGGTTCGGGCCCTGTGGAGTTTTATAACGCCGTACCTTTCGCGTGGGGACCACGCGAACACAAGCCCGGGCCTAGGTTCGGGAGGAGGCCGGTACCAGGGCGCTGCAAAAGGCCCGGTACCAGGGCGCTGCGAAAGGCCCGGTACCCGACAAAAAGGCCCCCTTCGCCAGAAACCCTAGGGGGCCCAAACACGCTCGGGTACAGGCCCGGGAGAGCCACGGTGTCGGTGCGAATACCATTACAAGGGTATCCGCCCTGTTTTTTGCAAATGACAGAAAGAAGATTTGGTCTAAAGTTTAAGTTTACCGCACGGGGTGCGACCGCGTCTGTAGTTTATATTGGCAGGATGATTGATTAGAATAGAGTGTGTGGGCGCGCAGGCTTAAGGCGCGCGTGATTCCTCTTCCGATTGATGATTGCAGACAATGGCATTGGTGACCGGCTAAGAGTTTTAATTGACGATTAGTTTAGGTCGCATAAGTCTTCTGGTACTTTGACCGCCAAGGTGACTAAGTGATGAGTTTTCGTGGACATAGAGGCGTGTGTGGCGGCCACGGCACAGTCTGCACAAGTCAACGAGGACGTCTAATGGTTGTGTGTTCAGTTACTGGTAAAGATGAGGCCTAGATAGTCTACCGTGGCCCTGAGCACTGCGTAGCACCTCTTTATGAGGATTCCGCTCGTACTGGGCTTTCTAAACGGAGGTACGGGGATCGAGGCTAGCAGTCAGCGACGTTGGAGCATTGGAGCGACAAAAGAGGCCGAGGGGTCGAGGGTTCCGTCGGACTATCCCCCTTGTTTTTTGTAGGGGGATCCGACTGCAAGCCCAGTTGGAGGAACCGAGGGGATGCCGGTGGATCCCTCTATCCTGCCACATTTTCTCTTCTCCGTAAGCTTGAGTTTTTTTGTTGTTGTCTTTGTTTTTTTGTTTTTTTACAGGTGTGGCTGACCTAACAGCCTGGTTTGAGGGGAGGGCACCGTGTGGATGTCAGAGGAACGCTACTTAGTGATCAGGCCATTGGACCTCGGTTGATTATGACAGAAGGCCGAAAGGATAGGTGCGGCCGCACGGGAAAGCCGCATATAAGGACAGAAGGAATCGGGAGCGAGTGTTGCTCCTTGGGTTTCTAGTGGTCGCTCCCTAGTAGAAGCGGGCGCTACCTGGTCAAGTGTTGCCAGAGTGAAGCGCTGATCGAGAAGGCAGAGCTGGGAGCAGTAAGGAGCGGTCGCAAGAGGCACCAGGCAGTGGGCGGAGTAACAGCGCAGTGAAGTAACGGGCGGCAGGAAGAAGAGAGCGGGGAAAGGGAGAAGGGCAGTCTGTTGTCGAAGCGCTACGCCAAGCGGAGGAGGTGGATGGAGTAGTAACGGGGGCGAAGGATAGCAGCGAGTGGTGGGAAACAAAGGGGATGAACCTGGGCAAGAAGGTACGCCAGATGCATGCAGGTTAAAAGAGGAGTGGAGATGGCGGGGAGATGACTGGGGAACAACAAAGGGGGGGATTACTCGCGCAATACACCAAGATTTTTTGGGGGGAAGAGATGGTTTTAGGGGTTTCCAGATAGGGCGAGCCAGTTGGTGATGCTAATTCTGGAAGAGAGTTAGTGATATGAGAATTGTTAGAGAAAGTCTGTGCGCGGAGCCATGGCGGAAGAAGGACAAGGAAGAAGGAAAATGGGTGTATCTCGCCGATTCTCGACGGATTCGGGCGAGGAAAAATGTTAATATGAGGTTTATGCGTAGGGCGAGCTAGATGATGGGTTTAGATTTGCCCACAGGTTAGTAGATGGGGAATTAGAGCAGAACAGAGCTGGTGGAGGCGGGTATGGAAGAAGAGTTGAAAATCGGAGTGTATCCGCCCGTGTTTTAGCGGAACATTCTTTCGAATGTTGCTCATCGTTGGAAGTAGCAGGAGAATAACCGCGTGTTGGAGACTTCCCTGTTAGCTGGTGCACTTCTCTGCCTACCGGAAGAAGACTCTCTCTCGTTTTTCTCCTCGAATATACACACGACTATTTGTGCATCTGGCCATGTTCTAGCGGGAGGTTCTAATGATTTTGCTCATCCTGCCACAAAGGGGTAGAGGTGGGGCCACTCGGTTCGGAACGTCAGGGTTGCTTGGGGGTGACAACGGGCACCTATCGTAGTGACTCCCTGGGTCAGCGGATGGTGGGAGCCGATAGCTTGCAGAGCACGATGGTGACGTGGGTTGGTCATGAAGTGTGTTACGCTGTATTGGGTGTGTAGACATCCTCATCTGTGCCCCGCCGCTACCCTGCCGTCCGTGTTCCGTTTGCTTCATGCGGGGGGTCCTTGCATGTCGGTGTGCTCGCTAGCTGGGGGGCGGGTGTGCCGCCCATCTCATTAGCCAAAGCGGTGGGCACACGTACCTGGTGGAGGCAACGACCTGCAGGAGCTGAAAATCTCACTTGTTTGGAGTCCGCTGCTGATGTCCACCGGCTGTTGTTATAGTCGACTGTGTTATGGGCCTACCTGCGCACTGATGTGTGCGCACAGGAAGGAGACACCGGAGTAACAATACATACTCGCCTGGCCAGGAACGCAGATTTACTTGGTGAACAGCACCCTGCTCACTATCATGTGGTAAACAGTGGTTTGAAGGGCAGCCGATTAACCGGTGCGCTGCCCCCATCAGGATCGGAGGAGTGCAAGTCGGACCGCGGGTTTTGAGGCCTATTAGGACTGAGAAAGGGCCGTGCAGCTGGTATAGGTGAGAGCTCTACCGCCACACGGCTGGTCAGGCCATGCCGATGTTTCCCTGTGACAAGAGGGGGAGACTCATGCCGACTGAGCGATATTCGGGCTATTTGCAGTCAATGGGGTGAGAGAGCGGTCTTGTTAGACGATTAACACGCAGCCTGTCCGGATAAAGGTAGCTGCAGTGGGTGGCCCGCGGGGAGAGGGAGTTTACCGATCTGGCTGAGAGGGTTGCTGCCTGGGAAGCAGGGTATAGTGGGTTGTGGGTTGGAATCACTGATCTGGGCTTGGTGCGATACTGTGTAGACTCCTATGTGAACTGAATGCGCCACTGTGTGTGTTGAGCGCGCTACCTATGGACTGGGTGCAGTACTTCGTGAGTTAAGAACAAGGCGGACAAGGGGACTGCAATTTGTGCAGAGAGAGTGGTGATTTTGTGTTCTGGCAGACCAAGCAGGCAAGTACTGCCCGCTGGAGATAAAAGTGGGCAACTGCAGCAAACAATTGGGGAACAAACGACACGCAGGGGTAACTAACAGAGGCAACGACGCTAATGCTTCTCGCTTGTGTAGTAACAGGCCAATCACGAGGGTTGCGGGCTTAGTTGCCACCTTCGTATTCTCGGTTGTGCTGTTGTTCCATCTCAGAATGGCTGCTGGCGGTATTCCTTGAATCACAACCTGTAAACTGTTTTTGGAGAAAGGCGCTACATCTAAGTTGCTGGTTGCCACTGACGCTGCAAGTCTGAGGCACTGCTCATCATTACTCAGTCTGACCGTCGCAAAATCCTATGTTACTCCATTGCTGCGCATTCCGCTACTTAACTGCGTTTTTGCTATAGCAATTGTTGAAGTCCACTACGGATTGTTGAGTTGTTGGAGTACGACCAGTTAGAGTCGTGTGCCTCCGGCTTAAATATGGGAAGCAAAGGTGTAGAGAGAGGGGGAGTGGGAGGGCCGTCAAGCAGGGACATGTCAACAGTTTGACTTCAAAATTTGACAAAGCTGCTGCAATTTGACCATCATTGCGGGACCCTCAGGCGCATCAAGGAACCAAGGCCCTCTCACGCGAGTCTGAGTGCACCCTCCTTGGATCTGAGAGTCTCAACCTATCTCTTTCTGCCCTTCTCACTCTAAATCTAGTTTGATGGTTACGAGAGGAAGGCGGCAGCCGTGATTGCAACCCGTAGGACCACATCAAGACTTTGTGGGGAGTCCACCCACCGATTGCGGGAGCTCTGCCGGAACCTAGGCGAGGTTCTGAAGGCAGGGAACCATCATGTATATCATTCTCTATCTGTATGACCCCACTATACCCTTGTTTGTTTATCTCCCTTTAGTTTGGTTGATGCATGCATGAGATTGTCCCTATGATTTTGCCTTTGTTCAGGATATAATCAGATTGAATGGAAGGAATGCATGTGTGTGAAGCTTAAGTTTCATCTTTATTTTGACTGAAAGCAGACTAAGGAATGAATTGGGGGAAGGTGGGAGGAAGGCAGTATTGCATGTATGTGATTGACATTGTTTCTAAGCTGAATGGCCCAGGGTTGTGTTTATTTGGTTTTTTTCCGAAGGGTCAAGCATTGTTTCTAAGTTGAATGGCCTGGTTGCTATGCTTATTTTCTGAGGGTTGCCTGATGTGAAGAGGTTTCTTTGTTTTATTCTGAGCGAGGATTTTGGTCTAAGGCTAAGCATTGTTTCTAAGTTGAATTGTTTAGCCTGAAAACCGCGCACATACGTACAACCTGAGTATAAAAGAAAAATATTTTACTTATATATTTGCATGTGAACTGGCAGTCAGGCATTGTTTCCAAGCCGAATGGTCCAGCGCTAAGCCATATTACTAAGAAGAAAAGGGAAATTACTAAGTATAATTGAAAATAGTATGGGCAAGTTGAACATTATTTCCAAGCTGAATGGTTCAGACCCCTGCCCATATTTGCACTTTCTTTTGAGAACAAAGTCAGAGATTACTAAATCTTGGATATTAAACAGTTCAAGGCTACTAGGCATTGTTTCGAAGTCGAATGGTCTAGTCATGTGCCCAAAGAAGAGAAAAGTAGTGCAACCTGTTCGTGTATATCCTAAGGCACGCAGGACATTGTTTCCAAGCCGAATGGCCATATGTAAGTTGGGTATAAGGGTTGAATTATCTCAAGATTCATGAACTATCTTATGTGAAATAACTTGGGGTTAGTAAGAATACTTACCTTTGTGATTTGGCCTGCATGTGACTACTATTTAGCCTGAGTTTCAGTGTGATAGGTAGTTGCTTTAGTTGCTCGCCACGTGCTAGAGCCATAAGAGTTGGCTTCAATTCCTGCATTTTATGGACTAAGTTTATTTCTACTTAGATCAATCTCTGCATTTTCTGGGATCATTTATTATACTTGGTCTTGTATAAATTCCTGCATTTTTTGGACTAAGTTAATTTTTTACTTAGGTCAATCTCTGCATTTTCTGGGATCATTTATTATACTTGGTCTTGTATAAATTTTGGTAAGTCGCTTTCTCTACGGGAAGCGCTGCGAAATTTCTACAAAAACAAGTAGTTAGTCAGACTTTGTCTTTCGAAAGTTCAACTTGCCCAACTTTTATGACTTAGTAAAAGTCTGGGAAGTCTCCCTTTCTAAAGGGAGTGCTACCCAATTTTTTTCGAATTCAGGGAGTTAGACAAAATTGAACCTTGAGAAGTCAAAGTCACGTACTTATTCTGAACTTAGCTTTGTATAAATCTTGGAATAACACTTTCTCTACGGAAAGCGCTGCCGAAATTTCTACAAATCTAAGAAGTTAGTCAAATTTTGTCTTTGTTAAACTCGTGTACCGATTCTGAGTTCATACCTGACCTAGTACAAATATGGGAAGTCTACCTTTCTAAAGGAAGTACTGCCCAAATTTTTACTAATTCAGGGAGCTAGACAAATTGTGACTTTCCAGAATTAAAAGTTTGATTTTTTACCTAGTATAAATTATGCAAAGACACTTTAACTACGGGAAGCGCTGCCGAAATTTTCCTAGTTTAGAGGAGTCGGATTATATTTTGACAGGTGGTAATTCTGGTAATCCATTCTAAAAAAGAGGAGATTCTGCCAAAAGTTTTCCTTTTCATTAGGCACTGAATTAAGGGTAGACCTATGATTAGTTAAGTAGAATGACTCTTGGTGGAATTATGATATAGAAATTACTTTCGAGTTGGACTCATAGATTTAGCTTGGGATTGGCCTGTCTTGTGTTACATGTCCTTCTGAACGTTTGATTTGAGATCAGGACTAGATTCAGCTTGATCCTACAAGGATCACCTTCTGTTATCACCGATAACAGGTCGGTTGTCGATTCGTTGGTCTATGACTTAACTCCAATTCACCCCCAATACTCAACCAAAAAGGCTTTAGCCCTGGTGCTTTTATTGTTTTATTAAGGTTTCACCCGGACTTCTATTGAGTGGTCATTTAACAAAGGTACCGAGTATTTAATTATGGTTGGTTGGACAGAGGTTGGGGCTTGCATGGCTAAAGCGAGGGGTATGAGTGTAGGGAGTGGTTGGAGTTGACTCCGTGTAGTGCATGGACTCTTGTTTGGCTCTTGATGTGATTGTAGGTATGTTCTGTGGTTCGGATTTTGGATTTGACTGCCTGCGATCACACATATACATATGGTTGTGAGGAGTCTCACTGTGATTGTGAGAAGTGATCGTCACATACCTAACTCCTTTTTTATACATATATTTATATGAGTGTATTTGTGTTGGGTATTCGCATGGACGAAGGGATCCACGCCTAAGGGATTAATTAGGGGTTCCCACGCTCACGCTCAGGACGCGGGTCGTTCGTCCCAGGGCCTCCACCACCTAGTGCTATGAGACGGATGGGGATGGGCCTTTTTGCAAGAGGGCTTTACATTGGGGGATGTAGCTCCGCTCTCGCGTCAAGATGGTAGCTCTTTGGACACTCGTGGCGTTTTCTCGATTCAGTTAAGTCTGACCAGGCAATTGCTCCTTCCAATACACAAGCAGCCCAGGGAGTTCATTGAGAGTTCGTCTTCTTACCGTGCGCAGGCCAAGCGTCATCCAGTGGGCCACGCACCTTTTTACTAAGTCTAGTGGCTCAGGGCAGCCCCGTCAGCATCCTTGGGGTGCGGAGGCGTCGCCCGGACCCCTAGCCGCTAGTTTTTTGCGAGAGCCACTAGCATCGCATCCACCTATCCAAGACCGCCCTTTGTCTTTCCAGGCGTCGCATTGCACAGGAGAGAGTCATCCCATTCAGCCACCATGCAACCCATACCGCATCATCCGCCATTCATCCAAGCATCACACCCTCAATCCCCTCCCGCATTCATAGTTAGGCTAAGTCTAAGGTCTTCCCTTATCCCGTTCCTCCATCCTCGCCCGTGTTTCCCGCGGATCCAGTCCCGCTCAACCCATCCCGGACACTCACATGCACAAGGCCACGCAAGCAAAGACCAAACGCAATCCCCATTGGGGTCAACACACCGCCCCTCCCCACATGCCTAAGTTTCCCTTGCCTCGTGGTTACTTGGGTTATCTTTCTTCCCTCAAGCAATACCATGCCTTCATCTTAGTCATGCAGTCGGGGAAGATGGTTGAGTCAAACTGACCTTGTTACAAAAACAGCACTCCTTTCCGCTGTCACAAATGTCCTCCATAGTCTCGTATCCTTTTCTTTTTGGTGGCACAAGGGACCGACAACGCTTCCCTTGCCCTCGCTTTCCACCAAGTGAGAACCAGGTTCCTTTCCGTTCGTTCCCTGGCAATGTAACAGGTGAGGGTAGAGGTTAGTCGCATGCCATGGAGGGGAAGGGGTGACTGAAGGGTTAAGGGTTAAAGAGTTTTGAAGGAATGAGGAAGACAGAGGGAGAGAGAGAGAGAGAGAGAGAGAGAGAGAGAGAGAGAGAGAAGAAGCTTCACATCCTAATCGACCTTGCTCACTGACTTACCCTAACCGATCTTTTCAGAGGTCCCGTGCATCCCCCTTGCAACCCCCTAAGATTTTCGGGTGACGGGCGTGGGTGAAGGAGGAGGAAGGAGGGTTGATGGTGGTCGACTAAGGTGGGCGGGTGTGGGTGATGGAGGAGGAAGAAGGGTTGGGGGTGGTTGGCTAAGGTGGACGGGTGTGGGTGACGGAGGAAGAAGAAGGGTTAGAGGTGGTCGGCTATGGCGGACGGGTGTGGGTGAAGGAGGAGGAAGAAGGGTTGGAGATGGTCGGCTATGGTGGACGGGTGTGGGTGATGGAAGACGAAGAAGGGTTGGAGGTGGCCGACTATGGTGGACGGGTGTGGGTGATGGAGGAAGAAGAAGGGTTGGAGGTGGTTGGCTATGGCGGACGGGTGTGGGAGATGGAGGAAGAAGAAGGGTTGGAGGGTGGCCGACTATGGTGGACGGGCATGGGTGATGGAGGAAGAAGGGTTGGAGGTGGTCGACTATGGTGGACGGGTGTGGGTAATGAAAGAAGAAGAAGGGTTGGAGGTGGTCGACTATGATGGACTGGTGTGGGTGATGGAGGAAGAAGAAGGGCTGGAGGTGGTCGTCTATGGCGGACGCCGACCCCCTGAGCCATGCGAACTTCCAACATAGGTACACACAAATATATATATATATATATACAAGGAGGGGATAAGTATGTGACGATCACTTTTCACAATCACAGTGGGGCTAATCACAACCATATGTATATGTGTGATCGCAGGCAGTCAATCCCTCAATCCGAACCAAGAAACATACCTGCAATCACATCAAAAAATCAAAACAAAGTCCACGCACTACATGAAGTCAACCCCAACCACTCTCTGTACTCATACCCCTCGCTTTAGCCATGCAAGCCCCAACCTCCAACCAACCAACCATAATTAAGTACTCAGTACCTTTGTTAAATGGCCATTCAATAAAAGTCTGGGTGAAACCTTGACAAAACAATAAAAATCACCAGGGCTAAAACCTTTTTAGGTTGAGTATTGAGGGTGAGTTGGAATTGAGTCGTAGACCGACGAATCGGCAACCGACCTGTTATTAGTGATAACAGAGGGTGATCCTCGTGGGATCAAAGTTGAATTTAGTCCAAAATCCTGAATCGACTCGTTCAAGAAGACATGTAACACAAGACAGGCCAATCCCCAAGCTAAGTCAATAAGTTTATGGAGAACAATCTCCATATCACGATCTCACTCAAATCACCCTAGTCAACTAAGCTCGGATCTACCGCTAAGCAGTGTCCAAAGCAAGGGTAGACCCTGGCATAACCTCCCCTACACAGAGTGGATCTCCAGAAATCGCCACGTGTCGAAATATAATCTAACTTCTCTAAGTTAGGAAAATTTAAGCAGCGCTTCCCGTAGGAAAAGTGCCATCGCAGAATTTGTACTAGCCCAAAAATCAGACTTTTGGGTTCTAGAAAGTCAAAATTTGTCTAACTCCCTGACTTAGCCAAAAATTTGGGCAGCACTTTCTTTAGAAAGAAAGACTTTCCAAATTTATACAAAATCAGATACGAACTCAAACATAAAGTCTGAGTTCTGTTAAGACAGAATCTTAACCAACTCCTTAGATTTGTAGAAATTTCGGCGACGCTTCCCGTAGAGAAAGTCTTATTCCATGATTTATACAAAACTAAGTTTAGAATCTGAAATGACTTAGACCCTCCAAGGCCCAATTTTGTCTAACTCCCTGAATTAGTAAAAATTTGGGCACCACTTCCTTTAGAAAAGGAGGCTTCCCAGATTCTTACTAAGTCAAAAAACCAACAAGACCGGATCCTGAAGAAGACAGTTTTGACTAACCCCTTGGTTTTGTAGAAATTTCGACAACGCTTCCCGTAGAGAAAGTGGCTTACCAAGATTTATACAAGACCAAAAATAAAAGATCCCAGAAAATGCAGAAATTTATCTAAGTAAGAAAATCTCAACTCAAAAAATGCACGAATTGAAATTAACGCCTATGGCTCTAGCACGTGGCGAGCAACTAAAGCAACTACCTATCAACTGAAACTCAGACTAAGTAGTGGCATCACTCAGTCACATGCAGGCCAACCCACAAAGGTAAGTGCTCTCACCATCCCCAAGTTAATTTAGCAAACAATAGTTCATAGTCTTTCAATGATTTATCCCCTTATACCCAGCTTACATAGGGCATAAGGCTAGACCACCCAAACTTAGGGAACATGTCTAGCCCAGCCATGAAGTGTTCTCTTCTTTGGGCATGTGACTAGGCCACCCTAGTCGCCCTGAACTGTTTAAGTATCCAAGATTTATATAGTTGTCTGCACTTAGTCTTTTGAGGCAGCATATAACTGAGCCGATCATCTTCAGCTCAAGACTCAGCCTGCCCCTTCGCACCACAAGTTTTATTCTTAATTAGTACTTTCTGCAGTTGGTGATAAGCTATAGTCAGACCACCCGAACTTATGGAACCCTGTCTGACTAGCCTGTTCATAGATAATATAGTAGTAGAGTATAACAAAGTCATAACCTTTTGGTTTCAACATGTGCGAGGCGTTGGACCAAGATCACCCAAACTTATGGAACATGTCCTTGTCCTCAGCCTGGTTCATTTCTCCCAAAAGCCAAAGCAGGAAGAGGCTGAGCCACCCAAACTTATGGAACATGCTCAGACCTCCTCGTTCAGGAACTAAAGAAACTGGCAAAAGCCCAAAGTAAACAAGGCGACCAAGCCACCCAAACTTATGGAACATGCTTGGTCCCTGACAAGTCAACCGCAGTCAGCCCTCACAAGTCAGAGCAACCAGACCACCCAAACTTATGGAACTTGTCTGGTCCCCCAGGCAATCCAAAAATAAACATAACACTGGGCCTTCCCAAACTTATGGAACCGGCCCAGCCTTTGGTTGACCCAGTCAAACGTCATGCAATACAGCCTTTCTCCCACCCTTCCCCCAGATGCAACCCCACAATCTGCTTTCAATCAGGCAAAGAAGTTGAAACTAACATTATACATGCGTTCCTTTATTTAGTCTGGTTATGTCCTGAAGAGAAAGCAAAAATCATAGGGACAGACATGCATACACCAATCAGACTACAAGGAGACATGCAAACATGGGTGTAAAGGGTTATACAGATAGAGATGGATTACCTGATGGTTCCCTGCCTCCAGAACCTCGCCTAGGTTCCGACAGAGCTCCCTCAATCGATGGGCTGACTCCCCACAGAGTCTTGTCGTGGTCCTACGGGTTGCAATCCCGCCTGCCGCCTTCCTCTCAGAACTGGATTAGACTTAAGAAAGGCAGAATATAGGGGTTTCAGACTCTGGAGATACACCTGAGGGCCCTGCAATTGCAGCCAATGTATCAGCTTGGTTAATACTTCAGACGTCGAACTGCCGAAATCAATCCCCTGACAACCTCCCAAATCGCAGCCCTAACCCCCTATTCGTCCCGCCTGACCACCTTCCCAAGTCTCAACTCCTCTTTTCAGCCCAATCGCTGCCGCCCAACCGCCTGTCACAATCCTTAGGCGTCGCAGCAATGCTCAACGTCGGTCAGCAGCAGCAGCAGCAATCACCAACAACCGCAGCAGCGTCCAGCCGCAGCAGCATACAACGGTGGCCAACGGCAAGGCCACAGTCAAACAACAGTCACAGTCCGCCCACATCCAACAACAGCCGGTAGTCACAGTCTTCCCAGCATGTAGCCGCAGATCGAGCGACCTGCAGCAGCCAGTAGTAATACGCAGCCTAGCCAACAACTACAGCAACAATCCGCTAGCATTCAGCAGCGGTCGTTCGTGCCCAGACGAAGCAGACAGCAGTTGTAGCCTGTGCACAGCTCGTAGCCGATAGCAGCAACGGGCAATAGTAACAACTCTCGTCAACTGCAGCGGCAGTCCTGTGCACAGCCAGCCGACAACCAACAGTTAGTAGCCACTGTCCGCACCCAGCAGTAAGTTGATCGCTAGTAATTTGGTACCTTCACAATCAACTCGCAGTCAGTTCGTCCATTTCACTCGGCAACACTTTGTTCCACAGCCAAGCCTGCTGCCTCACGCCTGTCTTACTCCAACTGGGTGCGTGCAGTAACAGTACAACTGACGATAATATGCACAACAACACTGGCCAACAGATGTTCCCACGTTACTCCCATCAATCCGATAGAGGGTTTCACCGCGCCCTGGGCAGAAGCCGCTCGGCACCAACCGTCTCACTGTGCAGAAACAGCTCGGCACCAACCGTCTCACCTGGTAAGTTTTTCTCTCTCTCTCTCTCTCTCTCTCTCTCTCTCTCTCTCTCTCTCTCTCTCTCTCTCTCTCTCTCTCTCTCTCTCTCTCTCTCTCTCTCGATCACTTCCTCTCTTGTA
Organism: Chara braunii; assembly: GCA_003427395.1. Taxonomy (NCBI): domain Eukaryota; kingdom Viridiplantae; phylum Streptophyta; class Charophyceae; order Charales; family Characeae; genus Chara; species Chara braunii. Next base: position 291,990 of record BFEA01000712.1, on the reverse strand, counting down.
GCCCTATTAGCGTTCGCGCCCAGTTCCCCGCTACTCGTTCGAGGAATCCGACGGCCATTCCATCTATAGGATGGGCAGAAACAGAGTGAGTCTCCCGCCAGAACGCTGGAGGATTCACCAACCTCCAATGTCGTGGCCGCACGGCATCCGTCGCTCCGCTCGGTAAGCCTCTCCCCCTACCTCGAGGGGCGTACTCGGAGCTGGTTGACGAGTAGCCTGGCACCGTAGCTCGGCGCTCGGGGCATCCGCTGTCGCTAGTTCAGCCATACACACAGTCAGGCAAGGAGCGGCTACCTCCTTCACTAAGCTGAGCAATGTGTTGCCTATAGGTAAGTCTTCAACCCTCTCCCTGGCTAGCTTCGCCTCTCTGCCATCGCTAGGACGAGTCAACCGAATGGATCTTCTATCGATATCGGGGTAAGTTCATTCTCCCTCTCATAGCTTCTTCCCTCTCACGCAGTCCCCATCCCTTTCACTGTGAAACCCACCGTCCCAACTCCGAATCTGCCTCCACCATGTGATTCGCCCTCCCCTGCTGGGACCCTTTACTCGTTGAGATCGGCGGAAAGACGACCGAGTACGCAGATCCTCACTCTCGTACATTCCTTCCCTTGTGTCTACGGCACTTCAGCGCAACTACTTTTTCTACTAACTCCTTCCATACTGACTTCCTTCCAATTCTGAGCTTGGAAATGGGGTCGCCATGACCCAAAACCCCCGCTCCTAGCCCTCCCTTGTTCGATCTCGTAAAAAAACGAGCGCGATATGTGCCTTTTCATCCCCCCCCTTCTTCTCCTCTGCCATCTCCCGCGCGGCATCGTCCTCTCGTAACTCCGCTTTCACTTACTCTTTCCTAAAACTGATCTTGCCCTATGACTCGCCCAACGCAAAACCCCCAGGATAGCTTCTTTCCCCTCTCGATTCCGTTCAGGATCGAGAGCGTTATGGTCTTTCGACTGCGCGCGACCTCCTCTCCACCATCTTGATCTCCGAATGCATCTTGCGATCACCGTCATCCAGGTTCATTCATTCCCAGCCTCCTCCCCGTTAGCGCCTATAGTACTGCTGCCTCAGCTCTCCGAGTTGCCTAGCGTTGCCTGGTGTTTCGTTGCCTCGCTTCAGCGTTCGTCTCTTGCTTTGCCTCGCCTGCCCTGCCTAGCGCCCACCTACTCCTTCCTACTACGCCACTCCCCAACAGCGCTTCCGCATGGCTTACTCAAGGAATGGATAACTGACTGCCCGCTGCTACTTAGTTTATACTTCTGCAGCTCGTTGGTCTGCTACCCCGCTCAAGCCCCGGTGCGCCTTGTCCCCTATGCCGACCGAGTTTGAAACGACTGGGACGGGATTATACTTCTACCGCTCGTTGGCCTGCTACCCCGCTCAAGCCCCGATGCGCCTTGTCCCCTATGCCGACCGAGTTTGAAACGACTGGGACGGGACCCTCTGGCTCTGTACGGGCAGTCTTGGCTGCCAACCTACTGGCCTTGGTCCGACCTCCGGTCCTGGGCAGTCCTCGGTTTTTCAACAACACAGCAGCTACAACCGAGAGCCTTAAAGGTTGTCGTAGCTGCGACCTTCGACATACCCGTTAAACAAAACAACAAAACAATAAAATTTAAAATAAAATACAAACTAGCACGGTAGGGAGGGGAAAGCATCACCTATAGGCACTCCCTTGGTCTTGCTTAGTGGGCCCGACCCCGGACTCCCTAGACAAAACTGAGGGGGATAGCCCCTCGGGACCCTCCACCCCTCAGCCCTTCAATGCTCCAATGCTGTCGCCCGCTGGCCTCGATCCCCGTAGCTCCGCCGTGTAAGTCTAGTACCGTAACCTATAGGGCTAAGCCCAAGCCTGAGACCAACAGGCGCAAAATCCTATATGAAGTGGCGCTGCGCAGGGCTCAGGGCCAAGAAATGCCCCGGGTCGTTCCTTAGCCTGCACTCGCACCTACGACCACTGAGCGTCCACGCCGGCGGGTCCCAACTGTACCGTGGCTATTACACACGCCATCTCACGCGTCTAGCCTACCGCCATTTAGACGCGCCAAGCAAAAAAAGTGGATCCTTTAAAAAATTTCCTAGTTTAATCACAGAGAAAATAAGACTCAGTCAGCCAGTTACACCGACTCCCCGATCACACAAGGGAACAAGGTCACCCGCGCGCCTTAAGACCGCGCACCCACTCACGCTCTACTCTAGGCAAACATCCTATTAGTGCAACCCAACAGACTCGGCCGACTTGCGCGGTACACTTTAGACATTTAAGCTTACTTCCTGTCATTTGCAAAAACCTAGGGCGGATATCCTTGTCAGGGTATTCACACCGACAACGGGCCACCAAAAAGAGAAGGCTTGGAAAGCAAGAAACTTAGTCATAGCCCAAGATACCTAGACTATTCCGACCTGCAAGACAACTCCTCACCTAATTCCCGTTTGAAAGACTTCGTTCCCTCACTCTATTTCACTCAATCGGACCTCCATACAGAAAAGGGAAGGGCCCTAGCACAAGCAAACTCTGTGATCAAGCTGCTTGCAAACCAACACTGGTTCATCGGTTGGTGTGCAAATGCGAGAGGTCCTACACTTGCTCACAGGACCTCAGATCTCGGATAGTGTTATGCCAACATGGTAGAGGCGGCCCGGACTCTAAGATCCAAGCCTTCGGCTTGGGCGAGGAAAACTGTCTCGTCATTATTTGGAGAAAGCGGGTGCACGTTCAAAGGATTGAGGACCTCGAACATACTTCTGTGTGGAAAGCCCGTAGACTTTCCAAAACTTCCTACAATCCTGAAGTATGGCCAGATGGCTTTCTCCTACATTCTCCTTTGCAGTAATTCTGACACCGATGTCATCGTCACGGGTCTCTCGCTGGCTGGGTCTGATGGAAAGGATGTGGAGTGGATTGGAGATCTAGGCATACTTCCACAAAGACACCACTTCCCAGACCAATGACTCTTCTCGTAAACAGCCAAAGGCCCGCACGATGTGGAGCTGGCTAGGGGTCGGACTCTCAAGTATGTTGTGATACACGCAAGCGAAGGAAGGCTCATCCATAGGGCAGAAGACTCCTAACAATGGACGTCCATGTTGAAATAGGATGGCAGAGACCTCCCTACCCCTGGTGACCTGCTGGAAATGCTAGGGTAATCCCCTTCGTCCTCCCAAGGACTCGAGCAAATAATGGGGCCCCACCCATTGGGGGACCTTACGTGCACATCAGCTCAATATCCCTTGAAGCTCACAAACAACAGCGCCCATCATGAGTCCCCCAGAGCTCTTAGATCCTCATTTCCATGCAGTGTAGCAGAACATCGTTCACATCAAACCCATCGAGTGATGACATTTTCCTTTACCATATCCGCAACAGATATTCAACCGTTGTGCACTGGACACGGGGATAGAAGATGAACGAGGAGACAATGAGACCCTTTCTCTTTCTTTAAACCACTAGTACATGGTCCCAACCAAGTCAAGATTCTGCTTGAGCCTCTCCTCAAGTTTCGGAGGCTAGGGACAGGGCGTCCAAAGTGCAAGGAAAATATGCGAGAGCGATAGACCAAAAACCAAATTGCAAAATCACACTGTAGTCCAGATAGTTGTGTACCAAGCAGAAAGCACAATGCACCAAGATACCGGCCAAATAAGAGCAGCATAGTGAACTCAAATATCAATGTCGGCACTCTCCCGCCACATCAACATAGTATCCAATGTCCCTCTTCCAGATTGGCGTTCAGTGCCCAGCCTATCCTACTCAGCCTATCGAGCTTACACTACGTTCATGCATCAGGAGTCACTTCAAAGCTGAAGACCAATGTACGTGACGACGTCGTCAATGCAGACTGCCAGCATACACCAGGTACGTGTCTCCCTCTTCTCTCACCTCACTCCTCGACTTCCCACAGTGTGAATCCCAGACACCGAAAGACCACCATCGCTATCCTCTGCATGCGCCCCAGCAGCCCGGCTATGGCTGCCTTGCACCTGCTGCCACTGCAGCGCTCCACTCACCTCGCAGCGCCCGCGTGCGCCTCTGGCTCACCAGAGCCCAGGCAGCCTGTCTGCTCACAACACAGCAGCATGGCCGCCCAGCAGCGCAAGGCCAGAGTGTCCTTCTGGCTGGGCTGGGCCTGGCGTGTGTGTGCCCAGTAGCTTCACATTGGGCCAAAGTGTCTCCGAACAAGCACATGCAGACAATTGCCTGGGCCCGCAGCATTGAGGCTTCCCAACTGTCCGACGTGGATGCTGTGGCACGCTGCATTCTCATTGGCATTCGGAGGCCCAGCCACGTCGCTCCCTACGTTTTCATTGGCCGAGAGCCTCTGGCCGCCTTGCTGCTGGGGTGAGACCAGAGGCTCGGCATGTCCTGCTGACACAGGCATGGCCCTATAACCAACTGGCACGTGGTAACTGTCTGACACCCAACAATGCAGAGATGGCAAAACTGGGGCCCCCTCTCAAATTCAGGCCCGCCTTCACTTAGAGCGGGCACCATGCTTGCTTGGGGCCCCTCGGTCAGTGGCAGGCTGCGGCTGAGCGGCCTTTGTGAGGGCTGATTCCTCACAGAAGGGGCAGTAGGAAAGAAAAACTGTTCCATGCCATGGGCTGGCACTGGGCCCAGCTCTGAACAACAAAAAAGACTTCTGCCCACCGCCAGGATGGCCCTGTACTGAGTCCCCTAGCTTTTTGGGCTCATTCAAATTCTCCAGATGTACTGGTGGTTTAAGAAAAAGAACAGGTTCCGGCCATGACAACTATGTCACCGTCTGAACGCACTGAACTTGAGTGCACGTTCAAATGCTCGTGTTCAAAGCGCGTGTTACATGCCCAGTTCGGCGATGTACATATAAAAACCGAGGATCCGCAATGTGATAAAAAGGACTGAATGGACAATGCAGTGCAAGTGAAATCTCAACAAGCAGTGTACATTCTGATACATACACAAATGGTGGTTTATAGCGCAGGGGAAGACTTAGATACAAGTCCTGACCTGACCGGGACTGACCTCTATCACGTAGTGCAAGACAGCGCAGCAGAATGCTAGAATACCAATGACTAGCCCAATCAAGGTTGCAACGCAGACCAAACATACATCATCCTCATCACAAGGTGTGAAAGGACCTGGCGCTACACACAGGAAGAATGCGCCAGGTCCAAATCATGCACAGACGAAGAGGAGGGGAACAGACAAAGAGGAGGGGGAGAGATGGGAATGTCGTCAACACCAAGTCTTTGTTACAAGTCCCAAATAATCCCTCGTCAAAATGTCTGAAGCCCAATGTCGAGACTGGATCCAAATGTCACCATAGTCTGCTGATGCAGTGAAGTCAGGCAGCGAGAGGATGAGAGGGAGATGGTGGACTGCGAAGAGGAAGAAGAAGAACTCTCTCTCTCTCATATGCCAGGTACTAAACTGTGAAGATGGCGCTGTGCTGCAGGTACCTCGAAGGCGAAGCTGGAGCTATGGCGCTGCAGGTAAGTATCCCTGGCCTCCGCCCAATCTCTCTCTCTCTAGTACTACTCTAGCTCCTAAGAGCGCCCCGTGCTGAAGACTACTGCTAACGCTAATAGCGCCCAGCCCTGAAGACTACTGCTAGCGCTACTACTACTCCTGCAGTGCTCCTCCAGAGTGCTGCTGCCGAATCCTGACGACTACCTCCTGCCTCCTGAAATGCACGTGAAGTGCCTGGGAAGTATCTAGGAACTACCTACCGGCCTGCAGGGCGGGCCAGTCCTATATAGTGCTGGCCCGTCCAGGAGGCTGCTCTTGCCAATGCCGAGACGTGCCAGACCCTGGCGTTGAAGCTCAACCAGGGGATGTCTTGAAAACAGGCCCAAAATGGCCTGTGCTAGAACCCTGGTTTGGTGCCTGAGTTTCAGGGCGTGTCGATCTGATGAGGGCCTGAAAATGGCCCTCAGTTTCAGGCTGAAAAGACTCAGGGCCGAAAAGGCCCTGAAATGGCTGAAATGACACAAGGCCTGTAGGCCCTTGTTTTCAGGCCCTTGTTTTCAGGCTTTGGCCTGAAAACGTCACGGGCCTGAAAATGGCCTGTGCAGCCTGTTGCAGGCGCAGTAGGTAACACCCCCCCCTCCTTGTGAGGTCAAGCCAGGTCGAGGGTGAAGTTGACGATTTGAAGGTGGAACCTGGACGCGGGTGCCATGTGGAGCCGAAGATACCGGCTTGCCTTGCATCTTACGTTCGTAGTGCGCGAGAATATCCGGAGCTGTTGCTTGGAGTTCCGCACGGGTCAACAAACAGTCAGCTTTGTGAGTGCAGTACACAAAGTGTACCAAGTACTCGGTTGGCCTGTTGCCGTAGCGCTGCTGGGAGATGATGTTGCCGACCTCTTGAAAACCGTCCATAGAGGGTGGGTCTTGCGATCGTCGCCCGGGGAAATCGTCATGTTCCGCTGGCGTGTAAAGAGTCAACTTGGAGCAATGAAAGACCAGGTAGATGGGCAAGTGGGCGGGCACCTGAATGGTGAAGGAAGGTCCTTCAGGTGCATCCCCACTGGGTGCCATGATTGGCCAGGGCCCCATCCATTTCGGGAGGAGCTTGCGAGAGATATCTTGTTCAAGGCTGAACTCCGCCGAGGAAACCCAAACGAGATCGTCGGCGCGGAATTGGCCTGTTGGCTCATGCGTTGCTGCATCTTAGCCATCTGGCCGCGTGCCTTGACAAATAGCTCTTGCATCCGACGCAAGAAAGGAAGATGCTCGTCGCTCTCGGTTGTTCGTGGAATGATTGTGTCCAGCAGAGAAGTGACCGGCGAGCCGTCCTCGAACTCAAAGGGCCACATCCCAATAATCGTGTAGATGGACGAGTTGTATGCCAACTCGACATCCGGCAACCGCTCAACCCAATCCTTTTGGTCGGGACGGATGCGAGTGTGAAGGAGGACCTGTGCCGTCTGATGCGCCCTCTCTGTTTGGCCATCGGTTTGGGTGTGGCGAGCCGAACTTGGCTTGAGAGATGAGCCCCATCGTTTCGTGAGCACCAACCAAAAATCGGACATGAACCGAGTGTCGTGGTCGCAGACGATTTCCTTGGGGTAACCCTTGGTTCGAATCCAACCGGCGTAAAGAACCTCGACCAATTCCGGTGCCTTGGCATGATAGCGGCAAGGCAAAAACATGGCGAACTTGGTGAGTCAGTCAACTGCTGTGAGAATCCCATCCACACCGGTCTTGTGCTTGGGAACGACCCGATAATGTCCATGGCAATCACTTCCCTTCGGCGCAAGGGGACCGGTAATGGTCGCAACTCGCCGTACGGACGATGGTTGAGGAATTTGCAGCGTCACCAAACCTCGCATGACTCGCAATAGTGTGTGACGTCGCCGAGAAGGCCGGGCCACCAAAATCGCTCGCGAAGTCGGCCAATCGTGCGATTGACTCCAAAGTGTCCGATGGCAGGATCATCGTGGAACTTGCCAAGAAGCCGTGTACGCAAGTGAGAGTCACTCGGTATGCAAAGAAGGTCCTTCCCCCGTGTGTGGACAAGCAAGTACCCCTCTTGGATCCGGTAGTGAGAAGGCGCCGGATTAGGAGAGGAGCAATTCGCATACTTGTCTCGAAACTCGGGGTCGGCATGGTAACCATGGATGAAGCTGCCCCGCAGGTTGTCACCGATCTCGAAGGTCGAGTGCGGTACAATGATCCCGACGCCGTGAAAGAGCGTCCGCAAAATGGTTAGACTTCCCCGAATGTAATCGGGAAAGAAGTCGAATTGGTCGATGAAAGTCATCCAACGGGCGATGATGCTATTGACGGTGTCTTGGGTCTTGTAGAAGACCAACGGATTGTTGTCCGTCACCCATTGGAATTGACTTCGACCAAGGAGGAAGTGCCGCCACCGCTTGAGCGCGTGGACGAAGGCTAGGAACTCCTCCTTACATGCATCATCAATGGAGTGCACGACGGGCACTTTCTTGCTGAAGTAATCGACCGGGTGCCAGTCCACGCCATCGTGTTGTTCAAGGACGACACCAACTCCATAGCCGAACGCATCCGTAGTGAGGCTCGTTGGCAATAGCGGGTCGTATATGCGCAAGACCTCTGCAGGTAATAGCACGGCTTTGAGAGCCAAAAATGATTCCTGCGCATCCTCTCCGAAGTCAAACGGCCAATCCTCGCATTGAAGCTTGGTCAAGTGGGTTGTGATCTTTGAGTATCCCTTGATGAAACATTGGTAGTAGCCGGCAAGGTCGAGGAACAAACAGACATCCGTGACGTTCCGTGGTTCCGACCACTCTTGGATGGCTTGAATCTTGTCCGACAGCGGACTGATGCCCTTCGGTTTGACAAAATGGCACAAGTATTTCAGCTCTTGCCGGACAAATTCACACTAGACGCGGTTGGCCTCGTACTTGGCACGGCTGAGCGTCTCCAACACTCGTCGAAGGTGCCCAAGATGATCCTCCAATATCTGGCTATAGACGAGAATGTCATCTAAGTAGACCAACTCGAACCGGTCCAACATCGCACGGAACTCGTTAGTCATTGCCGCTTGAAAGGTTGTCGGGGTGTTGGTGAGGCCAACAGGCATGACCACCCACTCAAAATGCCCATATCGCGTCTTGAACGTGGATTTGTAGCCCATTGCCGCTTAAAAGGTTGTCGGGGCGTTGGTGAGGCCAACAGGCATGACCACCCACTCAAAATGCCCATACCGCCTCTTGAACGTGGATTTGTAGCGATCGTTCAGTCAGATCGAGATTTGATGATATCCCGACTTCAAATCCAACTTAGAAAAATACTCCGCGCTGCCCAATCGCTCAAGAAGATCGTCGATGCGAGGAAGAGGCCCCGCATTCTTGACGGTTTGCGCGTTGAATTTGTGGTAGTCGATGCACAATCGTAGATCCTTGTTCTTCTTCCGTACGAAGAGGACTAGCACTCCTTACGGAAAGCTACTAGGGTGGATCCAGCCCTTGTCCAACAAGTCATCGAGTTGCGTGCGGAGGATCGTAAGCTCCTCCTCGCTCATGCGATAAATGCAACCTTTCGGCAACACGACACCGGCCTCAAGAATGATCTCGTGAGAGATTGGCCGATCCGACACAACAATGGTAGGTGACTCAAAGATGTCGGCGAACTCGTTAAGCAACCCCACCACAAGGGGGTCCGAAGACAAGTCTCTGGGTAAAGTGTCGGCTACCGCGATGGTCCATAAGAAGCATAGGTTGACTTCGTCGAGCTGCTCGTAAGCACAACTAGCCCGGAATCACTTGACCATCACCACTTGGCATCGGATCGAAGGGTGTGGAAGAGGAATAGTACACGACACTTCGGCGCTGAAAGTGTCGTGAATGGTAAGAGTCCGTCGGTGGAAGTTGACCATGTGATCCGCACTTGCAAGCCAAGGCATTCCCAAAATAATGTCGAAGTCCGTGTCCAAAATGTCGAACGTCACCGGTTCGCATGCACGAGGTGCAATATACACTGGTGCGGCCTCGATGTAGCAGTTGATAAGTTGCTGCGTCCATCCGTCCGCCAACGTGATTGCCGTCGGGTTTGCCTTCCTCCGAACTTGTGCGCCAAGGCCAACCCTTTGCATAAAGGCTTGACTCATAAAATTGTGAGATGGGCCGCTATCCAACAAAGCGTTGTAGGATGCTTGCCCAACTTGGATGCGGACATAGAGGAGTGGTGCGTTGTTGTCGTCGTACCGCTGATTGCGAAACTCGCGGGCCACCTTGGTAACATATGCAAGGATGTCCCCCACCTCGACTTCGTCATCGTCGGCGAAGTTGGTGGTGCATAGGATAAGTATGTGTGAAGATGAGCGCATAACGCTGCGCATTGCGGTCCCGGCAAGCGGCCCGTGGTCGGGGGAGGAAGCCATGCGAAATCCTCAAGCGTGAGCGGGTCCAATACCTCTATGTTGAACTCGCGTGCCGAATCCCGTGAGGAACCACTTGAAGAAGATACGTTGCCGCTGCCGAACGGAGAAGATGCCGCACACACGTCTCGTCCTTGAGCACAAGTATCCAGTGTAGGAACGAGCCGGGCAGCATAGTCCTCATAAGAATATAGAAGAGGACTATCGACTTCCGCGTGTGCCTCGGAACGAAGGGCGGTCACCCACTAAGGGACTATCGACTTCCGCGTGTGCCTCGGAACGAAGGGCGGTCACCCACTAAGCGACTAGTTCCGAAGGCGTCGAGAGTGTCGTCGACTCACTCTCGGCGGTGCTCAGTTTCCCGATGTGCCCTTGCCTTTCCACGAGCAGCCCACTGTCTCGTGGAGATCGTTGTTGCACCATATACAATAGCGGAATCTCGTGCATGCCTTGCACGCCTATTCGAAGAGACCGTAGTGGGACCATGGGGCTGGAGCTGCTGCGTCGGGCCCGAGGCTAGATGCGGTGTTTGTCTTCGGCTTGCCGCGTCCTCGGCCTTTGCCGGGAAGGCCACCATCCCGGGCGGCTGCGAGTCTGTCCCCTTCATTGGCAGACACTGCCTCGCTAGTTTGATCGATTGGCGTTGCCGCCGCGACCACGGCCACTTTCGTCCGATGCTGATCTCCACTTGGGCCTGTCGTAGACGAACGTTGGAGGTTCTTAGCCTCCTTGTTCGTGACAATAATCTGCGCAGCCTTATCGAAGAGCTGTGCCGGTGTCGTCAGGGTGTCCTCAATGTGAGTCAAGGCATTGCCCAACGTCGGACACGGCCTCAAGATGTAGTGTTTGATGGCCTTGAAGCCCATTTGGATGTCTGGAACGAATGTCAAGCGTTGGTACTGGGCAATCCAATCAACACTCGGCAGCGTGCCTTGTTTGAAGACCATCAACTTGTCCATTGCCTTGATCTCTGGTGGCTCTACTTGGAACCGCTTATGCCACGCCGCTTTTAGATCATCCCAATTGATCTTGGTGTGCACGTCGACAGCCACCACTCTGTACTTGGACAAGGGATTGTCCAACCATGCTTGGCACGTGCCCCCCGTCGGGAGTACAAGTACGCGTGGTGCTTGTGTTCGCTGACATGGTCGAACTTGCGAAACCATAGAATCGGGTCCGTCTTTGTCGAGCTGCAGAAGATCTCCTGATCATCGAACCTTGGAGTCGTATCGCGCAGTTCCGAGCTCGAGTGGGTGGCAGTAGTACAGATCCATTGTGCCAAATGTTGTGTTGCGGTTTGCTGTAACTGCAGTCCAATGCCTTGAGGCGACCAGACGTGTTGGAAGAGCTGGCATCGAGGGTGGTGACGGGTCGCTGCTCCGACTGTCGGAGGCGGCTGTGGACTTAAGCCAATGCGTCGTCGAGGCTGTGGATGTCCTCCTGCTGTGTAATGCATGTTGCCAGGAGGTTAGTAGAGCGATCTTGTTTCCACTCTCTTCCATCTTGCCATTCTCGGCCTCGGCCCGCCAGTCCGCTCCCATTGTGAGCAAAGCTCGCTCTCCGCTGAATATCTTCTCGCGCCGTTGAATTCGTTCTTCATCGGCAACCTTTGTTGCTACCTCGTCATGCTGGCGCTGCTGTTCGATTGCCAACAAACGTACCTTCTCGGCATCCTCTGCCTTCTGCTTTGCTGCGGCTGCCACTGCATCTGACCGTTGCTTAGCTTCGGTAATCAGAAGCAGCATCCGGGCCTGATAGGCCTCGTCCGTTTCCGCGGACTTCTGGTCCATGACGGCTGTTTGCGAGCGCGTGAGCATAGACCAAGCCGGGGGCCTGCTGGCGTGGCACTGCTGTCGGCTGACGTGTCCTGCTGACATGGTCGGCTGAAGTGGCCTGCTGACGGACATGGCCTGCTAACGTGGTCCGGTGACGTGGCATCTTACCAATGCTGCCGCAGGAGGTACCCGGAGAATGATAGAGAAGGTAAGACCAGAGGGGGCAACAACGTAGGTGGGGAAGGCTGGGTGGGATAAATCGCCCAGATAAGGAGCCACTAATAAAAAAAAAAGCGAAGTTTGAACTCTGCAAAAATTTCGAGAAAAAAAAAGAAAATACTCGTTTGCAAGTTCAGTAGGCCTACCAATTCCCCCTGAAGTGCGAAATTATGAATGAGAAAAAATTCCAAACCTTCAGACTGTAGACGAGTGTCCGATAAGAATTCCGAAAAGAAACTACAAACAAATATTCGAAATTCCTCAGATGAGAGTACGCGCAGTTTGGAAAATGATAATGGCAAGAGGTATTTCCCGTACCGTTTTCAGAAAAACGAATTTCGAAAAAAAAAAATTCCGGATTTCCAATAACGGGAAATTGCAAAAGATATCGAATTTTTTGAAAAAAAGATATTCCGGATTTCCAACAACAAAATTTCGAATTTTCAGCAGAAAAACGAAAACGGAAATTTCAGGTGTTGCGCTATTGCGATTTTCCACAACAGAAATAGCGGGAAAACAAAATCCAGAAAAGGAAAAAAAAAACGATTTTCGGCAGTGAGGTCCAAATCGTGATTTTGGGGGCTAAATAGTGTGCTCTAATCAATCAATCAAGACTAATCAGCTACCTAGTTCCCGCACACGTGTCAGATCAGGTTGTCCTGATTCACATGTGGAGCTCTGATACGAACTGTTACATGCCCAGATGGGCGATGTACACAAAAAAACCGAGGATCCGCAATGTGATAAAAAGGATTGAATGGACAATGCAGTGCAAGTGAAATCTCAACAAGCAGTGTACATTCTGATACATACAAAAATGGTGCTTAATAGTGCAGGTGAAGACCTGGATACAAGTCCTGACCTGACCGGGACTGACCTCTATCACGTAATGCAAGACAGCGCAGCAGAATGCTAGAATACCAATGACTAGCCCAATCAATGTTGCAATGCAGACCAAACATACATCATCCTCATCACAAGGTGTGAAGGGACCTGGAGCTACACACATGAAGAATGCGCCAGGTCCAAATCATGCACAGATGAAGAGGGCAGAGATGGGAATGTCCTCAACACGAAGTCTTTGTTACAAGTCCCAAATAATCCCTCGTCAAAATCTCTGAAGCCCAATGTCGAGTCTGGATCCAAATGTCACCAAGCCCGCTCACTCATAGTCTGCTGACGCAATGAAGTCAGGTAGTGAGAGGGTGAGAGGGAGATGGTGTAGAGGAGGAAGAAGAACTCAATCTCTCTCATATGCCAGGTACTAACCTGTGAAGATAGGCTGTGCTACAGGTACCTTGAAGGCGAAGCTGGAGCTATGGCGCTGCAGGTAAGTATCCCTGGCCTCCGCCCAATCTCTCTCTCTCTAGTACTACTCTACTCTAGCTCCTAAAAGCGCCGAGCGCTGAAGACTACTGCTAACGCTACTAGCGCTCAGCGCTGAAGACTACTGCTAGCGCTACTACTACTCTTGCAGCGCTCCTCCAGAGTGCTGCTGCCGAATCCTGAAGACTACCTCTTGCCTCCTAAACTGCACGTGAAGTGCCTGGTAAGTAGGCAGGCAGACTGCGGCAACAGTCCGTCGGGAGACACGGTGACCAGCCCTTGCGTCATGCACACTTAGAAGTCACGACAGACTCGTACAACAAACTCAAAAGACCAGCCAAACAAACATGGAGAAATATAGCTCTCTTGAGTTCACCCTTCATACAAGACTGCTCTCTCACATCGTACGCAACACTGTAGCTTGTCACCATAGACAGTTCTCCCTCTACCATCGACAGAGCAAAATCCCGCTACCGGTTTCATCCGCTTGCTCGGCGGAATCTTCAGGAAGGTGTGCTATTGCACTTCAGTCGAAAAGAGGCCGAGTGCCTTGCCTCTCGCATATTTGTACCGTGCTAACCCTCTGCGTGTCATCGTGTCTCTTCCCCGAAAGTTCCTATGCTGGTTCCGATCCCATTTTCGGCCCCGCTACTCGGGACCGACAAAATAATAAACTAATAAACTAGTAAAACGGTAAATACCAGCCGCACATTTGTACCAACAGAATTCGAACTATAAATGTCGACCCAATCTAAAATGCGGACAAGTATCCAAAATATCCAAACTATAAAATGCCGACAAATATCCAAAGTATATACCGATTTTCAAAAGCCGCCGGATATTCAGACGAATAAGCAACTCTACTTTGAGATCTACCTCTCCGTCGTCGTGAGAGCTTTCAAGAACTAAAGGCACACCAAAA
>BFEA01000712.1:180798-198573 GCA_003427395.1 Chara braunii | reverse complement strand
TCCTCCTCTCTCGCTCTCTCTTTCTCCCTCTCGCTCCCTCTCCCTTTCTTTCAAGCCCCTTGATCCTTAACTCTCCCCTCACCCCTTCCCCTCCTTGGTATGTGACTAACCTCTCCCCTCACCTGTTACATTGCCAGGGAACGAACGGAATAGAACTTGAGCCTCACTTGGTGGAAAGCGAGGGCAAGGGGATGGTTGTCGGTCCCTTGTGCTACCAAAAAGGAAAAAGCACCAGACTTTTGTGAGCATTTGGGAAAGCGGAAAAGAGTGGAACTTTGTGACAAGGTCAGTTTGACTCAACCATCCTCCGCGACTGCATGACTAAGGAAAAGGCGTGGCTTGCTTGAATGAAGGGAAAGATAATCAAAGGATCATCAAAGACAAAGGAAACTTAGGCTTGTGGGAGGGGCGATGTGTTGACCCCATTGGGGACTGTATTTGGTTCATGCTTTGTGTGGTGTTGTGCAGGTGAGTAGCTTGAGATGACTTGATCTGGACTGGATCCGTAGACGAGGGCTAGGGTGGGAAATTGGACAAGGGAAGGACTTAGACCTAGCCTAAACCATGAATGTGAAACGGGTTTGATGGATGGATGCTTGGATGAATGGTAGATGCCTGGATGTGGCTTGTGTGATGATTGAATGCAATAACTCTCTTGAATGCAGCGTACGCCCGGAAGGACTAAGGACGGTCTTGGATAGGTGAATGCAACGCTAGTGGCTCAAGCAAAAAAAAGAAAAATATAGCGGCTAGGGGTCCGGGCGATTCCACCCCACCCCAAGGATGTCGTAAAGGCTGTCTTGAGCCACTAGACTTAGTGAAAAGGTGTGTGGCCCAATGAATGACGCTTGACCTACGTATGATAAGAAGACAAATCTTCAATAAACTCCCTGGACTGCTTGTGTATTGGAAGGAGCAATTGCCTGGTCAGACTTAATTGAATCAAGAAAATGCCAAGAGTGACCAAAGAGCTACCATCGTGACGCGAGAGCGGAGCTACATTCCCCAATGTAAAGCCCTCTCGCAAATGGTCCGTCCCCATCCATCTCAAAGCACTAGGTGGGGATGCCCCTGGGACGAACGACTCGCGCCCTGAGCGTGAGCGTGGGCGGGTCGAGCCAAATGAGACCCGCAGTGGGGTCGACTCTGGCTCGAAAGTCCGTCAGGGTACGACCCCTACAAAAATGGTGGAGGTGACGGGCATGGGTTAAACTGACCCTGACGATCTCGAGGGAGGCGTCCGACGCATGACCGCGAACATAACATTAAGAGAAGGAACGAGGACCTGTGTATGCTCTACTCCTTTGAGTGAATCAGATCTGAGGGTGGCTGGGCGCATGGCAAGGCCAGGCCTGGAGGAATAACATACATGCTTGCACACTTGATCAGCCATCTCCCTTGGAGGTGACTCTAGTCCTCCTTCTCTCAGGTCGATATTCGTCAGACCGGGGAAGCCTTGGGCAAGCCGCAGGTCGACCCCTCCTCTTCGCGTGAAAGAGGGGCTCCGGTTACCTGGCAGGCGGTTGGGATTCCAGGCTAGTCCGGGTTCCAATGAAAATCCTGTGGCGGAGCGATCTGACCGACCTGGGTGCCTTCTCTCCTCTTCGGAGCCTAGCGGGCTCCATGCACTGCACTTAAATGTTTGAAGGAACCTCATATGAACACAATGGGTAATCGAGAAGGAACAATCCTGCCCTATGAACGGACACACAAGTGAAGATAAGGGGAATGAAGGGAGTTGCTAGACTCCAAGAAAACTAGCTCACCTTTGAAGGTGCTCACGAAAAGGAACCGGACACTGTGTATGGAAGTTAGGGGTGGGTGACACACACAGTCCTGAGTGAAAACCTGGGAGCTATAGGTAGGAAGCGCTGGGTGCACCGAGGGAAAGACACTTGTACTATGTGTGTCCCACTTGGGACTTGTGTTTGCATGATGAGGATATTGAGCGTCCTGCCATTTGGAAGAAAAGGAGGGGTCTGCGCCGGCCGGTGCAGGTTGCCAAACATCGCTCCCTTTTGTAGACTGTCGTGGGTTCGTGTGTTGAGGTCAGGCCACCGAGCTGTCGGACGAGAGTTTGTCACGTGGGTTGATTAGTAGCATTCTCGTTCGAGCGGTGATGAGCCTTGCTCAATTATCTGTCGAACGGGGTGTGAAATCTCCTTTGGCGGGGCTTAGCCTGTTGGCTGGCGGAGGGAGTACCACTACATGCGGGCACAGACGGAGCCTCGGGGACGATTAGTAGTTTCTCGTAGCTTGGTTTGGGAAAGGCTGTTCCTTATCGGACCGATGGAAGTGAATGCCTGGACGGCTGGCTCCAATGGCCCTACCGAGATGTGCGAGGTGATTCCCGAGATTAACGGTGGGTACACGAGCGGCAAGTCCGAATGGGGTATTCTGGGCAAGAAGGTGAGGGCGACCCCCCACCGGAATCTGGGTACGGCGCTCGCGACGTTTGAGCTGTGTTTGAGGTATGGGATAAAACTCTGCCGATAGTAACAATGGAGAGACCATTTCATGGGAAAAGGTCGGTGAGGAGATGACCGATATGGGTCTACGTATCTCAGGAAATGGAAAATGCAATGGTAGTGGGACTAGTATTGGGCACGGCACCAGATCAGTTGTTTAAGCAAGCGGAACGGGAAGTGGTATGGGCGACATGTCAACGGGCAGAAATGGAGATGGAAAAGATGGAGGTGCGAGTGGAACTCAGAGACCGAAAAAATATGAGACACCCCCTTAGGACGATGAGATGCGTGCTACCCCCGTTTCTGGTGGATGCAGTCTTTGGGACCAATGATAGATTGGAACGGATATGTCGGTCGATGACGCGCCTAAGGCTGTACCAATGTGCTAGACATGACTTCTTTAGACTGTCGGTGGAAGCGGGACCGTTTGAAGGAAACTGGGCGGAAGAATTAACTGAGGTATTAAACCTCCTCGGCACGGACGAAATCTTTGTTCCCAGTCCGGTGCATTGGCAGATAGTTTACCGGAATGTAGCGGCAGGGGAAACCTTTTTGGAGGGGGTGAAGGACCTGGTCTCAGACGAAGAAGGGGATTTCAGTGATGATGAGGAAGGATATGAGATAGACGACTGAGACTTCTGAAAGGGGGAAGGGGCGTATCCGGGAATGGGCTGTCAACTATGTGCAGGTAGGAAGCAATGGCCCAGGAGCGCGAGCTGTGGGACTGCACACCCGAGGGATGGGAACCAAGACGGGCTAGAAGGGGAGTAGAAATGTCCATACCAGCGGATCATGAGTGGAGAGGAACCACGTGTGACGGGGTCGGATCTGGACTTGTGCCCGACCTATCGTACCTATGGATAGAGCGTGTTTGGAACCCGCTAAGGGAGGAGAAAGAATGAGAGGAGATTGCGGAAGAAAGGATGAAATTGGTCGGGACGGTCGTCTCGTCTGAACAAGGCTGGCACCTGGTTTGCACAACGCTCGCAGCAAGGCATAACCCGATGTGGCTTCTAAGGGATGCTGAGGCGAGGGCTCGACGGGCGGGCGAGAGGTTTGCGAACAAGGGCTGGGATGTGGTCAGTAGTAGAGTCGTGATGGGAGGATGGAAGGAATTTAGGCCCCCCTGCCAACAAATTAAGACCTGGGTACCCGAGTTCGTAGCAGAGTGGTTTGGGGTTTTTTACCATGTCGAGGTCGTAGCCAGCACTATGGGGCGGGTGCACGTGAGTTGCGCTTGGCTAACGGAAGAGTTCTATAAAACATCTCTGAAATATGAACCGTTCCATGGCGATAGAGTCTGGGAGGTCCTCATCATTTTGGACATTGAAAGGAATGACAGGATGGAAGTGGCCCCGAAAACCAGGGAGGCTATAATTCGCCGCGAGGTAGCCGCCACACCCTGCTATGTAGATTATGTGTTTAAACTGTTCGAGGTACTGTGGTTCAACTGAGAGCGGGAAAGAGTGCGTGGGCCAGGCAAGCATGGAAAAACTGCTAAAATGAGGGAATGCGATGTCTGGCTATTGTAGGATTCGGCGAGGACCGTGGGGTAGAAAACCAAAGGCGAGCACGCGATGGCACGAAGAAGGACATTTCTTGAAGATCGCCCCCTAGGCATTGAGCCACCTAGGGAAGTACCAGGTGGGCTAGAGGTTAGCTTGCCGGCGGCGAGTGGGGGTTGGCACCCGGTGGCGGACTGGGTCGGGCTCGAGCTTATGGAAAATACGGTTTACGTGGTAACAAGAGTCGAGTGGCGCGCGGACGAGCATGGGGAGTGGAACCCGGACCCGCGGGGGCATGTGCGTGCAGACGGACGATTGTATGTGTCCGAGGATGGGTGGCGCGAGTTTGGGGTTCTATTGGCATCATGGGAAGACCCATTGAGTATGTTCGAAGGGGCATTGCAGAATTTGCAGTTAGTATGGGAGGCGGGATTTGAGTTCGCGGATCCGGGATTCGATGACGTGACGGCAGACCTTAGGGTAGCCATAGTCGAAAGTTTTGAATTGCCCAGTGAAAATATTCGGATGAGGTTGCCGCCTTTTCTGCTGGATCGGCTAGGCGGCCTGAAACTTGTCAGACGGGCGGTGGCCGACCTCGCCAGCCTGACATATGAAGAAACGGTGATACACCGAGAATAGTATCGGGCCTTCCTAGAAATGGGGTTGTTCAGCGGAGAGCAGAAGTATGACGTGCTGCGAATCCTGCACGTCGTGTTTACCACTAGACCAAGGGCTCCGGTTGTAGGCAGTGAGGTTCTGTGGGGCGTCGTCCAACGGGGAATAAGTCGGGGGATGACGTACGTGGATGACCTGTACCAGTTATATGAGCCGACGGAAGTAGGAACAGGATGGTAAAAGAGCCAAGGAAAGTGGGAAAGGTGATAGAAGAGGAAAGGAAGCATAAAGCCAAGGACCGAGGAATTGCCCAGGTAAGGGTCGGGGAATG
The DNA here is from genome assembly GCA_003427395.1 of Chara braunii. Classification (NCBI taxonomy): domain Eukaryota; kingdom Viridiplantae; phylum Streptophyta; class Charophyceae; order Charales; family Characeae; genus Chara; species Chara braunii. The sequence continues at coordinate 193,654 of BFEA01000712.1, read as the reverse complement.
GATGGAATAAGCAAACTCGTTTGCTGTTTAAACTGTGCAGGGGACCGCTAGTCAACAATGGCGATGAGACGCGCCTGGATGTCACGACGACCCACGCATCCCCGACCGCCCACGGAAAGCGGAGACGGATGAGAGGTATCGCTCCCGTCAAGCTACAGGGTCCGAGGGATCGATACCGAATGGAGAGCCGTGACCTTGGGGAGGGACCAGGCGTTCATGATGGTGGAATGTTTGTGGGATCGTATGAGGATTAATAGGGGACCGGGGGACGATCTGTACATTGACCTCAGGGTGACGGGAACCGTATACCTGCCAGAGCTCGGGTGACACATGTTAAGAACGGAGCTGGCTCTAGGACATGGGTTGTTACCAATCTTTCAAAGGGCTACTAGGGTACTAGGCCAGGAAGTGCGAGGGAGGAGGAATGTAAGATTGAGGACCCGGGTGGAAGTAGGAGGTTGGCGAGAGTTTAAGGCCCCAATGACAGGGCTGAGATGCCGAGTCCCCCGCTTCATGGTGAGCCTGGTATTTGGCAGCCTCAAGAGGGCTAGGAACTTAGTGGATTCGACCCTGGTCTGGATTCACCACTTCTGACCACAGACAACGGGGATGTTTTACGATGTGTCGGTCAGGCATGGGCCGTTCTGGGGTAATCAGGCCTGGAAATAAAATGACCTGATTGAAATCTTGATATTCGGGTTGCCTCGCTTGGCGTTTGAGGAGTATGAACCAATAATCGTTAGGGAAATAGAGATGGGAAAAAACTACCTTGCCGGGAAGGTAGTCGTCAATAAAAGAGGGCAGTGGTCGGAGTTCCGCCATGCCTAAGGTTGTGGTAGGAAAGAAGTAGGAAGACCACCCGCCTTGAAAACGCCGGGGCATTCGGATGTCAAAAAGTCAAAGGACTGCCCTCGATAGCAAGGCCTTTGGCTTCAGACGCCACCCTAAGAACCGGGGCGCGACAGTGACGAAATACCTGACCTCGGCGACAAGTCCTCCAGCGGAAGAAAATCTAAATGGTGTCCTGTGAAAGAAAAGTCAGGAGTGTCGTCCCGACTTATAAAAGACGGAAAAAGGCATGAAAACAACCGGGTTTTAGGGCTGGAACTAGGGAAGCCATGAACAACCGGCCATTTTTCGAAAAAAAAAATTCCCATGTGCAGGCTAGGTAAAAAAATAGCGTCACAAAAACAGGACGACAACCAGCAGAACAGAGGGAGTCAGGGTACGAATAGGGACGAGGAACAGAACGAGGGGTCGGATCAGGAATCAGCAAAGCCAGAAGAGACCAGAGAAGAAGGGAAGGGCCTCTCCACAGAGGATAGTTCAGGAAAAGTTGGGGGTAGCAAAAGGGGACCGCAGGAGAATAGGGAAGGGAGGGACGACGGAAAGGGGAGTCCTCGGAACTCCGAAGGAACCATGCCCAAGAAAACGAAAGTCTCGGATGCACGCCGCAAATTGATAGAAATAGAAAGGCGGACCGCAGAATACAAGGCAAGACTTATTGAACAAATGATGGCTGAGAATGAAGAGGATCCCAAGGGGAAGGGTCGCGAGAGCGACGCAGGACCAGTCAGGGTGAAGCCAGGTACGGAGCAAAAGATAACAGCCATAAGCGAACACCAAGCAAGAAGGGGAAGGAAAAAGGGGAGTCCCCGGCTATAGAGGCAGAAAAGGCCACGACCCCGCCGCTATCGCTAGTCGTCTGCCCGCCACATCCAAAGCAACGAAGGGATGCGATGGACTCTGGAGTCTCAGAGAGAGGGTGTTAGGCTGGTTTGATCCGAAGGGAACACCGAAAACCGGGGAAAAGCACAAGGAAGGCAGGGAAGGAGAGGGGAATAGTGCGGTCGGTGAGGCGGGTAGCTCTAAAAGGGGACTTAAAAGGATAGTAGTCACCCTCACCCGGGGGCTGAATAAGAATCAGGGGTATCTCGCAGACGCAAAGAAGAAACTCACTTTCGATGGGGCAAACATCATGAAATTCCTGATAGATTACGAGAACCTGACAGCCTTACTAAAATGGACTGAGGAAGAAAAGATGGACCACCTAGGGCAGCACGTATCGTTGAGCTTAGGAAGGGACATTATGGCTATCGTCTCCTCTAGTGGATCCTGGAAGGAAACCCGGAATGAGATGATGAGAAAGTATTAGTAATGCAGGCACAGGTGTCCCGACCCGCCCTCCTGCCCCAAAAGGCCGTAGTTCCGACAGCGGTAGCGAATCGGGGGGATGGCAGAAGGAATCCGGCTACTGAGCAGTGCAAGTATTGCACAATGGTCGGACATTTCGTACGGACCTGCCCAAGACTCAACCATGAGATCATGAGAAAAAGAGGCAGCAGGTCCCTTAAGGGTGAGATTCTCGGACCCCATGGAGAGCACGTAAATTGGAATTCGCCAGGAGGGATGCGGCGTGCCGTCATCATCTAGAATAACTTGGATATAGCCGCCGTAGAAGCAGAGCCGGTAGCAGACATTGTTTGGGATCAGCCGAGGGGGCGAGAACGAGACTAGGACGGATAGCCGGACTAGTGTAGCAGACATAGTATATACGGCAGTATATAAGTGACTCCCTAAATATAGAAAGGGGGGCGCCTCGCGTGTGCATTTTTGTTGCAAGAACCACCAGGATGACGCCTCGGCGAAATTCGAGGGGCCGGAAGGGTTTCGTAACTTTTAGGAGCCAAGGCGTGATGAAAAATCCCTAGGAAGTCGAGAGAAGGTATCAACCAGCGGACAACCGGAATCGAACGAAGCATGGGTGTCCGAAATGGGGGAATAAGCGGTTCTGCTTGTCTGTCCTGCTTGTGACACTGGTAAGAGAGACCATCGAAACAGTAAGACAGGTAGAGGGCGAGAAAACATATAGGGTAGGGAGAACCCTAAAGTGCACAAGGAAGCGAGAGGACAAAGATTAAGCTGATTTGAAGACGAGAACATTTTCGGAACTGATAACGATAGGAAAATTGTGAGAGGTAGAGTCTAAAGCAAGTTCCCCTTCCTTCAATTATATGGCATGCAGGTCTGATACGTTATGGACGTTGTAAGCAACCGAAGGGTCCGGAGAAATAAATGTGACCGGATAGGCAACATGGATGGTCGGAATCCGAGGGAATAAGACGGTAGCATAAATGTCAACCAACGGTTCAACAGCGAGGGGGTCAAAGGCAACGCGAGGGGGATTTTGGAAAAAGGGGGTCATACCGGGAGGAGACTTGCAAAATCTCGGGGAATGAGGCCAACCGTAGTCAGAGATACGGAAGAGTCACAGACCTCGGTGGGTGTAGTGACAAAGAAAAGGAAGGTAGCGGATACCCTACGAAGACTCAAGGAAGTGGAACAGATGGTAGCAGCTTACAAGGATGGTGTAATTGCAAAAATGATAAGGGATATCGAGGTTGAGAATGATAATGAGCTGCATAATGATGAATGTCAGGGTGAGACGCAACAAGAGCGCATGATTGGGAAGCCCGGTGGTCGGGGAAAGGGCGGAACCGCGGAAGAAAAGGGAGGGGTGCGACCCTCAGAGGTAGGGACCGCGAAGGAAATAAAGGAGCGAGGAGCGGACTGTGGAATGAGTCAGCAGACAGGGAGACAATCCTTGTCAAACGAAGACTATGGTGACCTATGGGACCTAAGGGAGAAACTAACAGTCTATCTCGACCAAGAAAGGGGTGTCAGGACAGAAAGTCGCCAGCGAAACTACAAAAAGTATGAGGTCCTAGAAACAACTGGGTACGGAGTGAAAAGGGGGTCGAAGGAGTCGCATGATCAAGGCGAAGGGGCGGACAACCAGAGGGAAAGGATAGGGGATACTCTCCGGGTGGTACAAACTCGCGTATCTCGAACTCCGTTGGTGCCCCAAGAAGCCCTAGCTCCAAGACCCGAGCGCCGAACCGGTCGGAGAGATCCTTCGAAGGAATGGTGTCGATATTGCACCATGATATGACACTTCGCTAGACTTTGTCCTAAACTTAACCTTGACATCATAAGAGAGCGGTGTCTTAGGACCCTGAGGGGTGAGATCCTGGGCCCTAACGGGGAAACGGTTGACTGGAATTCACATGGGGGAATGAGACGCATTATAGAAACGTTAAACAACCTAGACTTTTCGGTAATGGAGACGGAGGAAGCCGGCGAGCCCTTGTTGAGGACCCGCATGGACCGACATGGGACGAACCCCATCTTGAAGGAAGGAAGGAACGGTAGGAGCAACTAGATAACCTAACGAGGAAAGAGGTTGGTAATGGGCCATCATTCTGGACCAGATGTAACCGGAAGGGGAGGAGAAGTTCTGGATAGGGTCAGACCGCCACTTGAAAAGGGAAAGAGGAGGAAACACTTGGTCTGAGGACGATGGTGCAAGAAAGAAGAATAGGTCCAGAGAAAGAAAGTGGAAGGCAAGAAGGAACATGACGATACCTTGCCAGCGAGAAGGGGGAAAACCGTAAGAAGGGAACCAAGGTGGGAGATGCGACAGGAGAACACAAAGTTGAGAAGGTGAGGAATGGTCGAGGACAAGAAGCGGAAAAACGAAAGGTTTGGGGAGACCCTCGCGAAAATATCGGTTCCTGCAGCAAGAAAGAGGCAGAGCGAGTAGTCAAACTTGAGGGGGAAGGAGGACCTGAGTTTGATGCCTTTTAGAAAACGTCACAAAGTAAGCGCGAGGAACTTGGGCAATTATGCAGCCAGTGGTGTTATCAATAGGTTAACGTAGCGCCTGGACCGACAGGGTCAGAAGAAAGATGAGGAGAGGCGAGTCGGTCACGATATCGGTTTTCCGCGATGCTGGAACACTTGCCCCTTGGGCAAGCTATTTTGAGATGTTTCGTACTAGCTGAGGCAGTGGGATAAGGACTGGTGGCAACAAAAGAGACTAGGCATGAAGTGTGTCTGACAAAAGTTTTTTTTAGCAACATTCAAGTGGTAGGGCTTGGCTAAGTAAGGACAAGGTTGCTAAAAGTGAACGAGACAGGGACTAGTCAAGACTTAGCATGAATGAGCAAATAAACAGTTTTAAAGATGCCTCTTTTCGCGGGCTACCTTGAAAGGTTTCTGCAAAAACAAGGGCTGACAGGAAACATTGGTGTGAGACTAGCCAGGGCGGTTGTATTATGGCTCCTGGGAAAACTAAGATTGTATTTTAAAAAGAGGTTATAAAATTTGGCTCGTTTAGGAAAGCAAGGCACTGAACGTTGGTCGAACACGTGAGAGGCGCGAAGGATCCTCTTCCGTAGGAGCCTGATCCAACCAGCCGCAAACAAGCCTAGAGCAGCAAAGGGCCTGAGAAGTTAGAGAGAGAAAACAGTGAGGACGCATACCCCCTTCGCTATGGTTGAACGGTCGGGTGGGCTAGTGATGCTTGGGGTTGCGAGCCTCAATTCGAGCACTAGACGCTAAGTCGGATGTATAAATGGATATGAAAATGATGATTGACATGAGACAAAAGGCAAAAGCATGCGTAAAAACCCAAGATGATGACCACCTTCTAACCACTGAGACGAGAATAGGATCCGTGTCCTCGAGGCCCACCCCCTCAGGCGCTAACATTGGAAATGGATAAGGATGACCCTAACCAGGATGCCCGACTGAAATGGATAAGGATGACCCTAACCAGGCTGTCCAATGGAAGTGGATAAGAATGGCCCTAACCAGGCTGTTCGACTTGAAATTGGAAAGAACGGCCCTAACCAGGTTGTTCGGAATGGCCCCTGACAAGGGTCATTCTTTGAAATTGGCACTGGGGTCCCCTTGCATGACTGTTTGAGATGCATGGAACTAGAAATAGTTGAGCCTTGGAAGAGATATTGAGCAGAGCTTTGACAAAAATATTGGACTGAGCTTTGGAAAAGAGGTTGGACTCAACATTGAAAAAGAGATTGGACTCAGCCTTGGAAAATATATTGGACTTGACATTGGAAAAGATACAGGATTCAGCCTTGGATGAACCCTGGATTGAGCCTTGCTATTGATTTGAGTTTTGGTATGGGACTACGTATTGAAACTGGATTGACCCTTTGATATTGAATTAAATATTGGAATGGGATTGAGCTTTGGATTGAGCCCTGGTATTGGATAGATTGAGCCTTGGAAATGGAATGAGCATTGAAAATTGCATTGCGTAAACGGGGGACCCTAGGCAACTTGAAATGGACTTGGAAAGAGCTTTGAAATAAAAATTTTCTTTTCTTCTAGTCCTTGGCCTCAGCAAGAGGGGGATACTAGTGCTTGCACCACGACCCCAAGACCTCTATCCCTTAAAGGGACAAGTCTCAGTGCGACCCGTTCCTCTTACAAAAGGTTGAGGGTTAAAGGACCAAGACACCTACCACTTGGATCGGTGCGGGACATCCGGAACCACATCCGGCAATGAGCTCTAGTCGGGGAGTTCAAATTGTGTCTCCTGTTGAATGCCTAAACGTCAAAGGGCGAGAGAGCCAAATGGGCGAGAGAGTCATTCTCATTTAGTCTATTTTGCTACTCTCCTACTACACGCCATGTCATAGAGGGGTGCCATGGCCGTTTGGATCGGACCTCGGCTGCCCGCATTAAGTTGGGCGGCACTGTCCAAGGGGAGGGGCCGGGTGAAGGTAGCGGGTGGAGTCCGTCACCACCACGGGGCATTGACACTGCCCTGCCGGAACATTACAACCGTTTCGGGACTAATTACGAAGTCTTCGTAACTCTCTTGAAAGAAAGAGGCCGGATCCTAAAAATTACCACTCGGGAGGAATGATTCGCGAGGAACGCTTTTACGGATAGACGAGGCCTTGGAAGGCTTGGATTGGACCTGTCTTCCATACGTGAGGAGGAACCTCAGTATTGGTGTTCGCCACGTGAGAGAAGAAAGGTCGGACCGAGTAGGAGGATGAGGCGTTCCTCGCTGGGGAGGAACTGATCACTCTTCCTTTTGTGAAGCGGATGGGTTTGTGTCCTTGACTGCGGTTGGTGTGCCAAAGGTCTCGTACCTCCAAGTGAGAACCAGTCGCGCGATGGGAACATCGCGTTTTGAGTGGGGGTGAGGTGTGCCATCTACCAATGAAAACGCATGCAAAAGAATTGTGTAATTGACTTTGCGCGGGCCCGAGGAAAGGGGGCTTGACAAGATGCCGAGAACAGAAGAGAATTGTGTAATTGGCTTTGCGTGGGCCTGAGGAAAAGGGGTCTGGTAAGATGCCCAGAAAAGAAAAAAAACTTGTGTAATTGATTTGGCACGTTCGAAAAGGAAAAGACTCGTATGATTGACTTTGTATGGATCTGAGAAAAAAACTCGCAGGCTGGGAAACGGATGAGTATGGTCCTGAGAAAAAGGTCTGACAATGCGTTTGGAAAAGAGATGCACAAGGGATGAATCGAGCATTGCACATAGAAAGTCAATTAAGTAAAGGGCAAGGAATGACAAAAGGGTGATATGCATGCGAAATTAGCAGGACCTGAGAAAAGCCGGGAAGAATGACTCGGAAAAATGCATGTGGATTTGGCTAAGCCTGAGCCTCGGGGAAAGGAAAAGTTGTACTGAAAACGTGGATTGCACGGACCGAAAAGCAGATTATTTGTGGATGATCTAAGAGTAATGAATGAAACGAAACCAGAATGGTGTCTACTCGAGAATGTTTTTTCAATGAAATGGGAAGATAAATTTGAGATTACGAAGCATTTAGGGGAAATTGAGTGATTCAAAGTGGGTAGCGCCACAGCAAAGGCGGTGGTTGTACTTGACGAACATCCCCCTTCCGGAGCAAATGCCTGACATTGAGTTACATCCGAAAACTTGCCCACAATTTGTTATCAACAATGCCAAGGCACATAATGAGAAAACCAATTATGTTGTGACAACAAATTGTCATTCTGGGAATAAAGCCAGCATGCCAGTAGCTAAGTGCATGTAGCGAGGAGAGCCTCGTCTGGTTCATGTTACCGAAGTCGAAAGAATTATGGGTTATCCTGTTGAGTATACAGAGTTGACTGAAGGGGAAGTTCGTGTCTCGATTGAGGGAAAGATAAAGAGGCAGAGCTATAATGGAAATGAGCAACCTGGTCTAAGTTGAAGGAAAAAAAGAGAGACCCGAAGAAGAACGTTTGACTCCCCCATACCTTCCTCCACCCCAAGGGGCGGGAAGCTAAAGAAAACCCTGAGAAAGGAATGGGAAAAGACACAAAGAACCCTGACAAACTAACTACCCGCCTCACCCCACCTCCCTTTCTCGTCTGTCTATCACTCCGAAATCCCTAGTGACAATGGACTGGTGCGCGATGAGGACATCGCGAATGAGTGGGGGGAATGTGTCGGGACTGGTGAGTCCCGAATGACTTCCCGTCACTCGAGAGGCTATATACGACTAATTTGGGCACGACAGAGAAAATCGGAGGCAAGAAGGACGGAAGGATCAAGGCGTGGGCGCAGACGCTAGGGAGCTAGAGGCTGCCCGAAGTCGCCAAGACCCTCGAACTAAGAAGGAATTGTAATTGGGGAGCGGCAGAGGATCGCAAGAAAATGGTAAAGGCGATCCTTCCCCCGAAACAGAGAAGGACCGCCGCAAAAACAGTAGTAGCATAAGAAGTGTGCGGCAAAGAGAGAAAAGGAAGTGGAAAGGAAAAAGATGAAAGGCGCCGACAGAAGAAAAGGGTAGTCGGGCTAGGTGAGTCATCAAGACGTAGCGACAGGAGGGTCGAGGGGGCCACAGGCAAGGCGGGGATCCACGTCCGGGGAGATATGGTGTATGGAGACCACGTAGGACCAAGGAAGGATGTAGTACCGGCGGGACAAAGTGTCGGGGACCACGTGGGACCAGGKAAAAATGCGGTACTAGCACGAGACTAGTGTCGGGGACCACGTGGGACCAGGCAAAAATGCGGTACTAGCACGGGACTAGTGACGGGGACCATGGGGGACTAAGCAAAAATTGCGGTACCAGCAGGACCACCGGCGGGACGGGTACTAGCAGGACCACCGGCAGGACGGGTACTAGCAGGACTACTGTCGGGGACTAGTGTCGGGGACCAGCGTGGGACAAGTGGCGGGGACCCGTGACGTCCCAAGGGAAAATTGCGACATGGTATGCGGTGTAGAAAAATAAAATAAAACAAGGAACCGTCAAGATCGGAGATCTTGACGGCCAAATTTATTAGCACCACTAGTGCAAGCACTGGTGGGAGCAAGTGGGAAGGCAGAAAGAAAAATAAAAAGTAAAAAAACAAGTGGTGAGAGGCATGGGAGCAATCCGAAAAATCTCGGATTGCCCTCCCCAAGAAAAAGGAGCAAACAGAGCCAACATGTGAAAAATAGGCCCCGGGAGAAAATCGGTGCAAGGGGGCCTACCGTTTGGGAAAGAGGAGGACTAACGATGGCTCCCAAGGACATGGAAGGGCCATAACTGGAGTCCATAAAATAACGGACTGGCCCTTGGGCATAGGAGGGGTCAAAAGTGAGAGGGAGAGACAAGAAAAGGGCCTTAACGGCTAGTTGACACTTGGCAAGTAAAAAGGAAAAGAAAAGAAAAAGAAAAAGAAAAGAAGAATGAGACAAGGAAGGTGAGAGAAAGTGAGTGAGTTCGCCGTCAGTTGGGACTGCAGCAAGTACGGACTGCCAAGTCCTAACTGTCCGCAAGTGGAGGAAAAGAAAAAGAAAAAGAAAAGAAAATTGAGAAAAGGGTCTTAACGGCTAGTTGACACTTGGCATGCACAAATAAAAAGAAAAGAAAAAGAAAATGGAGGTGAGGGAGGTTGAGTGAGTTGGCCGTCAGTTGGGACTGCAGCAAGTAGGGACTGCCAAGTCCCAACTGTCCGCAGGTGGAGGAAAAGAAAATGAAAAAGAAAAATAAAAGAAAATTGAGAAAAGGGTCTTAACGACTAGTTGACACTTGGCATGCACAAATAAAAAGAAAAGAAAAAAAAAATGGAGGTGAGGGAGGATGAGTGAGTTGGCCGTCAGTTGGGACTGCAGCAAGTAGGGACTGCCAAGTACCAGCTGTCCACAAGTGGTGGGAAAATAAAAGAGAAAGAAAAGAAAAAGAAAAAGTAAAAGGGGGAAGGTGAAAAGGGCACTAACGCACAAAAACGGTCACCTAGGGGATGGATTTTGGACCAGGTTCACTTGGGCAATGTGGCGGTTACAAAGGACCATGGTTTTCTTTGATTTATGCTGAGAAAATTAAATAAAATCAAGGCCCCATGCAACCGAAAAATAACGGATTGCATGAGGAAGGCCAAACACATGTTTTAGGTGCACTTGGAGCCAAAATGGAGACCGGATGCACTTGGGATTTGGCCGTTTTATTTTTCTTTAGTTGGGGGCCAGTTGTGGGGTTCTAGAACAATGAAAATAGCCCCTACTGCAGTCCAAGTTGCAACGGACTGCACAGGGAGGGACAAACTCATGTTTTTTGGGCTCCGGGAGACAAAAGTGAGCCCGGAGGCTTTACGAAAACTAACGTTTTGTTTTCCTTGGGCTTGGGGCATGACATGGGGCTATGGGACTAGCAAAATGGTGATGGATGCGGGAAATAACGGACTGCATGGGAATGCCCGGACTTAGGGGAAGTGGGTCGCGGCACGCCGAAAACACTAAAAAACGGCGTCGCGACACTAAGAGAATATGACGGCAAAACAGCAACGGCACGGCGCGGGCCACGAGGCCGGGGAAACATCGACGGCACGGGGGACGCATGAGAAAAATAATAAAACGAGACTGTCGGGGGCATGGGAAGTCCCAAATAAAAATTGGACGTCAACCGGGATGATGCCGGGGGCGAAAGGGGGCCAAACGAAAATCGTCGGAAAAAAAGCCTTGTCGGCGGCACCGCCGGCGGGGCGGAAAAAAGGGACTAGTATGGGAAGTGGCGGGGACTTGGGGTATCCCAAAGGGGGAGACCACTAACTAAGGTGAGGAGTGGCCATGAGAAATAAACGGCGCTGTCAAAATCGAGGATCTCAACGGTAGGAAATATAAGCACCACTAGTGCAAACACTAGTGGGGCTCAAAACAAAGGAAAGACGGGAAGGAAGGAGCAAAAAAAAAATAATAAGGAGGGTTGCCCAGCAGTCCGGGGTATTTCGGACTAGCTAGGCATAAGAAAACAAGAGTCCAAGGAGCTCCAAGCAAAGAATAGACTAGCCAAGAAAAATCGGAGTCAAGGGGGCTCAAAATGGAGGTTAACGGGAGTAGAATGAGCGCCCTAGGGGCATAGGCATGCCAACCTTGTGGGCCGGGGTGTAACGGCCAACTGCCGGGCATGAACCTGGCCGCAATCAGGACTCTAGGGCCTGGGAAGGGGGTGCACAACAAAATGACATATGTCACCAAGAGAATAAAAGAAAAAGAAACGAAAATGAGGAGAGAAATGGAGAAAAATAAGGAAAAATAAGAGAATTGGGTGGAGGAGAGCATGCCGGCATATTGGGATGGCTCAGGTATGGCTTGCCAGGTCCCAATGATGACCTCACTCCTCCTAGATTCAAGGAGTGCAAGCCGGATTGCTGAGATGAGGCCCTTGGAGCCATATCTCAACAGAATCTGAAATTAGAAGGACAAAAGTAAAAGAGGATGCAAGGGGGAAGTTTCGGTTTCTTTTGGGTTATGGATCTGCGATCAGATCTCATGGAGGAGAAGAAATAGTTGTTTTTTGTGGGCCAGCACAAAACGGCTAGATCCGGAATGGCAGCCAAAAAGAAAAAGAAATAAAAAGAGAAAAAAAATAAAACAGTGCATTTGGTCCGAAAAGAGAGCCAGATGCATCAAAAATTAAAAAAGGACCTACTAGGCCCAAAAAACTAAAGCAAGAGCTACCATGGGGTAGCTCGGAGTAATCCTGGCCTTGGATCTCAGTCAGATCCAAAGCTGAAAATGCAGCGCCACATTGAAAAATGGTCCGGCCTATCCAAGGTAGGCCAAACTCAAAAAAATGTTGAAAAAGGTCCTTGTAGGCTTTTTTCTCCAATTGGGGTGGCAGTTTCTTAGTCTAGGCCCTAGAAACAACATTTTGAAAAAGGGATAGAGGCCTTGGGAGACCAAGAGGCAATCCGAGTTGGTACCAATCACTCAGACTGCATGTATCTGACCAAAAAAAGGCTCACGTACCTCCGATGAGGCCTATAGGTGAAAATTGGCCTTGCGGGTGCCTCGGTTCACCTTGGGACACTTGGGAGGGCCCAAGGGCTGGGCGGACTGCTGTTCCCAGCCTATATAAGCTAGGGATTCAGTCCGCCACATTCACACTTGCATGTGGAGTGCCCATGCTGCCCAAATGAGTCTGTGAAAGCTCTAGAGGCAATTGGAGAGTAGTGAGCGGAACCCCTGCCAGTCCGGAGGCTTGGAAATGACTGTGAGCTAGTAGGAGGAGGCTCTACAAGCTAGTGGTAGTGAGGGAGGTAGTCCGCCATAGCTCCTAGGCTAGTGGAGGAGAAGGCAAGACTGAGAGGAGTCTCATTAGCCCTCCTAGAGGGGAGGACTTCCTAGTCTTAGTGATAGGAGTCCGTGGGTACTCGAAGGAGGTGAGAGAAGGAGGGAGGAAAGGCTAAGAAAGGGAGGCATCCATAGCCAAGGAAAGGGAAGCTTCATGAAGAAGGAGGTATCCAAGGGGGTGAGTGGAGAAGTGTCTTTCCCCTCCTCCTTCTTTTTCTCCTCCTTCTTTTTCGTCTTCTTCCTCTTCTCCCTCCTCTTCTTCTTCTTCTCCTTCCCCTTCATCTTCCTCCTCCTCTCCCTATCCTATCTCCTTGTCTTCTTACTTCTTCCTCTTGTGTTGCCGAGCTAAAACTTGGTATTTTTCTCTCCTAATCTCTCTCTCCTACTCATCTCTCCACTTGGTTGCAAATCGCAACTCATATCTTGATGATGTGTAGTGTTTGAGTGTTGATT
>BFEA01000712.1:162840-173955 GCA_003427395.1 Chara braunii | reverse complement strand
AATCCTAGTGGTTTCCCAGTCTAGATCAGGGAGGAAAACAACAGTCTACTCATCAGCGGGGATCAAACAGCGCCATATACCACTGTGCACACCGCCACGCACCCAAGCACTTTAAGTTAGATCAGCAGAAAGACAAGGTTAAAAGCAATCTACCCAGGGGAATGAAGAGCGAGGTATCACGGGGTATATCGCAGCCTTCCCAAACACTTAGAACAACAAAAAGACTTGGTTTGCAGCAAACTGCCCAGGGGAACGAACAGCGAAATATTACGGGGTATACCGCCACACACCCAGGACCTGTCCCGACTTACTCAGCCGTAGCACAGGTCTCTGCTCCTCGATCCCCTCGCCACCAAAACGATGGCGCGCCACTCGTCCGCGTGACGAACATTGCATTGTACGACGGTACAAAGATATGCGTGTCTCGGTGGCTGCAATCTGCTCCCCGCATGCTCCAGTTCATGGGTGCCCCACCCGATACGTGGGTGACTCAACTCTCCACGCGCCTGCGTAGCTGCGTAGCAGTCCTTTCGACGTCTGGGAGGATTTCTACGCGCACTCGCTTCGTGAGGGTCGGACCCCAACCTTCATGGATTTTCAGGCATTCCTCGAGGATCGCTTTGGAGGCCGACATGATGTCACTGACGCCTTCGAGCGTGTCGTAAGCACACCTTGGTCCAGCTCTGGTTTCGATGCCGGCCTGAACCGCCTCATACAGGTCTTTCAGGATGCCTGCCTCATTTGTGATGTGGAGTTCCTCACCGAGGCTGCCCTCATCGATCGTTTTTTTACCAGCCTTCCTCTCGAATATTGAATTATGGAGGTACGAGTACACATCGGCCCCACAGGCTTATGAGGCCGCCAGGACCCATCAGCGGATGAGGGCCCATCTTCACCCCGCTCCCTCCCCCCAGGCTCAGCGTACGACACTTCCCAGCGTCGTTCCCCTTTCTGCGACCGCCCCCGCCATTCCGTGCAGCAGGGCCACCAATTCTCACGCCGCTTCAGCGAGCTCGAGTATGGTGACCAGGACGTTGTTGCCCCACTGTCGCCTGAGGGTGACCATAGCGACGACCTCGACCTCTGCGACTACCACCTCGAGGACCCTACCCTCCTTATAGCCGAGCGCCTCCAGTTTGCCCTCTCCACCCTCTCTCGGGCACGCAACCGCCCTGGTCACGCTGGCGCGTCGCACCCCGACGTCCCTCAACAGGACCTCGCTTTGGGCTTTGTCCCTCCTCGCGGTGTCCTTTCCGTCGAGGAGCGCACAACTATTTTGGGCTGGCGTGGGTGTTTGCGATGCCGCCAGGACGGTCATACATCCTCGCAGTGCCCTTACACCACTCCGCTGACCTTTCCTGCCAGCATCGTGCTCAGTTCCCCCCCGACGCCTCACATCCCCGCGGCTCCTCCTAGCCATGGTGCAATTTACACCTGTGCCCTCCTCAGTAGTTGGCTTTCCGACATCTCGGTCGTGGTTCGCCCCTCTCGCTACTGGAGCTAAGGTATTGCAGGACCTAACATAGTGTACTCAGCCCTCTGTCGCGGTGTCGGACCAAATACCCTTGGAAGGGTATTTGGCCATGCTTTTGCATTCGACACAGTGACGACGTCGGCTACCATGACGGAGCCAGTTGGGGTGACTCTTGAAATGATTTCCTCGACCAATAAGGCCAGGACAAATTGGTGATAAAATTTCGAAAGTATATGCACGCGTCGTTATGACACGCACTGTAATGGTTGCACTTGGTAGTAATGCCCCGTCGGCAAGAGAGGCCGAGGGGTTGACTAGGTTAGAGTCTGTGTCAGGAAACATCTGCGACGCACGCTGAGACGTGGGATGTCTCTGGTCCACCTACTGGTACTAGGTGTCTAAAAGTGCCAACTTGTCTTCTTATGCTCGGGCCCGAGTACCCGGTGCATCTACCCCTACGTGGCATGGTGACAGCCTACATACTACTTAAAGTATTATTCGGTTCTCTAGTATTGCGGACCTTCTTTTCGTCACTTAACTGTTTTCCCCACCGCGACCCTAGTATTGCAATCACGACTAAGTGTCGGCCTTCCAGGCCTTCCGTTCTGGGTCACACACATGGCCAAACTAACAATCACCGTGATAGATATGCAGGCCGGCCAGCGTGCGCGCATGCAGACCTTGAAAACAAGCTCAGACTGCTAGGTGGACTGAGCCCCACCCCATGGTATATAGATGCTGAGTAGGTCCCCTTCTACTTGCAAAGATAGCTAGCTCAGGGGGTATAAGTAGTGTTTGATAAATAGGGGATATGAGAAACGAATCCTACTAGTCGCTGGAGCTGGCTCCCTTTTGACAAGGGACTCTATTTTGCCTTGACCCCGGGGTAGCCGGGGTTTGAACTCGTGACCTACGAGCCATAAGTAGTTGGGGGAGGAAAGGGTTAAGGCTCCTCCCCGTGGCAGGCACCGACAGTTGGAGTTCTTGGTAGCAGCTTCCCTTATTTTCTTTTCTTTCCTTTATTTTCTTTCAGTTATTTTCTTTTTCTCTTTGTTATTAGTTAGATTCGATTTTTGGGTCCCGCAGATGAACACTCTTAGATCCCGTGAATCTGACTTTGGATGTAGGCTAGATTCAGAGAGAGAGAGAGAGGTTGCAGATCTCGAGGGAGCCGGTAGAACCGGAGGTGTCGGGCGCTGGGATCTCTCGGAGGACAACGCCAAGGATGAAAGTGGAACGCGGGGGAGAATAGAGGCCGGGCATGCGAAAAGAGAGACAGGCAAGATAGCACTTGCGGACACGCGAGACAGCACGTGGATAGGAAAGGAGAAGGGCCGCGATCGAAAGCCGAGAAGGAAGAGGGCCAGCGCGCGAAAGAGCAAGGCGTGGGAAGAAGGAGAAGGAGTGGAGAAGGAAAGTGAAGGAGGAAGAAGAAGAAGGGGAGGAGAAGGAGGGGAAGGAAAAGGAAGAAGAAGGGAGCGAGAAAGAGGAAAGGCTTACCTCCCTTGCGGTCGACGACGGCGGCATGCTGGGCGTGGTTTCGAGACACTATACTTGAGAATCGAGGGGCACACTGCGGGACGCTTTGGGTGGTTTCCAGTTTATGAGGAACGGGAGAGTCGTTTTTTCCGGTGGTCGATTGAGCAAGACTTTTGCGACCTTGACTACGATAGCCACGACAACTACAACGATTACGACAGTGACGAAGACGGAGTGATAAAGAGAAAACGGGTAAGTCGCCTACTTCACAACTTACTTCCCAAGCCAGACAGAATGAACCTACCTCTATATCACGTGTATATTCATACGTGTGTGTGTGTGTGTGTGTGTGTGTGTGTGTGTGTGTGTGAGAGACGTTCATGATACGACCAAGGTGTGTGTGTGTGTGTGTGAGAGAGAGAGAGAAAAAGCTAAGCCCCCACCCCACAGCTCGACGCGAGCTACTTGGATCGATAGAACAAGCAAAACGAAAGGTGGCAACGTATATTTCCCCGTTTCGGGAGAAGATTCATTCTGGTTTTGCTCGTCCTATCAATGGAATGTGTGCGTGTGAGACGTTCATGATTCGACCAAGGTGAGAGAGAGGGGGAGAGAGGATGAACGCACACACAGAGAGAATGTGAGAGAGGAAGAAAAGGGGGGGGTGTTACGTACCTGAGCCGCACGTACGCTACACCGATGAATCCAACGAGTTGCTCTTCCTTAAGTTCATCGTGACGGGGATAGATCGTTGTAATAGTCGATCTTGAACGAGGAATGCCTAGTAAACGCAAGTCATCAGCCCGCACTGATTACGTCCATGCCCTTCATACACACCGTCGTCGCTCCTACCGATTGAATAGTCCGATGAAGTGTCTGGATTGCGGTGATCTCGGCGGTTTGCCGCTGGGGGTGATGTGAAAGGTTCATTGAACCTTATCATTTAGAGGAAGAATAAGGAATAGCGGGAGAAGCGAAGAAGAAGAAGAAGGAGAAGAAGAAGGAAGTACACGAAGTGGAGAAGGAGAGGGGGGGGAAAGGAAAGAGAAGAGAGAGAAGGGGAGAAAAGAGAGAGAGAGAGATGGGAAGAAGGGAGAGATGGGAAGAAGAGAGAGATGGGAAGAAGAGAGAAAGGTGGGAGAAGAGAGAGAGAGAGAGAGGGAGTACTGCCGAAGGGTCTCAAGGACCGGGCGACTAAGCCCCAAAGGCGTTGAGCCGATACTCTGTCTGTACCCGACCGTAAACACTGTCTGGGTACATTCAGTATTGTTATTATTAGTAGTATTTACTTTAATCCTAATAATGAGTATTATTCTGATATTGTTATTTATTCTTATTTTTATTAATCATTATTATTACTTTATTACTACTATTATTGTTATTATTTTTCATAATAATAATTTGGGGTGGTGAGTGATACAAGAGACATACCTGGTGCTTGACGCGTGCCGCGTTGGCCGAGATCTGCTCATATTTGGGAACTGTTGTCGACATCGTCGGCGTTGTAGTATAGGCTAGATAGGATCTGCCATTCGTAGCCTGGGCGCCGAGCGCCAGGTAGGATATCCACTCTGGTTCTTCGACGATGATGATGAGACCTTACCAGCAAAGTCGAAGATGAGCTCTTGGTGCCTTCTCATCTGTGAAGCTTGTGATGTAGTCCTGTTGTGGGATCGAGGTCACGAATATCTGATCTAGTGTATATAGTGCTGTTTGATTGCTGAAGTGCGCTATTGCCCACCTTTTCGAAACAGTTTTCACCTTTGGCAGTAGCCGATGCAGGTCCCAGGGGTCGATCCCTTGACCTCAGCTTACCTGTGTACAGTATCTGCACAGTTCCCTGGAGTTGAACCCGTGACCTGCACGATAGCCAGTGGTAAGTAGGTCGCCGCAGGTTGTAGGCTGTTGGGAGATTCGAACTGTAGACCTGTAAGGTAGGAGTCCAAGTAGAGTCCAGAGGCCTAGCTTTAGTCCTTCTAGAAGGTCGGCAAGTGGTCAAGTGGTGAGTCTAAGGTAGGCCCACGTTTTCAGACGAAGACAAGTGGTAAGGTCAACAGGTAGGACTCAGTGCAACTGCACTGAGTCGACGGTACGACTGCCTACAGTCAGCAGAAGGGTCTAGAGAGTCCCAGTCCAGTCCAACAAGTACCACAGGGGGATTGTGAGCACCAAGGGCCGATGGCAAAGGGCAGACCAACGAATTTCTGAAGTATAAATCAAGAGGCAGCGCCCAACCATTCATTCATTCCTGCGTGAGCCATGCGGAAGCGCTGCCACAGCGACTTGTGCAAGGAGGTCTGCAGATGAGGCCGGAGGACGCAGTGGGCAAGAGAGGAGGAGTTAGCATAGCGATAGGTTAGAGGCAGCCATAGCTGCCATTGCTATAGTTAGTAGTGAGTGTGTGTGTGTGCTCGAGTGTTAGAGTGATGCGTGTGGGATATCCAGGGTGATCCAGTGTATGTGAACAGTGAGATGTTTGTGCGCTGAGGTCGCCATAGCCAATTGGGAGTGAACTCGTATCTGAAAACCATATCTCTGAGTTTTGAGTGGGCGCATGTCGCCAGTGTGCTGCGTTACTGTTTACATGTGTGAAAAGTGTGTTTGAAAACGAGTCTGATTGCATTTTTATTATTGCTATTATTATTATTATTATTATTATTATTTATTATTATTATTATTATTATTATTATTATTATTATTATTATTTGGTGCACGGTAATCCCTGGTGCATGTGGCATCTGTGTGTTGGGGATCGAGGTTGTGAGTGAGGCGAGAGGCGTTACCGAGTGCTGATGCGTGCGGCATTGGCCGCGATCAGTTCGTATTCTGGGAGAGCTGTTGCAGTCATCGTCGACATCGTAGTGTAGGCTAGGTACGATCTTCCATCTGTAGTCTGGGCGCCGAGCGCCAGATAGGATGTCAACATTGGTTCAGCGTTAATGGTGATGAGACTATACCAGTATTGTCGGATCTGAGTTATTGTTGTGATCCTATTTGAAGGGACCGTGATGCAATTCTGCTCTCGGTTCAAGGTCACATAAGTATGATGCTTAATTCTAAAGTTCATTATTATTATTATTATTATTATTATTATTATTATTAGTTTTCTTATGCAATCGAACTTGCTGTCTTTCTTTGCATGCGAACAGGCTTCCCACCAAACTGGCAAAGAGCACCCAAACACAAAGCTCAGAGATATGGCTGCTCGAAACTCGGTTTGAATACAAGCTCACTTGGGATGACTATGGCGCAACAACACCCAACAACCCTGCTCGCATGCTCAGGGTTACGCTGGATACCACACGTACTACTTACTATACACACACAGGAGGAGAGAAAAGACAGATAGATAGACAAAAAGACAGGCACACCGACATACGACAGGCAGACCCTGATAGGTGGACAAGGACACAGGCGCTGTGACATACATGCAGACGTATCATTAGGGCCGACACATAGACGGGAATGAGACAAACAGTCATGATAACTCAGACACCATGACACACCCATGTGCATAATGGCACAAAAGGAGAGAAAGGGAGACAAAGAAAGAGGAATAGAGAGAAAAGAGGACGAGATACATACCGAATGCATGAAGAAGAGTCGGCTATGCAGTAGACGATCATGTACATTGGTCTTCGAAGAGTCGAAGTGAGCCTGTCGAATAAACACAACTGATGGATAGGATAGATGAGTGGGGTAGGCTGGTCGCTATGTGCCAGACAGATAAAAGTGACTTTGGATACTGTGTTGATGTGACCTACGGGTTGGAACGTTGGCTCGTTTTTCTTCATTTGTACTGATTGGAGGGGATAACGGTGCATTTATGCTCTCTTCTCGTGCATGGCCACTTGGACATTTGTGTGATCTCGCAACTTTCTTTCTACGTATCGTTCAAGACAGGCAATGCCAGGCGGGCATATAGCCAGAAATACAGACAAAGTGGAAACAGGCGGACAGACAATAGTCTGACACGAGCGGAGCAAGCACGAACAGTTGGTCAAACACAGTGAAACGGACAAACAAACTGAAAGACATTGACCAACAAAGACGGACAAACATACCGTGACATACATGGGCAGACAAACAGAGCCAGAAGCATACACAGACCAAACACAGACTGTGGGCTGAGGGATTAGCAGGCAACCATGACCGGACTTGCATGCCCGTAACTGGATATGGTGCACGATGGTCCTTGGGTGCTCATGACATATGGAGTGTCGGGGATCGAGGTTGGGGGGAATAAAGAAGACATACCAGGTGATTGAGGCGTGCGACATTGGCCGAAGATCTGCTCGTACTTTGGGGAGCTGTTGACATCATCAACAACATTGTCAGTAGACTAGAAAAGGGGTCTGTCATTTGTAGTCTGGGCGGCGAGCGTCCGATAAGATATCAACATTGGTGCTCAGTTGATGATGATGATGAGGCTACTTCGGCATTGTCAATTATGAACTCTGGGTGTGTTCTTATTTGGTGAATCTCGTAATACAATTTTGCTGATGGTTCGAGGCCAAGACTATCTGGTCTCATATATATGATGCTGTCTGATTGCCGGAGTTCGCTATTGCTCATCTTCCTTCCTGTTTATTATTATTGTTGTTATTATTATTATTATTATTATTAGTAGTAGTAGTAGTAGTAGTAGTAGTGAAACTCAGACTCGATTTCACTTTCATGCATGCGAACAGTAGCACAGCTAACAGGCAATATGCGCGCACTCAGTACTCAGAGATATGGCTTCCAGACAAGAGTTCACTTTCAAACTGGCTATGGCAACTCAGCACCCAACAACACACTGTTCACACACACACGTACCCGCTTCCCTCTAACTACAGACTATGGCAACTATAGCTGCCCCTACCGTACCACTATGGCTGTACTTCGTCTCTCTCACCCACTGCATCCTCCGGGCTCACTGCAGACCTCCTCGCACAAGATGCCGAGACAGCGCTCCCGCATGGCTTTCGCATGAATGAATGAATGGCTGGGCGCTGCCTGTGGGGTAGGGCGCTGGCGGCCATAGCCTGGCTGCCTGTGTGCGCAGAGGAGATAAAGGGCGTTGTGTGGGTTATCAAGGGAGAGTGTGGGTGAAGAGAGAGACGTACCTGGGTGGAGAAGAGGTCGGCATGGGTGCTGAAGTCATCACTCGCTGGGCGTCAGGTTGTCTGATTGCTTCCATACTGTAGTTACAGTATTAGGATGTAGGATAGGTAGGGCGTCCGGGCGCTATTCAAGGGAGAGAACTGCATCGGGTTATGCTGTTGGTGTTGCCCGATCGGGCTATGGATATTGACTCATGTTTCTGCTGTATCAGTTTCAAATGGATGGTTACTCGGTTCCATTGTGCTATCTGCTCTTGCTTTGACTACTCGGACTTCAGTGTGATTTTGCAACTTGGATTTCTGTGCTTCGTCTATATTCATGTTCCTTGCAGCTATTGCGCACTTTCCTTTCTGTTTATTATTATTACTATTATTATTATTATTATTGTTATTATTATTATTATTATTATTATTATTATTATTATTATTATTATTAGCTATTGCAGTTGTATTAGTATTATTATTATTATTATTAGTAGTATTAGACTCGGTTTCACTCACACTTCCCCGGGCATGCAAAGCAGGTGTGTAGCAGAATGGCAGCGAGTGCCGCTCAGTTCTCAGAGATATGGTAGCCGAGAGCCCAGTCCAGATACGTGGTCACTTTCGATAACTATGGCGACTTTGCGCCCCAGATAACTTATTATTCACATGCACCGGATTACTCCGGATGCCCCACGCACATACCCTGCGACACACTCACGCATACACAACGAAAATGCACACACGGGTGATGTGACGCATGCAGGTAAATGCAGTGACGCACACGCCCACAGTGACGTAGCTATACGCAGTGATACAGCTGTACACAGTGACATGGCTGTGCACAGTAACAACAGCTGTACACCGTGATACAACTGCACACGGGGACACAACTGTGCACGGCATCAACAACTGTACACAGTGGCATAGTCGTGCGCGATAACAACAGCTGTACACAGTGATACAACTGTACACAGCGACACAACTATACACCGTATAGGGAAGTCATACGCACAGTCATATACAGTCAGGTACTCAGATACGCAGTCTTGCACAAGTCACACACGAGCATACAGAGTCAAGATACTCAGATGCTCGGATTCAAGCGCAGTAACACGCCGCTGCACTCTCCGGGCATCTGCGGATCACCGTTGCCCAAGCCGCCGTAGCAGCACTTCCGCATGGCTTACTCAAGAATAAATGAATGGTTTGGCGTTGCAACTTAAGAATAAATGAATGGTTTGGCGTAGCAACTTGATTATACTTATGTTTGGTGCTGGCCTACCCTTTCCACCGGCCCTGAGTGCCGACAGTCCCAGACGGTACTTGCTTGACTGAACCTAGACAGACTGGGACTGAGGCCTTCGACGCGGTAACAATTACAGTTGTGGCCCTTCAATGCTGTGGTAGCTACGACCTTGACCTTTCAGGACTATAGCAGCTACAGCCTTTACTACAATATTGACCTCTACTGGACAGACCTGCAGATCAACCCTACGCTTATACAGACCTACGACAGACAGACAAACGGGCTGAAAACAGACAGACAGACAATCTGGGACAAACATGATATGAAACCAACCAACAGCCTGCACTCTGTATATACCCCTCTACCCAAACATTTGTGAGACTTGGTCTTCTATGCACCACTCACTCATTTTCCTTACTTTGAAATTATGATTATTATTATTGTTATTTGATACCAATATTGCGATAACTTGTGATTCCTGCTGGCCCATGCCTGCCCTAAGTGAAGGCGGAGCCTGGGCAAGTCATCATATGCCTGGTCTTCGGCGAAGAAGTGATTCTGGTTGCAAGATAATATATGGACTAGCGTGGAAGGCAGACCCGCGCTGATCGCCGTAATCGATAGGCAAGTATGTATTCCTTGTGTCTGTTCGCAATTGGTTGACAACATATGTTCCCCCTCCTCAGTCATTGCTCGATATAAGTCATTGATAGGGTAAGACTATTATTATTTATATTGCTATTATTCTTAATAATATTATCATTGAACTTATTGGTGTTGTAAGAGAGGGTGAAGGAGCTGATGTAGAAGAATGCAGGGTGTTGGAGAGGAGAAAAGGACTAATGGTGCCTGCCTCCTCCATCCTTCCCTGTCCTCATCATTTGACTAGTTCTCTCAAAATGCCTACGTCTTTTCAACCTTAATGGAAGTGCTTTCCATCAAATAACGTTGGTATTCTGTCAACCTTAAGATTCAGATAATTAATGTGGACCGAGCAAAGATCTGCGACAGGGTGATTGCGGGAGCTCTGCCGGAGTTCGGGCGGAAGTCAGGAGGCAGGGAACAGCGAGGTACGTATGCTTAGACATAAACCCTAAACCCTAAACCCTAAGTCTATAACCTTTAGACAACTACCTATGACTATGTTAAGTAGAGGGAATACGTTGAGACAAGGACCCTTCAGGGCTAAACCTGAGGGCAGGAAGGCAAGCAATACTGCTTGAGTAAGGGAAGAAAGGCATGATCTGTCAGGGGATGTAAAAATGACGTTGGTAAAACATAGCAAAGACAAGGAGTAACCGGGTCGCTGTCCCACTTTGTGAATGTTTCTTTCAAGGTATGATGGATGAGAAGATGTACTTCTAACAATGTTCCTCGCTTAAAGGTCATCTGATCAGGAGAGTAAAGAGTTGGGAGATCATGAGAATGCTGTCAGGCTGTGAGAGACAAACCTTCTGGTATGATGGATTGCCTCAACTAACCTTAGCCAATGACTAGCCCTGCTCTATGTGCAAAAGGGGATTCAGACTAACTCAACTTTGAATCAGCCGGATGGATTTAGAACATGAGGTACAAGTCCCGTGTCATCCACCTACGTGATCCTAAACGCTTTCAGATGGTTCAAGGGCCGGGACGGGGCATCGCCATATCTATTTATATATATATAAACACGGCGAACGAGAGAAGCGAGACTCTAAGAAGCTTGCCTCATCGCCATATCTATATATCTATATATCTATACTAGGCGATCGAGAGGAGCGAGGCTCTAAGAAGCATGCATCATCGCCATATCTAGCTATATATATATAATAGGCGATTGAGAGAAG
>BFEA01000712.1:123470-151322 GCA_003427395.1 Chara braunii | reverse complement strand
TTGTTGTTATTTTTTTTTTTTTTTTTTTTTTGGGGCCTCGTCATCGAACACTGGTTGATCGCTCTCCCTTTCTCACTCTCTGTCTCTCTTTTTCTCTATCTCTCTCTTTGTTTAACGGCACAACATTCCCACCAAAAAATTCCATCAAACAACTGAGCAAACGGAATTGTTTTTTTTTTCTCTTTTTTTCCCGATCGTCAATGCATTGTCCTGATTGCAGCCCCTTGCCGGATTTTTTATTTTATTTTATTATTTTTTTATTTTTTTATTTTTTTTAGCGAGCGAAGGGACAACACATCCACATCCTGTTCGGAAGAAAGATATTGCCCACTCACTTGATCAACAATTCAATGAATGAATGTGTTTTGCTCTCTTGGTCAATCTATCAATCAAGCGACCAATCGAGCGGCAAAACTTTTTTTTTTTTTTTTTTTTTTGTCATCAATACATAGTCTTGATTGCAATCCCTCCCCAGACATCTTTTTTTTTTTTCTTTTTCTTTTTCTTGATGGCCGCATCATAGATCTATTGATTGCTCTCTCTTCCTCCCTCTCTCTCTCTATCTCTATCTCTATCTCTCTCTCTCTCTCAAGCACTACCACGGAGCGACGACACGTCTGTATCCCGTTCCCGTTCATTCCGTCGTCAACTCTTCTCATTCTTTTTCTCAATATCAGTACTCTTGTAAAACGCCTGCAATAGAAACGTCTGCGAACATGAACCTACGCACCAACTCTTTTGAATGTGGAAAAAATGATCTGATCTTTGTTTGTGCTTGCGCCTGTCTCTTCATTGCTCTTTGCGTGTTTTTCTTTTCTTTTTCCTCTTCCTGTACATTATTTCTTTCAGCTGGACCGTCACACACTGCGGAACGGAGACCTCGTGTACGACATGCAGAATGACAACGCCGTTATCGGGAAAGACATGTTGAAAACATTTCGCCCCACATTAATAGCGCACGCCTGCACACGCTGACCCTCATTTTCGCGCATAGTGGAATTGACATTGTAGCCTTAGGTCACAGAACACCCTGTCCACATTGCGCTGCCTTGAAATGGCAATACAAACATGCTTGGACCACCCTTTGCTGCCATCGAGGTGCGATTCGCCCGTCGCTCTGGGAATACCCTCCGGACAGAACGCCGACTTACGAGATTCTCCATTTGTGGAAAACTGACAATCCGCAAGGGAGACTCCTTCGCTCATGAACCCGCGAATTCAATAATGCACTTGCACTTGCATCGCAAATTGTCCAAGAGCCGCATGTGCCGTCGGGTCCTTGGCCAGGCATGCTCTGAATCACAGGTCAACTCCACCACAACCTTGGCCCTTTGTTCCCGGAACAACATCACGAGCCGGCTTTCGTACAGCTTTACATATATGATCCATAGGACGACCACGGTGCAACTATAATACGTTTGGCCAGATTCGATTTGCCGCCTGATATGCCCCTCGCCGTTGTTCAACGTATTAAAAGCCTTCTACGCAAATTAGATGCAACGTTTGGGTGCGTGACTTTCTAACCGTATCCGAGCTACCTGAAGATGTAATCGGTGACCGCCACATCGTCATTAATCCAGACGTCCAACCAGCTGGCGAGCACGAGCGACGGTACAATAGGTCCCAAGGTCTGCGGAAAATTTGCTTGCTTATGCACGATGAACCTGTTAACCGTGAAATTACAATTCACCGTCGAGGCGACGACATTCGTTAGATTCCCGAAACAAATCACGCTTTTGATCCGCTGCACTATGTACTCTTTTTCCCCTAAGGTGAAGACGGATGGACTATTGGCACACATGATGAAGATAACCTTAATGCTCGACGAATCACTGTACGTGAGTTTTATGCGTTCCACCTCAATACACGTGCGACCGAACGCACAACATTATTCCGGGCATCACGCCTTTTCCAAGAATACGTTTGGATGGCTAATGCGAAAATCGAAAATGACCGACTTCTCTACGATCGATTGCACCAAACGAAAATCCGAATTGACCTTTATCAAAACCTTCGTGATCACATGATGCAATATGACAAGACCGAAAACAATAGGTCAACGCATCATCCTGCCTGGCACATTCACCGGCGGTCCGCATGATTTGCACCGTCGATATCAAGATTCCATGGCTACCGTCAAAGAATACGACCCTCCTGATATTTTCATCACAATGACGTGCAACCCACATTGGCCAGAAATTGCAAACGAATTACTTCTAAATCAACAATCGTCTGACAGACCAGACTTGCTAGCATGCGTTTTCAAAGGTTACTTACAACGCCTTGTATCTGATATTCATCGTACGCATGTATTAGGTCCCACAATCGCATATATATTTGTTATCGAATTTCAAAAACGAGGTCTTCCACATTCTCACATCGTGGTCACATTTGCCAATGAACACAAAATCTCCACACCGGAACAGATTGACTATGTCGTCTCCGCAGGAATTCCTACCAATCCAGTCCTTCGATAACTGGTCTTCTTACATATGATTCATAATCCCTGTGGTCCGTATAATATGTACGCCCCCTGTATGTATAACGACCGTTGCGCACATCACTTCCCTAAAGATTTATCGGACCGTACGTTATGGAACGAGGAAACCGGTTACCCTATCTACCACCGTCGTGCTCCCGATGATGGGGGTCAAACTGTTCTCTACGAACACCACCAGCTTGATAACTCCTGGGTTGTACCCTTCAATCCGTACCTCCTTGTCAGGTATCGTTGTCATATCAATGTTTAAATTTGTGTTTCGACTGCCGCTTACATATATATGTTTGAGTACATAATGAAAGGCCCCGACCGAGCTATGGTCGACGATATGACCTTCGCAAATGATGAGATTCAAATCTTTCAGGACATGCGAACAATCGGTGCCGCCGAGGCATGCTGGCGAATATTTGAATTCGCGTTATCCAAACGATACCCTACTGTTGTTGCGCTACCCATTCACGCTGAAAATCGCCAACGAGTGTACTTTCGCCAACAGCAAGCAGCGCACATTGCACACCAACCGCCGCCCGATACCGAACTCACTGCTTGGTGTAAATGGAATCATGCGCACGCAGATAACGCCGACCACACAAAACTTTTACACAAAGATATGATTTCCCGCTTTCGTTTCGACAAAACCAAAAAAGAATGGGTGTCGCGACGAAACGCCGCACACACCATTGGCCGCATGCACACAATTCATCCTAATGCTGGTGATACTTTCTACCTCCGAATGCTCCTTCTATCACCTCATTCTCGCGGCGCGACATCGTTTTCAAACCTTCGAACTGTCGATGCCGAGATTCGCCCTACATTTCAATCGGCATGCCGTGCGCTTGGCCTCCTTAATGACAATACACAATTTAACGCTGTTCTCCGTGATGCAATCTTCACTGCGTCTTCTGCAATGGTTCGTGGCTTTTTTGTTCACATCGTTCTACATTGCGCACCCTTTGATCCCAATGGGTTGCTTGAAACGCACTGGCAACAAATGATTGATGATTTCCAGAGGAACCTCCGTGATGCCAACGTTGCCCTTCCTATCATCAAAACGATGCTTTTTCTCGACATCGAAAATCGGCTTCAAAGAGAAGGCAAACAACTTGAAGATGTTGGTTTGCTCTCCCCGCCTGTCATCGCTCGCGAGAAGCAAATCGCCTCGCTGAAAGACCGCGTCAACAAAATATTCCGCAGCTTATTGACGATGAGATTTTATACGATAAACAAATTCTCCAACACACTCTTGACACAAATCTCCCCCTCTTATGACCCTCGCAATACGCCGTCTTCCGCAGAGTTATTACCGCAGTTGAAAACAACGAACCGTTCTCGCTGTTCGTCGATGCGCAATCGGGAACCGGCAAAACATTCTGCTTCAATACAATCCTTGCATATCTTCGCTACCAAAATCGTGCCGCACTGGCTGTTGCTTCCAGCGACATTGCTGCCACACTCCTTTGCAATGGCCGAACCTTTCACTCTCGCTTCAAAGCTTCTCTGAACCCCACCTCAACTTATACACTCGATATCTTCAAACAATCGGCACTTGCGGATCTCATTCGAATGACTGTTGTTATTGTTTGGGACGAAGCCCCAATGATACATAAATTTCATCTTGAGACCCTCGACCGAACACTTCGCGACATTTGTTCTTCTCGCTCCCCTTTCAACAACAAAACAATCGTGCTCGCTGGCGATTTCCGCCAAATACTACCCGTTATTACCAAAGGGACACACGCACAAACTGTCAACGCATGCATCAAGTCTTCTCTCCTCTGGCAGCACTTCGAAAGAATTCAGCTCTCTGAAAATATGCGTGTTCTCACTCAAATAAATACACCCGAAGGCCGCCAATACGCAGAATGGCTTCTCAAGCTCGGCAATGGAGAACTCAATTCGTCGCCAAACGCACAACCCACAACTATACAACTTCCTGCACATCTCTGCTATGTCGAGGCCCGAAGGCACTCACGCATTGATTGCTTGGACATTTTCGCATTTCCAAACAAACAGTCACAATCCACATTGGTTAGCCGAACGCCTTATCCTCTCACCCACAAACAAATCTGCTTCTGCCTACAATTTCATAATTCTCGACAAATTTCCGGGTCCCTTCATCACATCACTCAACTCTGATTCTCTGCTCCCCAATGAACAATATCCGGAGTTCCCCGCAGATGCTCTAAATGCAATGAACATCCCTTCCCTGCCCTCACACATACTACGCATAAAAAAAGGGGCCCTTGTTATTCTCTTACGTAACATTGCAATGAGAAATGGTTTGTGCAACGGCACGCGTCTCATCGTCGACTTTATTACCAATAACAGACTGCTCCACGCACGTATTCTCCCTTCACTTGAACCGATCCTCCTACCACGTATTCTCCTCACCGTAACTGACCAAACCAGCCCCTTTCCTTGGCAACGTCGCCAGTTCCCCATTCGGTCAGCGTTCGCAATCACTATAAACAAATCGCAAGGTCAGTCCATCAAACATGCAGGGATCAATCTCGAACACTCGCGGTTTGCACATGGTCAATTATATATTGCTGCATCGAGAGTTGGCGACCCCACGCATATCCGTTTTGCAATCCCTGCCCCCGATAACCTTACAACTAACATTGTTTATAAAGAAATCTTAACATAGCACAACCGTCATACTGCATTTCCACCTCTCTACTTCCTCCCTTATCTCATGCCTTTTGTGCTTTGGATATTCCATCTTTTCGCTAACTTGGTGACCCCTTCCACAAATTTTGTCTAACCGCCCTCACACTTCTCTTTTTTTCCCTGTAGATTCTCCAGATAATTCCCCTAAACACAAGAAGCTGGAACTGTGGGCATCGACCGCTACAAGTTCTCCAGAACATTCCCCAAGACACAAAAGACTAGAAACCTCGACATCGGTTGTTGCTGCAAACATCCAACTTGCCGCTACTTCCACATCCGTTGTTCAGAGTTCAATCAATGCACCTTCTGCACTCGATGGCATCACCATTAGCCAGATCCCTCTCCCGCCGTCATGCCCCTCCCATCACAACCCACCGCCTCTACCATTACAACCTCCGCACCAATCCGATGGGATGCTTGGGTGCCTCTCATCAATAAAAATAATATCGAGCATATTATTGAACAACTTCTCTGGGAAGGCTTCCTCTTAATTGACCATGCTGCTTTCTCGCCCTGCACATATGACTTTTTTTTAGCATATAAAGACACCCGCACCCGTTCTCTCTGACGTCCTCATCCATCGCCCAACCCCAACATTCATTATGCACAAACAAGAACTTTCTTGATGAAAATCATCAACGACGACTATAACCAAACACCTTCCCCCTGCACACCGCGCCCCCAATCTCAGTACGAACGCATTACCACTGCCCACTATAAACAATCTTTCATTCGCTCAGCACCGTCGCCACAACAACCCCTTCTTCGCCCTCATGATGTGTGTCCCCCCGCCCCTCCCTGGTGGCTTCCACTAGAACCGTGGGGCGTCACACGTGCAACTGCTCTCATTCATAATATTCTCGCCTCCCATCACACATTGGATATCTATAATATTCCTCACCCGCCACGCATCTGGGATTACTTGGACAACCTCATTCTCCTTCATCACCAGGCAATGCAACAACCACTCCCGCCCTTTTCTGCCTACAGAGCAAATATTGTGCACCGTGCTATTGCGTACCTCCAAGCCTTCCCGCTGAGCCCTCCACGACTACCTCCTGCCATCACTACCCTCGACTACATATCGACCAACACAACAAACACATGAAAGGGCATTGCAAACCTGCCGATTTCCTGCTAGCCAAAAACTCCTGCAACAAAAATGTTGCCATATACGTACGTCTCCACCAACCTGGACAAAGAGCGAGGAGGCTGATGATGATCATCATGATGATCATCCTACTTCATCACGAGGAGGAGGAAAACAATTCTGATCATGGTGATGGTGATGATGGTGATGTTGATGATGATGACGCTGAGGAGGAGAACGTAGCAGAGGGCAAATCGAACGGTGCTGCCAGAGTAATCAACCAGCAGAAACTCACCATCATCATCATCATCATCATCATCACTATATGAGGGACGCTGAGCCCGGTTCTCAGCCTTTTCGTTTTGGTCACTCCGGGTAGACTGTGAGGACCCCGGCATCAATCTTCGTATTGGTAATAACAGCCTTGGGCACTGGGCCCGTTTCAAAAAAAAAAAAAAGGGACAAGTAGTAACACAGGATTTGCCTGCAACTGGCACACGACTGCAGAGTGATCAGTGGGGTGAATTTTCGCCGGCTCAAATCTGTTAACGAGTCCTGCAAGGCTGGTGAATTTTCAGAAAATTACTTTTTCGCCTGTGTTTGCAACCTCAACAATCTTTTCGATTCTGCCATCAAGCATTTGACTCTATCCCTCTCACACAAATATCCTAATTGCTGTTCGATGCCCCCGCATTCGAAATCGAAAATTCCCGCTCGCTCTCTTTGTCTACAATGTTTTGCCTTCTGTTTTTTCTGTCTTTCTTCGCCAGAGCATGGCTGCAACGGGTCCACTTGTTGTTTATAATTCCAAAAATGTCATTGTTTCCTTAAAAACAAATATGGGGTTGTAGGGTTTGAAAAACCGTAGAACCCCATATTTGTTTTTGTTTTTTTGCCTATTATTTTTTACGGAGAAAATCGTGTAGAAACGTGGCTGCGGTGCGGCCGACCCCACCTGCGGATGCGGCCATGAACATGGCCGCCCCTCGAGCTCGACCTTGCGGCCGGGATACATAGACAGACGGACGAAGCTGGGATATATCTTTACTAAGGAATGGGGTCTCAGTCGTGGAGAGGAAGAGTGACTCCTCCTCACAATCTCATTCTTTCAGCGCATATTTTTGAAGTTTTCTTTTTGGAGGGATGTAATGTTAACGTCGATGTCAGTTTCGCTCTGTCCTTGAGGGGACCACAAACCAAAGATGAAGTTATGAGGCAAACGGTTTTTAAAAAGATTTGGATTACAAAGGCGGACGGTTTATGCTTCAGAGTGTCTCCAGGCCAGAGTAACTTTCAAGTTGGGAAGAGTCTGGATTGAACGAGGAATGTTCATGATTGAGGATCTTTGGAATGATCTGCAGTCTGACTTACTAAGTGTCGACAATCTCAAAGTCAAGCTTAGTCGTCTCTGCCAAGTGGAGTCCCAACGATATGAGATTATTGGTGCAAATTCAAGATGGCCGAAAAAGTTTGTTGCAAGAACTTGCCGCAAAAGGTAAGTGGTGTACACCAATGTTGGCGATTAACCGGGAGGCACAACACTTCTACAAAAAGTTGGGTGGTGGGAAGGCGGAAGGTGGAGATAATGAAAAAGATAGGCTGTTGAAGAATTCACTAAAATTCAAGGAGGAAAAAATGATAACATGTGTCTGTCTAACCGAGCAGATTCATGTTTTCCTGGAGTTTTCAATCTGCGGAACACTACAACCAGTGTTATGTATGAAAGGTACTCCACTCAGGAACATATGGCTCGACATCGGGTTGTATGCGTAGGTGAAAATGGACGGAAGATTATAACTGCATCAATATTCTTCAAAATTTGGTATAAGTTTTTAATGTCAAAGCGGTAGCTCGACTGTGAAAACCCAAGCAGCTCATCCACACCTCTCTTTAGGAGTAGCTTTGTCTCTGAAATACTATCAAGAAAATTGGAAAATCTGCTACAAACTTTCTAGTTCCAAATGCTTATCGGTATTATGGTTGATCACACACGCACTAGATGTTGAGAGATGGATGAAGAGGTGCAATGTGTCAGATGTCACCACAATTCAGAAGACTCATCTCACCTCTGGGGTACTGTCCACTCTCGTTTCAGTTTTGAAAATGGTGGTCGCACGGACTCCCACCATTGGAAAGAAATAGGCGGTTTGACATAAGTGGCTTGGGACGTAAGCTTAGGCTATATCAGGCAAGTTGCACTTCTCACTATCTTATAGTAAAGGTTGGGGCTAAGTGGCGCTAGCTATCTGTGCAATGACAATCTAATGGATTCGAAAAGACTATTGTTGGAGGAAATACCCTAACAAGGGTTGCAGATAACACAACGCTGAACCCAACTATTCTAACGGGTCAGGTCTAAGTTAAATATAAATTGAGTGTCACCCTCAGACGGATCAACGTTACGGCCGATGCGTACGGGTAAACAAATTTTGTCAAATAGTCACGCACGTTGTAGCGAAGCACTCAAAAACACAGAGGATTAGTAGTAACCTCCGACTGTAGTGCTCGAAGGTTTAGTTAAATGGAATGCGTCACACAAAAATGCGACGGAAAAACTTTAAATTAGTCAAAACTCCGGCTATATTGCCGAGTAGGTTAGTCAGTTCGAGTCTGTGAACGACGAACGCGTCACTATACGAGATCAGTGGTTCACTCTGCCATAGACTACAATGTGAGTTTAAAATTAATGTAAACCTTGGCCATTGGCTCGGGGCAACCAAAAGACTAGAACACTTCAAATTCAACCTAATTTTGCCTTCAAACAGGACTTGGGCTCGGACCAGCAGCTAGACTAAGCTCCGGTCTTCTACTTATAACTAGACTGCTCCTCTTGTACCCAAAGTAGGAGTTAGCCCAGTAGGTTCATGTGCAGATTGAAAAATAGCAAGTACGGGGATCAATGCCATCTTGTTGTAAAGCTAACTCTTTTTCATAAGGAGTCAAGGCATACCCTATAGCACTACGGGGATTACGATTTCAACCCGCTCTTGGTCGGTATCCCATGAACATGAAGTTAGAAGTATTTAAGTTACGAATTTAGGCTGGCAGTTGTCTTCATAGGCCATATGAGAGTTGGTTTAGTCTCATTATTTTTTTTTTTTCTCCTTATAACCATTTAAAACGCTTACTTTATATTTTCGATTCCCGACTCTATGAGAAACATTTAAACTACCTATCTGAATAAACCTTAGATTGTACGATAGATTCATGGTAGGTAGAAAGGAAATGACGCGTGAGCTCCGGAAGTACTGTATGATGAGGGTACCGGCGTGCTGCCCAACTAAATGTGCAAAATAAAAATGTACCTTTCACATTAATTTAGATAGATATGTTGCTAAAAACTCATCGGTAGGGCAGATATGAGTTAATTCTACTTACGTGTTTTTTTCTTCTTCTGATTTATTTATTTATTCCTTGTTACGAGTCTACCTCAAATCGTGTGGTAGATTCGGCTACATTCCGGCTTGATCGACTATTCCTTGATTGAGCTAAGGAACGAAATCTTGCTAGTAAGACTGGTTCTAGAGCCTCAACTTGGGCGTGTTTCTAGAGAAACGTGCGATATCGAAGTGGGTATTGTTCCCTTGCATCTCGTCAACGTTACAACTAACTTTCGTTGCTAATAGGGATCGTAGCCCACAATCGATTCTATCTAAGCTTAGCGAAAAGAGCGATGCATTTAGGGAGAGGAAGTACGGGTGCTGGCGTGAGAAACGAGAAGGGAGTGAGAGCAGGCGTGAGCTGAAGCTGAAGTGAGCAAAAGGAAGCAAGTGTTAGAGCAAGCAAAGTAGCAATCACACCAACGTGGGTGTGAGCGGTTGCAAGCGCAATAAGAAGCGTGCGGGCAAACAAAAAGTCGAGATTGAGAGTGAGGATGAGCACACGTGAGCATTAACATGAAAGTGATCGGAGGCCACCAATATGCAATCGTGAACGAGAACGGGTCAATAAATGAGAGCTTGAGATCATTAGAAAGCAAGCAAGCCAACACAAGCAAAAGAAAGCAAACACATAAGAAAACAAGCTAGCGCAAGGGGTGCAAAGCGAATACGAGCGTAAACATTGTTGCAAATACATGCTCAAATGAGATTGAGCGGATGCATGAACAACGAAAACAAGTGATAGCGGACATAAGCAGCAACGTGAGCGAATATCATGAAAACAAGCGCACACTTGCGAGCTATAACACAGGAGTCGCGTGACTAGCGGGGCTAAAAGGGGCTAGAGGAGAAGTGGTAAAGACGAAGATGAGACAAAGGAAAGAAGAAAGGAGGAGGGATAAAAAATACGAAGGAGAGAGAAATAATCACGAGAGGTACGACTATCAATGATAATTTTCCTTGAACAGAACGCACCCCCATTGTGATTTTACCTGACTGGAGCTGTAAGCCAGGTCTTCGATATTATTGGGGAGAACGTTACAGAAGGATTGCACGGAACTGCAACTTTGTTATCATTGGATAATAGGTCGGTACGATTTTTGATTGAATTTCCACATAGCACAATAACCTAACGGCAAAACAAAGGGGATGCATGAAACTTCCCCTAGGTCTGAGTCTGAATGGTCCTGATGAATTTTAAGGGCTTTGAAAATATTGTAGGGGTTGGGCAGAAGGAGTCGGGTCTGGGAAGGAATGTTGTCCAAAGTTTCGAGAGAGTGAGGGACAAGTCATGAATGAATCAAAAGTTGACGTGTGAAGTGCATTTTGTGCCTTGCATTTTGTGCATGTGTATGCATGCAAGTGTGGGTCATAAATTCGTCTCGATTAGGCAACCTAAGAGTGAGTGGTTATCTGGGAATACGGACGAGGTGCGTCGCAATTGCGAAAGTGAGATTTACCGCCCATTCATCATCATACCCCTAATACATATAGTTATACTTGATCTAAAACACTTTAGTGTATCATCATCACTTTAATTTAGGTCTGATTAGGGCATTAGGTAAGAGAAGGTAAAATTTGACGTTTACACCAACAATCAATTTTTCTGCTTAGTGAACTCGAATCATAACATGTAGCCCGTAAGCCTTATTTAATCAAAGGGATTAGTGGAAAGAGGTTGAGAATTATCTTTGGTATTGGGATTACCTTAAATGTGGGAGACTGCCCAAAAAAGTCGACCGGATTTATAAGTTCGTCTGGGAGATCAACGTTGTTGTACTCGACATACACGAGTCAATCTTAAGGCGTTCTACCGTGCGTATACTTATGCTACAGTGGTTGAGAAAACAACCTCGACTGACCTACCTCTGCGAGTGCATGTAAAGGCCTTCACAAGTGGGTCAGTAGCTCAACTGAGATACACATGCCAAAGGATGATGTCAACTGTTTAGGTAGAGGAGAGTTGTACCTCGCAGGATCTCTGTCCTGTCACAGGGACCGTGAGAGGTATGGATAGCGTACACAGTTGGGGTGGTATTTTGTTGACGCGCCCAAGTGTTCACTCCTTCGTGACACGACTGTGAGGTTCGACACTTACTGCAACGTGTGAGACCGCCACGCCCGACAGGTGGCGCCGTTGTCAGGGATCTCGCTTTCCGGTCGAGCTCCTTAGTGAGCAAACTCGGGTATAGTTAGTTAGTGATAACGACAAAATCGACAATTTTCGGTCGATTAGCTTAGCCCGTAAAGTTTGGTTTGAAGGATTTCACGTATAAGAGAGTACAGTCTCGTCATGATACCTACTTGAATCCTTAGTAGGAAGACTTAGTTTTTGGGTAAACTAGTAGTAAAAATAAGACAGAAGTTGATATGATTACATTTCTATAAGATTATTAACATCATTGAGAGGTAAATAAGTACCTCTTAGGCACCCGTGTTACCTCGATGTTTGTCGTTAGAAAATTGTCATAAGCATACGAAAAAAAATCTTACGGTTTGTACGTCTATACCATCCAGAGTAGTTTTTGCTTGTATCGGTTAGGTCAGGTAACCTCCGTACTCCACAAATTGTATTAATTACCTTAAGAAAACGGTCATGGCGCCTAAGGCTCGTAGATCAGGCGCAAGAAGAGGAAATGGGGGACGACAAGGAAAAACCGCTAAGAGACCCATTGACTTAACGAGGGATAAAGAGAGTCGGAGAAAAAGAGGAAGAAGAGTTGGGAGAGACGGGAGAAGAGTTAAGGATGCGTGAATGTCAAAACGAGTGGCATGAACTCGCCCCTTCCACCAAAAAGATAGCTTATCATTTCTACAAGTATGAACAACACTACTGTACTTCGCCTCCGCATTTGAGCCACTTACCCGCTCCCGTCCGCCCACATATCCTCCACCTTCTTCTTCTGCTTTGCCTCAGGAGCGACAACTAATCATTCTTCCTCAATTAGGTCAGTCAGGGTTTCAACCAACGTCACATATTCATGATCCTCCCGTTGTTTCTCAAGTTGCGCCATCTGACCATCGATTATGCATTACACTTTTACTTTCCTTGTTATGTTAGATGGAGATATGTAGACCGATTTCCTACCTATTGTACAACAAGATTATACGAGCAACAAATTTATTTTGAATAAGTTAGGGGTTAAGTTTACACTCGGAAACGACTTAGGAGACGCGTGACGACGGACCCGAGGTCGAAATAGAAGGAGGAGCGGAGCTTAGCCCGAGTCTTGGAGAAGACCGAGGAGTGCGAGCAAAAAAAGAATTCCTCGTCGAGGTCCGGAGACTAGCTTTGTGGAAAAGGAGGTCCTAGACCACTTAGCTAGGTTTTCGGTTTTTATTAGAGAAGCGATAGGAGTACGGTTCTCTAGAACGTGGAGAGAACCTTTGCTAGAAGTTGAGAGAAAATTTGAGGAGGAGAATAAGTTAGGGGTTAAGTTCACATTTGGAAACGACTCAGGAGACGCGTGACGATGGACCCGAGGTCGAGATAGAAGGAGGAGCGGAGCTTAGTCGAGTTTTGGAGAAGACCGAGTAGCGCGAGCAAAAAAAGAATTCCTCGTCGAGGTCCGAAGACTAACTTTGTGGAAAAGGAGGTCCTAGACCACGTTAGCTAGGTTTTCGGTTTTTATTAGAGAAGCTAGAGGGGTACGGTTCTCTAGAACGTGGAGAGAACCTTTGGTAGAAGTCGAGAGAAAATTTGAGGAGGACTCTAGGTGGCTAGGGACTCTCTTCGAAGTTAGGTGGCACTTGATTGAGGCGTGTTTCTGGGATAGGTCGGGAGAGTACGAAAGGGTTTTGCATCGGACGCTGCTCGACCAAGATGAAGGTGCTCGAGAGAGGTGTGAGGACTCGTTAGTGGAGGTAGCTGAGAGGTTACGTCCGGTGAGGTAGGCCTGTCAATGAATAGATACGACAGGGGGGACCCTTTCGGGACCTTAGAGCGCGCTTGGAAGATAGGGGTTGGATACGACGTAACCCTCCCCAGAATTTTGAAGGAGGGAGAAACCCTAGCTGAGTCCTTCGAGATCTACAGGCAAGAAACAATAGTTCGTTTTTCAATAGTTTCCAAAGAAGGTACTCACTGGCGAGGCCGAAATCTTCCTGTCCCCCCACGATAGGGAGGTTTTTGGAACCGACTTAGCTGAAGGAAAGGACTTGTTGGGTATCGCAAGGATAGCCAAGGACCGGCTTGGAAGGGTAAGAGGGGGAGTAGCGGAAGGGCGTGTGGTGGATAAGGTTGAGTATCGAGGGAAGAGAGAAGTCCTGCGAGCGGATCACGGCCGCACCTGGGAAGTTCCTGCTTGGGCCTACCGTTTGCTCTACCCCGACGACGCCGAGGTGAGGAAGGTCCAAATTAGAGGCCCGATAATTAGAAAAATTCCCCCTGGGAGAAGCAAAGGGGTACGAGATATTCACCCTATGTTAGGAGTCTCTAAAGCATACGGATTTTGAGTTGTGGGCGTTGGTAGGCGACTTCATCAAACCCCTATTCTTGGGACAGGCCGGAGAAGTGGATAGAGACCTGATTAGACGGTGTTCGCAAGAAGGGATTAGGGGCATTTTCGATCTGGAGATTGCCAACCTAGTGTTAGCTGCTAGGGAAGAGAAAAAAATATGCGACTCTTGGTGGACCGTGACTAGCGAAGAGTCCGAGGGACAAGGATCAAGTGAGGGGGAAGGAAGCTCGGAAGAGAGTGACGAGGCGGAAGGGCAAGGGAGTGACTCTAGGGAGGAATGCGACTAGAAATTGGTGATAGGGTGCATGGAAAGTGTGGTTGAGCATGGGATCGCCCGATCACCTAAGGCCACTTACATGGGGCGAACCGAGGAGGATACCGAGTTAGGGGCAAGATTAAGCAAGTCAGCCGAAGGAGGGGCCGAGGGGGCGGAGGCTATTGGTAGGGCCTTAAGGAGCACAGAGGTGCCCCTCAGAGAGAGAAATACGGAGCTACTAGCAAGTTCCGAGGAGCGTTTGCACCGGGAAATGGAGCCGCGAGTACCTGTAAGAGAAAGGATGCAGAAGCCACGACGAACCTTCCCAGTCAAAACCCGATGGTCAGGTCGCGTGGACACGGAAGAGAGACCACCAACTTTACATATATGTAACACAACGAAAAAATGGGTTATAATTATAACAAATAATACCATGCTAAGGAAAAAATGCAATTTGCCAATAGTAAGCGTCCTCAGATATAACAATAACGAGAACATTAACTTCTACTCCCCGGCTTTGACAGAAGTATATTGTGTCGAGGGGCAGTGCAACCCTTTCCCAAAGGGATAACATCTTATTCATGAGCCCTGCTCAAGGATCAAGCCTCACTGCATCTCCCTCCGATTCCAGCATTTGCACCTTGCAGACCCTTGCGGATAAAGTAAGCAACCTCACCGTACACGCTACGAGGTGTACGGCCCCGTCCTGTGTTGGTGAACCTGCTTGTTGCAAGACGGATGGGGAAGCAGCCCCTACCTCCTCGTAACACGCACTAGTCGCCTCCCTCATCGGCCATGGTCTGACAAGGTTCAAACATTTTCCTCCTATTAAGTAGTAGTGTAGCCATTTTACCACAAGGATTAGATGACAACACCCCACTATGGACCATGAGCAAGTTCCGGCGTGGGTCTCATTACCACCTTCAAGACTAGATTATAACTTCTTCAAAGCCCTCTCTAAGGGACCTATAACATAGGGTTGCAACTTTCTTAGGGTAGACTTTACATATTGACCATTTTCTCGCGACAATCACTTTCTGAAGGAACTGGTCACTCCATTCACCTCCGAATCCGCATCGGACGTGGATTCTATGTAACATTTCTAACCCATTTTAAAAGACCAACCCATACATATAGAAAAAACAAAATGCATATAAATGAATAATCCAGATAAAACAGCTTCAAAGGGTTATACGTAGCCAGAATGAATTCAGATAGATAACTCATGTAGCTAATTATAGATTAATAAGACTCATATCAAAAACATTAAGCACATAGTCTTATATGAATCGACTTTTAAATATGCTTACTCGACAGAAAAATTTCGATGCAGATGGATGAATTTCATAGATAGACTCAGAAGTTTAATATCAAAATGATAAACTCAAGTACTTAGATAGATAGGATGTCTATGACTTATCCTTACGGGAGTGCTTAGGTAAGAAGAAAATACCTATTTCTTCCCCAAGTCATTTCCTATCATTAGTTCACTGTGATACTGCCATGATAACTTAGTCAGCTCATCGACTATGTTAGAATACCAAAGATCCTTGCTTGGGTAACGGAACATGCAGAGTCGAGACGATCCGTCTATGATATTAAATACGCATAGCATCGTCCGTATTGCTTTATGGTACCTTGGTTCGCAAATGTATAAACTGCAATTGCTACCACTCATCACCCACTTACATAACGCCACTAACAAAATTTGTCGTTTTGCCTGGATCATCAACCTGCACTTAACCTGGGTTCGTTCTCTTAAGGATCCCGGTAGGCAGCCGAGATCCCCAGCAATGACGCCACCTGTCGAGCGCATCGGTCCCACACGGGGACCCTCCAGGCCACGTCACGCAAGATTATGCAGGACTTGTCGCTGAGAGCGTTTGCCGCTCCGGCCGAGTGCGCCAGCCGTACCTCTCGCGAGCCCCTACGACAGGACAGGGTCACGCGAGGCACCGCTTACCACCATCTGCGGGAGCTGTCACCATCCCTTAGGTGGGCGTATCCCCGCCGAGCTACTGAACCATATGCGAAAGTTTTTCGTATGCAATTGCAGAGGTGGCTCAGCCGAGGGCATTTCTCGCTCGCTATAGCATAGGGGGTACGCGCGGTCGAACGCCCAAAATCGAA
The DNA here is from genome assembly GCA_003427395.1 of Chara braunii. Classification (NCBI taxonomy): domain Eukaryota; kingdom Viridiplantae; phylum Streptophyta; class Charophyceae; order Charales; family Characeae; genus Chara; species Chara braunii. The sequence goes on along the minus strand of BFEA01000712.1, from coordinate 134,836 downwards.
CCCGTACACGAATCGCCGTACTGGGGGGCTGACGTCCAAAACGCGACTCGTCGCCGGTCGACTAGGACGCACTATACACACCACGCGTTACACCATGACACTCACACTTACTCACGCATAACACCCAAAACGCACACAGAACAAAACACCATAAACAATGCCACAACACGACGACTCCTAGTCCCTTTAGAATCCGACCCATAACCTTCCGAACCGAAATTCGGTGAGGCGTCGCACGTAGGACTTAGTATAAAATTGTGCGGACTTAGGGTCTCCTCATATTGACTCGCAATGCCAATGTATGCAAGCAGTCGCAATGATGGAGTACTATGTGGTACCCATAACCATGCGACCCTCGTTAATCGCGAGGGTCGCGTTCGACACTCAAGTGTCGGGTGACATGCGCCTTGAGGGTTAACCTTACGACGCTGGACAACCGCCATGCGCGGTTGACGACCACACCCTCTTCTGCACCCTGTGCAGAGGGGTTGGGTAGACAGCTTCAGAGTTGTTGTGGCAGCCAGGGGTCAAGGGGTTTGACTTTGACGGCTGCTACGGACTACAACGTCCAACTATAATGACTCTAAAAAGCAAAAGGTCAAAGGGGACCTTCCTTCTCTCTCAGTGCAACACTTACCTAATTACTATGCACGGCCTCAATGGGTCGAGCGAACACAAGACACATGATATATTAAAGGTTATGAGATAGGGGACGATCACCCTTACAATCACGGTGTGGCTTCCTTCAAACATGTATATACATATATAATCATACGCAAAACCCAAGTTCGGACTTCAATTCACAGAACATACCTCTAATCACATCAAAGATCCACATCAATAGAGCACACACTACACGGGTTCAACTTCAACCATTCTTTGCACTCACACCCCTTGCCTTAGCGATACGAGCCTCACTCTTTGTGCAACTCTTAAAATAAAGTACTCAGCATCTTTATTAAATGACCATTCAATTAAAGTCCGGGTAAAAGTAGAACAAAACGACACAAAACACAGGGCTAAAACCTTTTTAGGTTGAGTAGCAAGAGTAGTTTAGAGTTGAGTCGAAAACCGATCTGTTATCAAAAGATAACAGAAGATGATCCTTGTAGGATCAACTCGAAGATAGTTAAGCCTTGAAACAATCTGAGTAACGGTGACATGCAATACAGCACAGGTAAAAGAAAAGTAGTACTTATGTTTATGCCAAGGGGAGAATACTCCCTAAGTCGTAGCCTAGCTCTTCTACTAGTACCAAGTCACTGAGTATCTCCCCTATTCAGGATAAATTTGCTAAGTAGTTCCTAGATGAAAAATATTCTAACTCCTCAAATTCCCTGAAATTTTGGCAGCGCTTCCTGTAGAAAAAGTGCCTGTTCTGAATTTCTACAAGCTCAAAAACGACTAACTGCTCCACATTTGCAGAAATTTCGGCAGCGCTTCCCGTAGGAACAGGAGGCTGCCAAGATTTATACGAAGCTGAAAGGACAGAAAGACAAAGCAAACTATATTTGGGATTATCTTCTGACACCTTTTTGATGATTCAGGATCAGTGATAGCCTGCACGACCTCTAGATGAGATTGTGAGCTAGCACTGACCCTAACTCCTAGCAGGGTCAGTCCTATCTTCATCCCAAGTTCTCTCTCCCATCATTCATCTGACCTACCTATGGCTCCAACACTTGGCGAGCATCTAAGCAGCTAACCTATCGAAAGGACGCCCCAAAGTGAGAGCCCACAAACATGCATAAACAAACATCTCTCATAATACCACATAAATTTGTCCAAGTAGTTCATTAGATCATTCAGTTATTCCCTTTAGTAAACCCCCCTCACTTATGATATAGGATCAGACAAGGCCCTAACTTAAGGGTATGTCCAACCTGCCTAAGTAAACAAGTAAAGTACACACAATTGGACTGCCATAACTTAAGGCTATGCCCAACACCAGATAAACTCTAGTTATAAAACATATGACCAGACCGCCCTAACTTAAGGGTACGTCTGACTTCTACTTAAATTGACGACATGAAGCATAAGACTAGACTGCCCTAACTTAAGGGTATGTCTAGCCAGCCTTACACGAGTTACATAGGGCATAGGATTAGACTGCCCCAACTTAGGGGTGTGCCTAACCTGCCTAGAACAAGCACGAACGACGAATGGTCAGACCGCCCTAACTTAAGGGTACGTCCAACCTACAGACAAGTATGAACGACGAATGGTCAGACCGCCCTAACTTAAGGGTACGTCCAACCTACATCACATCAACGACAAGAGTCTATCACCAGGCCGCCCTAACTTAAGGGTACGCCTTGCTGGCCTAAGCAATTATAGTTACATAAGACAGGAACTGTCTGTTCAAAGTACAATGACGTATGACTAAGCCGCTTTAACTTAAGGGTACGCTTAACCTCCGTAACGACAATCATATAAAAACAACCATTGATACATGCACAGACTATATGTGTTTCTCTCTTATTAGGCAAAGGATCAGACCTACCCAACTTAGGGAGACACCCAATCCTGCCTTGTGTTTAGAAGGGAAAATAAAACAAGTTTATACTAACTCGCTGATCCTTTGTCTTATTACGAGCATAGGACCGAGCCACCCTAACTTAAGGGTACGCTCAGCCTGCCCAGGTTATCTTCGTTATATTCTTCATATGTCTCCTCCTCTTCTTGTTCTACCTGACTTACTGACTGACTTTCCCAACTTAGGGTGCCCGGTCTGCCAGATGTCATAGGTTCGTATAGTATGTATCAAAGTTGTATACTTTGGTTGACCTTTGTGTTCATGGCTTATGACTGAGCCGCCCTAATTTAAGGGTACGCTCAACCTCATGCCTGTGTCCCTCTAAAAAAAAAAACACCCAGAATTGAGTCCACGCAACTGAGAGTGTTCCCAGTTCTGTTTTCAACAATCCATAAAAAAACACTAGGATTTTGAGACCTCCCAACTTAGGGTGTCCGTCTTCCTGTTCAGAAACCCCCAAAAGAAACAGTGACCGGTCCGTCCAACTTAGGAAAGGCCCAACCCTCAAAACCATACAATCAACCAGCAAACATAAACAAAACACAGCACTGAGCCCACATCAACTTAGAGGAGCTCAGCCTTGGGTTGACCCGGTCAAGCGCATGCCAAACACCTACACCCCACCTTCCCCCAGTTCATCTTGTTTTGAATTCACTCAAGTTTATCTGAACACTCATACATACTTGTTCATTTAATCCTTTCGCAATACATGTCCTGACATACATAACAAAACAAAAGATAATATCCTTACATAATATTATTCAAGTACCCAAGGATAGCAGATAGGGGAAGGGATCACACGCGTTAGACGAGATTATACCTGAAGTTCCCTGCCTCCAGAACCCCGCCTGGGCTCTGGCAGAGCTCCCGCAATCGGTGGGTGGACCTCCCACAAGGTCTTGCTGCGGTCCTACGGGTTACAACCCCGCCTGCCGCCTTCCCCTCGTAACCTTAGACTAGACTGAAAGTAAGAAGGATAGAAGGAGAAAGTACAAACTCTCGAGATCCAAGAGAGGGACAATTTCAACTCACAGTGAGAGGGCCTTGGAATCTTCATGTGCCTGAGGGTCCCGCAATGGCAACCAACGCATCGGCTTGGTCACCTTCTGAACTCGATCAATTCCCCGACGATCTCCCACATCGCAGTACTGACCCCCTATTTGTCTAGTCTGATCACCTCCCCAAGTCCCAACATCTCCCCTCAGCCTAGTTGTGGCGCCTAGCCGCCTGTAATAGTCAACAACAGTCGGCGGTAGTGTGCAGCAGCATACAACGACCAACAATAGACAGCAGCTCGCCTACATTCAACTTAGAGTAGTGGTTGTTTGCGCACAGTATACAGCAGCAGGTCATGCGGCCAACAGCAATACGCAGCGTAGTCAACAGCAACAGCCATTGATTTCCCGACGACTTTCCGGATCGCAGCAAACGGCCCCTCTTCGACAGTCTCAATCCCTTCCACAAGCTTGCAACCTCTCGAATGGCCGCAGTCAACGGCGTTGCCACTCCAGCCGTAATCTCCACACCGTCATCATAGTAACCCGCTGAAAACTCGGCTATAGCATCTACGGTCCAAATGCCCCTCTGTGGTGGCACTCCTCTGTGCCGTAGCATTACGTAGTCCAACGCAGGTAGTAGTAAGGCACACAGCGGTACCAATAACGAAATACCCAACAATTACGACGGCTAGTGACAACCAAGGCGCCGCGGCCGTGACACAGCAGCAGCCGGCCATAGCAGATTGTGGTTACGGCCTTCACCCCAAGCGAACCACTCCCGGCGGCCACGCAGACTTTCCACTGGCCACATAGTATGTATTCGCACCTGGGATCAGACTTTTAAAATGAGTTTTTGCCCTTTTGTGTGTTGCACCAGCTAAACTCCCCACCTTACCGTACCCTTTTGTCCTTGTGTCAAAATCTGACAACCGACCCGTAAGTCAGCCCTGCTGCTAGCCTAATGAAGGAGGGCATCACCACTTGATGAATCAATTATCAGACGTGTAGACTGTAGTTGACCTCATGCGTGAGACTTTCAAAAAGATTGTGTTCAAATAGAACACGACCCTATTTCTTCCGGCATGGCAGCGACCTCTTTCCCTCKCTTGCACCGWSGCTAAACTTACCCTGGGTAGCAATATGTTGCCCCGAGGTACACCAGCAGCAATGCGACGAACATCCCATAGCGACACCCAAGATAGCAATGTCATTCCAAGGTTGCAGGCTATGCCCTGCCTCTCGCAAAGTTTGACTACTATTCTAGGCACAAACGTTGTTCCTCCGGTCAAAGTGTCGCTACATAGCCTAAAAAGGCAGCGCCCGAATAGAGCACACCCCCTGTGCTCTACTCGAAGTGCAGGCAGAGTGTTAGCAGAACATCAATCAGAGACACGGCGCACTCCGCGACCGTGCACAACAAGTGCAGCGTGCTCAGCAGCAAGCACGATATGGCGACAACCAGCAGTAACACATAATAGCAGTATGTTGACGCTGGAAGTAACATCAATCACTCCTCGACCATACGGCAGCAGCAACCTGCTGCAGCTCGAAACAGTATTAGTAAACCCCTTTGATATATAGCAGCAATAACACCGCTCGGACCTAAAACGGCAGCCTGAAAACCTCTCGTAACCTTGATGATAAGCCAGCTATACCAACAGGAACTCGACATTGTACACCACAATCCCTAGGCTATGGCAAAGGCCTAAGTTGTGGAACCAGCAGTGCAATGCCCTGCACTCAGCACTAGCAGTTTGTCGTTGTTGAGGATAGCCACGACACCACCTGAACACTCAGCAGTAGCAGTTTCTCTGTGGACAAAACAGCAATGTCCGCATGTTGCAGCCCAACAGCAAAGTTCGAGCATACCACTTAATCCAAGTCCCTCAATCTCATACCGCACCGTCGAGCTCAGTAATGCACACCTCCCTTATACTTCGTCAGAGTGTTGGCGATGCTTAGCAGCGAACAGTAAGACGCAGCCTCCTTAACCAACTGCAGTCCAGCTGCCACAACTAAGCTCTACTGCAGTGCATAGCCACACTATACCAATAACTCAACAAGCAACGTGGTAGCTCTGTTGTAGCAGCATCCGGATTCCCATATTGGTAGTAACAAGGTCACAAAATTTCAAGTGGTTCATCCTTTATTCTTCTGATCATAAAAGGGACAGTCCCCGCGTAGCCATTCGGTAGTCAAAAGCCTCGTTCGCTAGCGGGATTGGCCAGACAACTCAACTCACCGCTTAAGCACAACCACGCATCACCATCCCAAACTGCAGATCGAGCCTGACTCCTCTCTATACCCAGTTCACATGCCACAATCACCCAACTGATTTGTCGTGATTATACGCAGCAACGCTGCCTAGTGCCACCATCATCAGCACCCCAAAATACTACTTCCTTCCACTAACTCGAATTCAAAACGAGCTGGACATGCCCATCCTTCCCTTCTCTTCCCCCATACCACTTTCTCCCTCCCGCCATACGAAGACCACGACTCCGATGAGCGAGGGGTAGCAACCTCCAATGAAGGATATGACCACTCACGAACGTGAGCACTATGATGCAGGAGACGGTCAGGCCGCACGTGGCAATAACACGAGCTACAAATGGTAACGATGAAGGTGACCCTGATGACGAGTGACCTACGCAGGCAGTAGGCCATACTCCACTAGTCACCAACTTTGCAAAATGAGAATGGGCTTTCCGTTAGAACACTGAAAGAGACACTATAATTTTAATCTTATTTCATATATTCTCCATACAACAACGCATTCAGCTACAATCTCTCCCTCTCTTGCTAGTATCCTCTCTGCAGCTGCTGGGCACGCGAACGCACCTGGTCAGCCGCTTGGCTAGGTCCAGTCAGCAACGAGGGGAGAAGCCTGAGCCACACAAACAGCAGAAATTGAAAAGTCGGCCATATGATGGCAGCCATAACGACGACTACCACAAACTTGACTGCGAGTCTTCTGATGGTGGGGGGCCACAGCGAGGGGCATCAGACCCCTCGAACAGCCTCCCGAATCTTCCCCTGGATCACGGGAAGATACACTTCTCCAACGTAGCTTGCTGCCTCAGCCTCTCGGCCAGGTAAGTTCTCCTTCCTCCCTTTATCTTCCCCCCCCCCCCCCCTCTCTCTCTCCCTCTCTCTCTGTATCGTTTCTGTTCGCTCGTTGCCATTCCATCTGCCACCCCGCTTCTTCACTACTTCGTTCCTTCAGCCCTTTCCAGCATCCTCTTATCCTTCAAAGCGGAGGTATCCAAAGGTAAAACAAAACAACGAGCACCGCCACCGTGACAGCCAACGAGAGGAGTGGGGTCGAGAGGGCACCGCAACACCGCCCGTGAAGGCAGACAGAATCACCACCACACGGAAGATAGACATGATGATGGCCTTCAGGCGGGCTGGACCGTGATGAAGAATGGTAGCTGGTCACAGAACAGTCACCACCGCCACGGGCCTCGCTGTACTGCCCTCCAAACATGCCAAAACGAAGGTGAATCTTTCCCTTAGAACTTGGGAAGATACATCCCCATCTCCCCCCCACCTTCTTGTTAGTGACCGCGCAGCTGCTATCATTCGTACCGGCCAAACCACCCATCTGATCCAATCTCCGACGCTGCCATCAGATCCGGAGCGCCYTGAAACCTCAGATTAGCATCTTCRTGCGCCCCAAAYGGTCAAAAAACGGCCGAGATTCGYSTATTTCCACTCCCACCATAGCCGTTTTCGTGGCACCTCCGCGCACCATTTTTCTGTTCTTCCTCCCCTACCACTTGTCCCCTCCACGATCCAACAGCCCCACCTGGTCCGCCTTGCCTCAGATCCTCAGGCCATCACCTTCCCCTGCCAGATTCCGTTAAGAAGCGAGCATGCCGTAGCCTTCTTCTCCGACATAGTTCCTAGCCCCGACGTTTTTTTTTTGTTTTTTTTTTTTCCCCTCCTTTGAATGTACCTGGCGCGAAACCGCGTCCAGGTTCATCGCTCTTTTACTATTGCCCCGACTGCTTCCTTTCTCGTGCCGCTGTACTCTCCTGTGCTATCCTCCTCTCTAACCCTTCCCCTCTCTCCTCCTATGCTATCACCCTCCCGATAGTCGCGCTCCCTCACCCTTCCGGATGGCATTCAGCAAAGAGAGAGCCCGACCTCTCTATTTATGCGAGCTTGCCTTGTGCTGGGCCCATGCTAGTCTTCTCTGCGTCGTCCCAACCCTGACGGATGTCCCGAAGGGCAAGCCGTGGGCACAGACCCGGGAATACCATCATAAGCTGACCGGGCCCGGGTAATTCAGAACTCAGACTCCGTCGTCCGGATCCGAACACGGGTCTGTACTTCAACAGTTCGTGGGTGCATCTACTGAGCAAGGTTCCGAAGTCTTCACAGCTGGTCCTAAGGCTGGCCCAGGACCAAGTGCCATAACGGGACTAAAAATAAATAAATAAATAGTAAAAATATAAAAATAAAGAAAACAAAGGTAATAGAAAAAAAATTGCAGAGAACTTTAGGAGGGAACGGAGTAGGGGAGAGGTCGTTGGTACTTGGGCCTCGGCCCTACCTCACAGGCCCGCGGTTGGATCCCCCTTCCCCCCGCAAAACTAAGAGGGATAGTCCTGCGGGACCCTCAACCCCTCTATTTCCTTCAACCTGCACTCCTCCGCTCCTCTGCTGCAGACTGCTAGCCTCAATCCCAAGATCCATCTGGTGAAAGTTCAATGCTATAACCAATATGGCTAAGCCCCAGCTTAGGTTAGCAATGCGCCAACTTGCATATAGATGGTAACCGTGGCCAGCCTGGGCCTGTGGCAGCAGCGTTAAGGCTGCTGCTTGTCTTCCCCTCCAATCCCGAGGCCCCGTACATGACGTCGGGGACCGAATCTTGCTCGGTACGTCAGGTTTGTAACCCCCCATAGTGCCGCGTGGAGGCCACCGCTTGTGTCTATGGTTCCCACGCACTGGCCCTTTGCTGTACGAAGGGGTAAATCTCCCCCTTTGGCTGCCGTCGCACATGCAGCACAAGTGTGCTGCCACCTAGCGATCCACTCTCACAGGCGCATGCCGTTATGGACGCCGGTGCACTTTGGTCAACTCAACTAAGAAAACTTTTCCTATCCTTAATCAAAGCCAAAATAATGTTGTTGGCGGGCGTGCTGACTCTATAGCCTCAAGAGGAAAATTCATCACGCGCGCCTAAAACTGCGCGCCCACATACTCTCTACTTCCCGTCAACCATTCAGTCCACGTGAACCAGACACAACCGCAACTTCGCAAGGTATACTCAGATTCTGAACAAACCTTATTTTCTGTCACTTGCAAAAACCAGGGCGGATACCCCTGTAAAGGTATTCGCGCCGACAGCGGGAGCAAGAGTTCCCTCGTGATAGGGCTGGGTGTTGGGCACTAAGGAGGGACGAAGAAGGGACCCTGAGGAGGAGGGAACTAGGAGAAGAACGACCAACAGAAATTGGGGGAGGACCGCGAAGATGGGCTGGGAGGGAGACCGGTCCCGCGTGGGTGCAGGAGGAGGCAGTAGGAAGGAATGTGGGAGGATTCGGAGACGTCTGGAGAGGGTTTAGGGGCCAAGAAACCATGCGTTGGGAACGCGAAGACCCGGGTGAAAGAATCCGTCATGAGGAGGAACCATGGGGACCTCCGAGGGCTCGACCTCGGATGGAAGATTTAAACTCGGCTTGGTACAAACCCTACGATGGGCCGACGAAAGGTCCTTACTTCCGTCGATATGACGACCGTCGAGTCCGCTACTACGATGCGAATCTAGGGTTGGAGTCGCTCTACTTTAACGAAAGGGACGTGACTGGGTTCGTAGAGAAATGAGACAGTTACACTTAGCGGAAGAAGTTCTCGGAGAAAGAATGGATCGACCATTTTATACAACATTCGGACCCGGAACTGGACCAGGCCATTAGGGCCATACACCCGGCTGATGGGAGGTGGAAAACCTTCAAGAGCAGCTTATTGAGGATCTTCACATGTGACATTCTGATCCCCACGATAGAAGGTTTGCGCCGAGTCACGACAGGGGAGCAAGAAAATCTGCTGGCCTTCACTCGAAGATTCAAACGTTTGTCGCAAGCTTTGGTGGATAGAGGGATGCTCTCCGAAGTAGACAGGTGCATGATGTTCATGTTGCACCTGCCTGCAGAAAAGAAGAAGGAGGTTTTCAAGAGGGCCCCTAGAAACTATGCGAATTTCGATAGAGTCGCCGAGGTGGTCTTTACGGGGGGAGGAGTGGACGTGCGAGAATACATGAAGGAGAGTTTGGACATGGCACTCTGGAATATGCGTACTCAAAGAAGCGATGGTCCTCGCGGGAACGAGAGGCAGCCTCCTGGACCTCCCGGCCAACGCTGGGGAGGAGGACCCACGGGTTGGTGGAACGAACCCGGTAACCATGGGAACAGGAGAAACGACCGAGAAACTGGAGGGAATCTGGTCTTGGAATGGGGGAATTCCCGCTGGAAGGATGCGAGGGATGGAAGGTGGGGAGACCCTCCCCAACCTAGGACAGTGGGGGCTCGTCCCGAGGTGAGTCAGGCTAGAGCGCTGCAGCCGCCGGGCCCTCCAACTACCATGGGGCAGCGCCTCAAGTGGACCCTCGCCCTAACAATCCGCCGCCTCGAAGCGGGTGAGTATATTGCAATGAAGACGGTCACATCAAGCGGGAGTGCCCTAAGGTTAGGAATGGTAAAGTTGAATGAGAACAAGTGGGTTGTTTGGGGGGATGATGGAGAGGCGGTCTCCTTCTATCCCTCGATGAAGGTAAATGTGGACAAAAGGACAGCCCTTCAAGAGGCAAGACTGAGGAAGAAGCTTGAGGTTAGTAGGACCTATAACTCATCCCGCGTCCAGATGACGGAGGCACCGGGGAAACGTGTCCATAAGTGAGCCGCAGGTGTCTAGCATCAAATCGTTGAGACTAAGCCGGAAGAAGAGGGACCTTGCCTAAGAGTAAGGACCCAAGTTGGGGCCGGACCGTCTAAGAGCAAGGAGGTCGCAACAGAAGGCGGAGGGAGAAGAAGCGGCGACGACGACCAACCGATGATCGACGCCAAAATTGCAGAAGAACGGAAGGGGGAAGAGCCCATGTCACCTAAATCGCCTAAGAAAAAAAGACCGAAGAAGTTCGAGATGAAGTGCACCTTAGACGAGATAGACACGGTTGTTCCCCTGCGAAGGACTCTAATGCAGTCGATGCAATGCACTCTCCTGGAGTATTTGGCGGGCATCAAGAGCGCTAGAGACGAGCTCCTGAGCATCACCAAGAAGGTGAGGATTCCGCTCGAAGGAGAGTCCACGGTTCCTAGGGATGGACCTGCCAAGGAGGAGGTGCAGTCTTCTCGAATTACGATGGAAGAACTATCGGCCAGTTTCGTCTCGGAAGAAGAGACTAAAAAAATTTGTGTTTAGGAGTAGCCAACTCCAAGCCGTGGTGAGTGGACAGAAGATGAGGGCCCTAATGGACAATGGGTCCAATTCTACCGTGTGCAGGGTTGTCGAGCCCCGGCCCCGGGGCCCCGGCCGGGATCCCGGGGGCCGGGGGCCGACAACCCTGGCCCCGACAAAAAAGTAAAAAAAATAAAAAATAAAAAATAAAAAATAAAAAAAATAAAAATATAGAGGGGTGCGCAGCCGCAGCCTGCACCCCCTGGGCCAAACTTCAATATTGCAGTTTTGGCCCGACCTCGGCCCCCCCCCCGGGGCTACACCCCACCCTCATACGCCCGGGGTAGTGCGGGCGCGGGGCCGGGGGCGGGGCCCAGTGGGCGGCGGGGCCGGGGTTGGCTGGCAGCGGGGGCGGGGGTGCGGGG
>BFEA01000712.1:93335-123258 GCA_003427395.1 Chara braunii | reverse complement strand
AAGCGCGGTGTCGAGCGCATCGGTCCAGCACGGGGACCCTCCCGACCTCGTCACGGAGGATTTTGCAGGACTTGTCGCGAAGAGCGTTTGCCGCTCTGTCCGAGTGCGACAGCCGTACCTCTCGTGAGCCCCTACGACAGGACAGGGTCACGCGAGGCACCGTTTACCTCCACCTGCGGGAGTTGTCACCATCCATTAGGTGGGCATATCCCGGCCGAGCTACTGAACCACATGCGAAGGCTTTTCGTATGCAATGGCAGAGGTGGCCCAACCGAAAGCGTTTCTCGTTCGCTGTAACATAGGGGGTACGCGAGGTCGAACGCCCAAAAATCGAACCCGCACGCGAATCGACGCACTGGGGGCTGAGGTCCCAAACGCGACTCGGCGCTAGTCGAGTAGGACGCATCACACACACCACGCGCTACACCGCAATACTCACATCTACACAACACATGGAAAAACACAAAACAAACACCACAAGCAACATTCCTAGTCCCTCCAGTATCCGACCCATAATGTTATGCAGCGAGAATCAGATAGGTATCGCGCGCTGGACTTTCGCATAAGAGTCGCGCGAGCGCATGGCCTCTTCATACCGACCAGCCACGTGGGCATACTCAAGCATTCACGCTGATGGGGTACTACTTAGTACTCGCAACCGCGCGACCCTTGACAATCTCGAGGGTCGTGTTCGACACTCAAGTGCCGGCTGACCGGCGCTTTGAGGAGTTACCCTCTCGGCGCTAGACAACCGCCATGCGCAGTTGAAGACCACACCCTCTTCTGCAGCCTGTGCAGAGGGGTTGAGTAGATAACTTCAGGGCTGTTGTGGTAGCCAAAAATCAAGGGGTTTGACTTTGACGGCTGCCACGGACTACAACGTCCAATTATGAAAACTCAAAGGAGGAAGCAACCGCAAGGCTCACCTTCTTTTCTCTCTCTGCCTAACCTATATTCTCCCTTGTATAGTCTCGTAGGCCTTATCAAGTGGTAGGTCAACACGAAGGATGCGTGCGGGTGGTGCCCAAAATCAGACCCATAGGCAACCCGATGTTCGAGACGTTGGAGGCTCGTACGTGGATCCCCATGGGCCGACTAGGACTGATATCTCGCCCACACGTCGTTCCACACTACCGAAACTCGGGTCTGCTGGCCATAACGTGCTTTTGTCCTTTCCGCTTGGCCCATAACTTTCAGGTGCGGAAATCGGTAAGTGTTGCGCGCGTGGTTTAGTATAAAGCCGTGCGGACGCAGGACTACGCATACCGACTAGCAATGCAGTCCTAAGTAAGCAGTCGTGATGACGGCGCATTATGTGGTGCCCATACCCTAGTGGCCTCATCTGATCCATGGGGTCGCTCTCGATGCTCAGGTGTCGGCTGAAGTGCGCGCTAAGGGGGGTAAACCTTTAGTGAACACAAAATCGGCCTGAGGGCCTTACCGTCTTCTGCACCCTGAGGTGCCCCAAAGGGTGCCGGGTAAGATGGTCCCTAGGGCGAAAGGGATTTGGAGCGGTGGTGAGGCATCAGCAGCGACACGCTAACCCTTCTACCCGGAACTCTATCCTTCCACGAAAATAAATTAAAACAAGGAAAAAGAAAAAAAACCTTTGACATTAGCAGGAGAAACATGAACACCCCGCCGGACTGAGTTGCTGGGGGACAGCCCCTCAACCTCACGGTGCTTTTGTTTCCCCGGAATAGCATCGTGTGAGCAGGCAACTTAGCCTCCGCGCGAGGGGTAACCCCTTTTGCGCTGAGCGTAGGACCTAATGCGACCCGGACAAGGGCCTCGAATTCCAGGCTCGGGACTAACAAGGCTGCTCAACAATCATGATGAACGCAGCCACTCCGCCATACCAGGCCACCGAGAGATGTAGCAACGTTCGGAAGTTCGCCCCACAATCCAACGCCTCTCGGTCTCCTCCTATGTGGTAGCCCACGTTGCCCACTGCAAGTTCGCAGTTTGAACTTAACCAATAGCTGAGAAAACAGCAACTGTCACAGAGTGCTCATCCAAGCCCTGTGTGAGGCAGCACACCTCTAGCTGCAACGGTTGCCCCGCTGTCACAGCAACACTGTAACCTTTCGGGCAGACCGTGCCCATCCACGAAACACAGGCTACCTCCTGCTGGTAGCCACAACAACATTAATCCTCGAAAGTCAGTGACCTGATACAAACATCGGTGCTCGTGATCTGACTTCATCGTAGCTGTTGCCTACGAACCGTAACGGTGCACAATAGGGTGGCGCCGCAGTAACTTCTCAAAGGCACAACAACACACAGCCTGTGTGTTGTGGCAACCTGACTCAGTAACAATCGGGAGTAGCTGTAACAACTGTAGCAGCAGACGAAATCTCACTTTAGACAGACGTGCAGCCGTACCACAGCCACTAGCATAGCAACCGGTTCTGAGCACCGTCCAACTTCAGCGTGTCGCGCCCCCAGAGACCTGCTGATACCGCCTGTTAACCAGCAGTGGCCCATCAGCAACCCGACACTCAGTGCCTCTCAATCCGTAAATTTAGTCCGCTGCACCCCCAACTAAACAAAGTAACCGAATGGAGCGACCACGCTCAATCTCTATATTGTAGCTGCCCTGAGATGCGGAACAACAACGCTAACACACACAGCGAACTGTGCGGCTGGATTCGAGCTCACGACTGCAATTTCAACAGCTTTACATACACATCAACTCAACAACCTGCCACGATGACCAATGACACCGTCAACTCATGCGGCGCTTCACCCCGTGCCCTTATTCTTGTTCCGTCTGGCAAGGTATGATGGTTGCTCGTAGCAGCAACCCAAGCACAGGCTTCGACAACTCCCCTCACTTCTTCTTCCGTGCGGTTATGACCGCCTATCTCCCCAATACGCAGCGCAACTCAACTATTATGTGGAAAACAACAACTGTCATGGGTTAGGAACAACGACGACTCATTCAGCAACAGGCTGTGGCAACATCAGAGCCCCAACTGGAATACCAGGACCCTGGCCTCAACAATAGAGGCAATCTGGTCCTACTAACTTATCCGCAAAACAAACAGGGCGAAGGCAGTCCTGAACTGGACTTTAAAAGGAATATAGCTTCTGAGTCACCACTTACCGCAGGTACTGAAACCAAGAGCCGATGTTCTGTTCGAACACAGAAAGACACGCCACCGCCTACAGAACCATGAAAGAGCACTCAGTGTGTCAGTTCTTGCTACATATAAGCCTGGTAGCGTTCGGACCGTAGTTCGTAGTAGATCAAAACACAAACTTAGATTTGTATTTCATTAGTTAACTATACCAGGCCACCGCCTGCGTAAGCTTATATAGTGAATCTTTCTAGCCTGTCCAACCCGTTTCCTCCTTCGCTTCTCCACAATCTTTCTCCCTGCCTTTGTCGTACCCAGCGTTAACTTGCACCTGACCTGCTCCGCTATTCAGCAACTTTGCAAGAGAAGAACTCCGTCTGTTAGAACATAGGGGAATACATCATCATTCTTTATTGTTATTATTCCAGCTCCTCCCCTCCTTTCTGCGGGCCCATCGAACACCATCACCTGGACACGGCGGCCTCTAGAGTGAGGAGCATAGCCCCAACGCAACTTTCAAAATAAACCAGGGGCGGCACCGAGTTCATCACTGAAGATGACCACGACGATGGGTATGTGTACGATGGTGGAGATGAGCACGAAGGCAGCGGCTATCTGCTAGCACGAGCCGGTACTGCTGAGCAAGTCAGTTCAACTTCTCTCTCTCTCTCTCTCTCTCTCTCTCTCTCTCTCTCTCTCTCATCCCTCCGATCGCAGCGATCAAGAGGTTGGTCTCCACTCCTTTGTTGTCCTTGAGCAGCGCACCAATCAACCGGTTAGTCCCCAACCTTTCGGCAGCCCTCACGCTAAATAAACATGAGCAAATTGGAATTGAATCTCCCGCTGGAACGTGGAAACATCCACTGCCTTTCCAAAAACCCACTTCTCCTTTCCGCAGCCCTTGCACTCTATGTTGCCAAACTCACTGCCCTATCTCCAAATCTGCCTCCACCAACGGTTCCTAGTGCTCAAAAACCCCCATTTCGATCCCTCACTTGCTCGTTTGCACTGAGAAACGGGAGACTTATTTAATTTTCACTTCCACTCTCCCTTCGTCCTTCTCGTCCACCCCCCCCGCGACGCAGTTCTCTCTTCTTCTAATCCCTCTTTTACTAACTCTTATGTCGATCTGACCACAGATCCGGGTTCGTAAGCTCTAAGAAACTCAACTTTGATTCTTCCCTCGCCTGATTCTCTCAAGAAACGGGCGAGGTGCTCACTCTTCTTGCCGCCATGTCTTCATTCCATGACCTCTTTTATGTAACTGTACCTGGCCAGCCTCTAAGCCAGGTTAATACCAACTTCAACAGCTAAGCACGAGGAAGTCGCTACCGGCTGGTGGACGACCGCCAGTGAATTCGTGGTGGGCTGTCTGCCTAGTTTACGCAGACAGGCACAAGCCACACACAAGCCCCACACCAAGGTACACCTTCTCCTCCCTTCTCACTCCTTTGTTCCTCGCCTGATCGTCAACCCCATCGCACGTGCGGGCAGTCCACAACATTCTTGCTCGGTGGCGCATACGAAGTAAAAAAAAGCTCCTCGTTCCTTATATGCGTGCCATTCTTGCGCAGGGGCCATGCTAATCTTCTCTGTATCGTTCCAATTTTAACGGATGTCCTGAAGGACGGTCTCTTGGGCAGAGACCCGGAATCGTCGGGTCTGCCGCCTCAACCTGCATCATCTGGGTTTGGACACAAGTCTGTATTTCAACAGTTCAGTGGTGTATCCACTGAGCAATCCTCTCGGGTTAATCCTAAGCCCAAATCTGGTGCCACCGCCGGACCCCGTTCGGAAATGGAACAAGAAAAATAGAAAAAAATAAAAAACAAATAATAATAATAATAATAATAATAAAACTTAGCAATTATTTTTTGGAAACCGGAATAGGGGAGGGGCCGTTGGTACTTGGTCCTCTGTCCTCCCTCTTGGGGCCGCGGTCGGACTCCCCAGCAAAACCAAGGGGGACAGTCCCGCGGGACCCTCAACCCCTCGGCTTGCTCCAACGTGAACTCCTCTGCTCCCGCAATGGTGGCTGCTGGCCTCGATCCCGGGATCCGCCTGTTGAAAGTCCAGTGATGTAACCAATAGGGCTAACCCCAAGCCTGGACTGGGTGCGTGCCAACCAGTATATAAATGGTAAATGTGGCCATCCTGGGCCTGTTGCAGCAGCGTTAAGGCTGCTGCTTAATTTCCCACTCAAACCCACAGTTCTACAGGCGTGCTTCTGTTGGCTCAGATGCAGGCTTTCACTCAGCCCGCCGTGCATGCAGTCCCGCAATACTGCGGCCAATAGGTTGGGGCTTTCCCCACACTGCTTCTTTCTCGGGAAGGCCGCCCTTTCACCATTTCCACGCCAAAAAACCCTGACCTTTATTTTAATTCGCGTCATCCTTACTTGGTTTTTGGTGGCGGTTGCTACTATTGATGGCGCACGACCATCCTGGTGCCTGCGTAACCTCGCGCGGTGCTACCCCGAACGCCACCCCCGTAAATCAAACAAAACTTCCTCTAGCTATAGCCTCAAAGATTAAGCCGTGCGTTGGTGGCGACTTCGTCAGCGTGTTCGAGGTTGCGGCTTACGTAACGTCTATTCAAGATTCTAGCCTAGTCCTAATTTGCACTAACCGAGCGACCCACTGTTTACTCTGATCAATCTTTTCTTACTAGTGCGGGCCCACAAAATGCCTGCTCACACACTCTCTTATCAACTCAAAATATACGTTACTCCCAATCCCTGAGGATTGGTTCTGGCCGCACTAAATGGGGCGCACCCCTAGATACTGCCATACGACGTACTTCCTGTAAGGTGCAAAAAGGCACCCAAATACCCTTGTAAGGGTATTCGGGCCGACAGTTTTTCCGAACCCTTGTTAAGCGACGCCCCTGTCGAGTCGAATAATCAAAACTATAAACATAACCACATCTGCTGACGAGGAAGTAACCATTCCGACTCACCGGCTCGACTCCGTTCGAGGTTTTCTTACCAATCTGCTCCCGTCACGGCGTTCCACTGGCCTTATAAAATATGTCCCTTAGACTGACTTCCTTGTGGTCTGACACTTTCTTCCAAAAAATCTTCAGAGCAACCAAAGGACCACATACCAACTGCCCACGGGACTACGTGGAGGAGTAGTGCCTTTCTCAACCATTTCAAAAAAATCCTCAAAAACAATCGACAAGGTCGTGTCTCCCTTACTTTGATCAGAGTAGGTAAGGTCACTCGTCTTTTTGGGACATCTCTCTGAAGTTTTCCAGCGTTCCATCATAATTGCCAAAAGTTTTCATCCATAATTCTCACAAACTTTTTGACATTTCCTCGTCAGACTTACATACAAACAAAAATTTATCATAACTATAGCATCTCTTTTGAGTGCTCTCACAAATTTTCATCTTTTTAAGAAAGTCCAGTCGGTCATTGGGTTTTCCTCTCTCTTTTCTAAGTCATACAGAAGACACAACTTTAATTGTGACCTTTCCACTTATTATCCCATATATTTTTGCAAGACATATCATATCATTTATTTCTCAAAACCCTGAGGGACACTCTCTCCCTTTTTACTTTAGTTTTCCCTTGTCCATGGGATAGGGATGCATAAGTACAAAGGAAGAATGTGCAGATCGGTTCATTTCACAATATTCACTTTATCACACCATCACTCATATGGGCAAGTCCACAAAACTGAGAGTGAGTGTGACACACCATACACTTAAAAAAAACAAGGTTCGAAACTCACATATGTACACAAGATGTGGAGCCTTGCAATAGGCAAAGGCTCCTGTCCTTATCGAAAAGTCAGAGTATTGTACAAAGAGTCGAAGTATCCACGCAAATTTATAGTAACAACAAAAAATCAAAATATCCAAGTGTCAAAGTATCTGAAATCGAAAGCCACTCCATACTCATGAGTGTCACTCTACTCTAGACGATGAAGGAACCGTAACTTATACAAAGGTATTATAAGAACAATCCACACCACACTAACGAAAGAGAATAAGAGAAAAATAGTCAGAATTATGCACATTGTTGTCTTACGTAAAAAAAAAAAAAAAAAAAAAAAAGTTTATAATGCGAAAGTAATTATCTCACCACTGGCTCAACTCACTGATGTTCACGGGTTTGATCCAATCCTCCATGTATCCTTGTATATAAAAACATCCGTTAGTTAGAGAGTTACAGACGTCCTGTGTATACTAGACTTAGACCTTTCCGGACCTTATTGAATAATCCTACTCCTGGTCACTCATGCTCTCCTACAGCTGCCTATACAACTGCGCCTGAATCCCACCACGAGTCTTCAAGATCAGGCTCCCATTCCTATCCCTGCGTACCCCAGCTGAGTCCCAATTAAACAACCCCCTTGCCTCATCCTCGAGGCTCTTGGAACACTCTTCATGTAAGTGTCTGCCTTCCTTACAGTATAAGCACCTTCCAATCTGCTTCTAGTCCATCTTGTCTCCTTCTTGTGAGGGTACAGACGAGGCGGCTGTTGTAACCTTACTCGTGACCTCCTGCTGACACTACTGCGGGACCTCCGGGGAAGTGGGACATGTTGCTCTGTCATCTGTCTGCGCCACCTGCTCACCAACTCGCTCCTTGGTCCAGAGCCAGTGGCCCAGGACCCCAATGCACCCCGCAGGTCTGCAACAAGAGGCATATCCTGAGGTATGGAGGACTCCTCACACCTCTCCAGGTGCTCTCTCACCTCCGTTTCCACCATGGTATGACCCACACTCTCCTGAACCTCCTGTTGTCCCACGGCCTCTCCCTGAGTCGTGGGTGGAACCACTTCAATTCTCATAGCCTCAACTGGTGGTCTCTCTTCTGGCATCACTGACCAAGTGTCAGACCGGCCGGCATCCTCCACTCAAACTCTCCAACCTTTGAGTCCCTCTCAGTTAGTGTCCCTTGCGCCTCCAACATTTTTTTGTCTATCAGAGGAATTTCTTCACCTTCTTGCTGGTCCGCCTTATCCTCTTTCTTTTGACTTTTGAATACTTCTTCTGTAGACCGTCCCCTGAGCTCAAACCCCTGGACCTCTGTCCAGTCCACCATTGCAGTAGGGGCCTGTTGTGTACACATGGCCTCAAGGTCCCGTATCCTCTTTTCCCATTCAGTTTCCTTTGCTTGAAAGGAAACCTGTTGAGCCTACAAGTAGACCCTCAGGACGTCATTGACCTTATTGAGGGTCTGGTTGACTTGCCTGACAGCTTCGTTCTCTGCTCAGATCTTCACCATGTCTGCCTTCACTGCCTCCATCTCTTTACCTTGTCTTTTCAACTCCTTCAGGTTTTCAACTTCTCTTTCCCAGTCCACTCTCTGCCCATATACCTTTTGAACCACCTTCGTCAATCTGTCCGCAACTTTTTTATCCGAAGCTTTGGCCGCTGCAAAACCTTCCTTCATTACGCCCCTCAGATTAAGTAAGTCTGTAGAGACTAACTTAACCCCCATCTCCTGATGATGCTCTCTAGATCTCCCAGCAGCCTCCATCAGCTTGTCAAAGTTGACCCAAACCTTTGAAAATAGGGGAAGATCCTCCCCCTGAGTGCAAGCGCCCTTACCACCTTTGTCTTCCACCTCCTCAGGCTCTTTTCCTTGCTGCATCCTCTCATGCAGCTCTGCAAGGTTCTTCATCCTGAGCTGGACCTTGATCTCCTGCTCCTTTGCTGCTCTCTCTTTCATGTCCAGTTCCTTCTCCTCGGCAGACTGCTCCTCCTCGTGCTCTCGCATTTGCGGCTCATGGGGTAGGTCTGGCTCCTTGTCCGGCATAGGACAATCCACATCCCTCTGAGCAGGTGGTGGACTCCCTCTTTTACATGCCTGACGTGGTGGAGTATAGTAGTTCCACAACAACTTCTTGCAGTGACCCCAACTCATAGCAGGTGCCACAATAGATCTGACGAAGGACCTGATGTGTCGTCTCACATACAGGAGGAAGCTCCCCATCCTCTGCTCTCCTGGAATATTGAGATCATCTGCATACTGAATATAGGCCTATAGAAATTCCCCCAGATTAGTGGAGTCAAATCGAATGGGCTGGCCATCTCTGTCCACTGGTGATGGGTGCAAACCCTCCACCTTCCTCTCAAAATCTTGCCAGCTCAGAGACTCTCTGACAAGGTTGGCAATGGGCTCTCCCCACTCGCCTGTGCCGCGTACCTCTCTCAACATCCTGGTGCCATCCCATCCAAACTCCCGTGCATGCCTCTCGAACTCAATCAGGAATAGCTCAATGTTTCCTCCCTGGAAAACTGGAGGCCTGTCCTCTCTCCTGATCCTCATCTGCGCCCTCTGTCTGGTCGCCCCAAAGGGGGTTTTCATTGGCTCTGCCCCTCCCCTCCCTCTTGGCATGGCTGCCCCAAGTGGTGTCAAGCTTTCACAACAAGGAAGAGACAAACAGGAGCACACAGAGGGTAAGCAGTTTTTGACAAGATACCACAGGAGACAGACATAACCCTACCATAACTATCCCCAGCTATTTGCCTACATATATATGCATACATACATACAAGTCTATCCAAAAAAAACCATAACCTATCACATTATTCTACTGAGAACAATATCCTATACATTCTCCTTACACTAATATTCCTATATAAAGCACTCAAAGGGTGGCTCTAACTGGTGAGATTCACGCTCACCTCGTCCCGAGCGACAAACTTTTTTAACCTTGAGCCTGACACCTAGTCTTTCCATGCCGTCCCATTGAGCTTCTCAATCTGGTAGGCTGAATGCTCACCACTCTTGGTGACCTTGTATGGTCCCAACCACCTTTAAATGGATGAGTCGTATAGCAGCACAATGTCTCCCAACTTAAAAGGTTATTTCCTTACTCTCACCATCTTATCCCACCTGAACTTGTCCTTGGTACGATTGTCAGCCACCCTACTCGCCGCTTCCTCGATTCTGTCTTCTACAGCGCCAATCCGACGTGCCCTTGAATCAAGCAGCTCCTCAAATCTCAGACTAGTCTCGAGGTCTTGCCGCCACTAAGTCTTTAGGAAGCTTTCGATAGGGAACGTCGCATGCCTGCCATATGGCCGATGCGTAGCCGGTGCTCCTCCTGACGGTGATATTATCTACGAAGAAAGCGACCCTTAGAAAGTTCGGCCACTGGTTGGATCTGCCATCCGTCCATTTGGCGAGAAGATTTTTGATGGTGCTATGCCATCTTTCCACATGTGCATTAGCTTGGGGGTGCGCTGCAGTAGTGTACTCGGCAATTACCCCATACCTCTTTAACAGTGTCTTCACTATTGCACATGTGAATTCAGACCCTCTATCCATCACAAATCTCGAGACAAAGTGGTAGCGGAGATAATACTCTTCGATGCATTTGGCCAACGTCTCACTAGTCTTTCTGTTAATGGTCCTGCCATCTACAAACCCAAAGAGGTTGTCCCGCGCATCAAAGATAAAGTTACAGCTCCCTATTCCCAGTCGCATCGCCAACAGATCTAGGTGCACGACTGCTCCAACCTCACGAACATACCTCGGGTGAAGCGGCTCCCTTGGCCTAAGAGAGGATCGCTCCTGGCATGGTACACAAGATTTACAATAGTTATCAATCATCTTACCCCTGTCATCCCAATAGTACAGTTCGTGTATCTTGAGATATGTCACGTTTGTACTTTTGTGACCACCCGCCATACCATCGTGTAGCGCCGCCATAACGTCAATCTGGCAAGTGACGCCGCAAACTACTCTCCTGGCAGTCTTTCCTTTGTTTCTCATGAATAGATGGTCATCCCTTACTAGAAAGTTTGGCCTCGTTTTCATAACTCTCTCGCAAGCGTCCCTTTCCATCATTTCACATGAAAGAAACATTCCGAGTTCAAGGTATAATCCCTCATATTCCTCTGCCTGAAACACTTCCTTAATCTCCCCTTCCTAAAAATCATCATCTTCTCTTTCATGGATCACATTATCATCCTCTTCCTGACTTTGTACCGTGTTTCTGGCTACCTCCTCCTGAAGCAGCACATTAGCCAACAAATATATCCCACCTATCGCTCTCTCGTTCTTTCTACCTGCAACGCCCCATTCTCAATCGTGAGCAGGTCCTTATGTAATTGGTACTTGTCCGCTAAAGCCAGACCCATTATCCAATCTACACCTGACGTTTCCCAAGAGTCCTCTTTGATATAGGGCTTAAGGACTAGGTCTGGTCGTCGTACATGTTGTGGAGGCGCAAGCCACACAGGTCGCCTAGGAGTAATATAGTTACCCATGGCTAGTGACCAAGAGTTGATATGAAGTCTCACATCCTCCTCACTTTCTAGAAACCCGTCAACTGGTGCAGTATCCTCGATCACTCCTTGATTATTGTTGTCCCAGTCGACCGGACTCAACCCGTCTGCTCTATTCTTATTCCCCGGAATTCGCTCAAATACGAAGTCGAACATCCAGATGTACGTTAGCCACCTGGCGATAGTCGGATCTGACGGAGCGAAGTTCTTGAGAGAACCAGCTAGAGCAGTTGGAATCACCCTCAATACAAACTTGCTGCCAAAGAGGTAGTTTCTAAAAATCCTTAAGCAATGAAGAACTGTCAAGGTCTCGCGTTTAAACTGTGAGTAGTTTCTCTCAGTTGTATTAAGCGTTCGACTCTCAAACCTTAGTGGTCGTTCTTCCCCATTGAGGTCTTGTTGGATCAACACACCTCCCAAAGCAGTCGGTACTGCGTCCGTTTCTACAATGAATGGTCTGGTTATCACTTCCGCATGATCTGGTACCCCTAATACTAGACCTCCTTCCTCAAATTCTTTCTTCAGACCTTCTATTACTGACTCCTGGTTATCTCCCCACTCCCAATCTTGGCCCTGACGTACAAGCTTTCACAACTGCTCAGTTTTTGCCGCAAACCCCTTTATGAAGACCCTCCAAAATCCACAAGTTCCTAGAAAGCTCCTTACCTCTGTGATAGTCTCGAATGACGTTGGTCATTCGAGAATCTTATTGGTCTTCTTAGTATCTGGCCGACGACCCCTCTCGTCACACACAAACCCTAAGATAGTGGCCCCGCGCATGCAATGCCTCGACTTCGGTCCACTGACAATGAGGTTGTGTTTTTTTAAGAGGTCCATGACCTTGTACAGGTCTTGCACATGATCCCAGACAAAACGTTTAACTCGTGGCATCACCTCTCGATCATCTTCTCCTTAGACCCTTTCACGGCCAGATCATCAATATATGGTTGCGTGATGTGAGGGCTTATTGGTTGCATTGCCCTCACCATGTGTCTCTGGACCATTGCGACCGCATTCGTCCACCCTTGCGGTGCGACGTTCATGTGAATCAACCGTCGAGGGGTATGCATGGCTGTCATCGGTCTGTCAGATGGGTACACAAAAAATTGATCGTAACCCGAATATTAGTCTATGAGAGATATTATGGTTCTCCCCTCGCAGTCCTCTGAAAGCGCATCAGCGTTGGGGAGACCATCTGCATCTCTCACTGTTATAGCGTTTAAGCGCTGCAAATCCTGTACCCACCTCAAAGTCCCATTGGGTTTGACGAAGCAAAACCAAGGGGATGCATACGGTCCACTTGAGAAGTCTGCCACATGTGTGCGGATTTTCTCATCGAGGTACTTAACTACCTTCTCTTCATCAGTTGGATTAGGATATCGCGCACCTCGCAAGTTCGACGGCTCGTAAGACACTGTGTGTATCCTAATCATCGGGATTATGTCCACGTCCAGATGACCTCTCTCATCATCACTGAAGGCATATGCAGCATGCTTTCCTCTTATGGTTTCCACCATAAGCTTCTCCTCCTGTGCTGTAAGGAAGCCAGACTCCCCTACAATCAACACTTTCTCTGTCTCATGATTGATACGACACGGCCCATTTCCTGCGTCTTCTCGCATCTGTCTTATCAACTCTTGTTCCCGTTCGTAGTAAACTTCTTGCTCCTCAGCAACGAGTACGGGAACATGACGACACTTCTAATCTACCCTTTTGTACCGCCTTTGTGACCCCTGCTTGAGCCCACCCCTAAAAAAGGTCGAGTTGCACTTTGGGGTTGGGCTCCAATTGCTCCACCTATCCTTCCCGGCGTTCGATATACTAATTTCATCTCTTCTTCTCCCATCTGTTCCACCACCTTTTCTCTCAAGGCTTCCACAGCCTCTGGGTCAGCCATCCCATAGGTTGACACTATGTTTATAGCATTACATATACTTCCTAGGCTAAGGGTCAGTGCATCTGACCCTCTTTCCTCTTCAAACTTACTGTCCTCCAGTCTCAACCTCTCCTCTTCTGATTCTTCAATAATGAAAGAATCAGGGTTAGGTCGGTTCCTTATACTCCTAGGCCCCGTATTTTTGCAAGTGACAACCTCATAATTGCCACATACTGGATCGCACAAGACAAGGAACATAGTCTTGTCATGCTTGTTAAGTATGACAGTCTCTGTTCGACTCAGGAACGATCTACCCAGTAGAATGGGGTGATCAAGAACAGGCATTACGAAAAAACAACTCCTTACTTTTACTTTCTCAATTTTCAGAATCACCGCTGATGCGGTTCCTATGAATACTGATTGACTGTTGGTCCCCATTAAGACCCCGTTGTCGGAGCGATCTATTTCCATCTCGAAACGCAAAGCATGCTCCTCCTTTATGAGGTTCATTTTTGCGGCACTATCCACCATGGTCGTGCAAGGCTTTCCCTTTATCACTACATCAAGGCACCCACATGCGACAGACTTCCAATCCATCTTCGTACCGGTCTCAGCCCATTCCGCCTCTTTAGGTATTATGGTCCCTAATCGTACACTGACCACCATCTTTCTAGATAATCGCGCTTTTAGCTCATCCCTTAGCCTTGGCGCTGAAGCCAGGACGTCCTTTAGGTTCATAAGGTGATTATGACCCTCAAGGATCCTGTCCATTGTCTCCTCTACATCAAACCCTTCCTCCACTCTGACAGCGTACTTCTTCTTCTTCCCTTCTGAGGCCTTCTCCGTATCAATTTTTGCGCCTCTCTTCTTGGCCCGTTGCTCGGCCTTCTCGTCCACTTCTCTCCTTAACCTGTCGTTCTCTTCATCTTCTCCCTCTGGGACATTCACAATCTCTTTCGCCCCATTAGGCTGAGGAATATCCTTTGTCGGCTCGTCGGGGCTCACCGGCCTCTTGGCCCTTGTCCTGACAGCTTGTGGTACTCGCCCCGACCTGGAGGGTGCCCTATAAGTCATTCCAGACCGAGGCGTTGACCCTGAAGTCGTAACGCCTGGTAGGTTCCCAGACCCTCCTTGCGACCTTGGACCTAGGTCGTAGAAATACACCAGTGGTTCCTTACCTCTCCACTCCTTAACCTTGTCACACATATCGACTAGTTTTTGCTGGTACCTCCCGACTTTAGCCACTAAATCCTCCATCCTTTCCATCGTTTGTCGGGCCTCCCTCCAAAAATCTTCCCCTATTTTCGCTTTTCGTGGCTCATTCCAACAATCCTCTTCTATCTCATCATCAGATTCCGCTATGATTGACTCTTCTTTGATGGTGCCGGCGTTCCGTCCTTGCTTCACTTCCTCACTCTCTCCTACTTGTTGCACCCTTATGTCACAGCGGACCTCCTTCTCTTGCCAAATCCGGAACATAGCCGGAGGAGCGGGTGGCATACCGGCCTCAGCTCGTGGTAGGGCTTCCTTCCTTGTTCCACCAGGGGTCTTTGGGTCAATGTAGTACCCAAATTTACTATACATGTCGTCATCATAATTGGTACTGATTAATCCTTAATCTTCGTTGTTCTTGTGGACATGGCAGAATTTGATGGTGTGACCTTTCTGCCCACAATGCGAGCAAATGACATTCCTCCAATCTATCCTTCCTCTACCAAAGTCTCGTCCACCTTCTTGACTACCCTGACTTCCTGATGTATTCCAGTCCCCATTCCCTTCTCTTGTGGAGTTACCACTACCATTTCCCCTTCCATTTCCTCTGCGGCCGCCATTTCCTCGCCATCGGCCCCATCCTTGATTTTGTCCACGTCCGCCGCCTTGGTTTCCTTGCGATCCTTGTAGTGCCGACTGTTGAGGTTGGCTTGGCTGCGGGCTTGGGTGGTTTACTTGTCGAGACGTTGGAGGCCCGTACGCGGATCCCCATAGGCCGATTAGGACTGATACCTCGCCCACGCGTCGTTCTGCGCTGTCGAAACTCGGGTCTACTGGCCATAACGCGATTTTGTCCTTTCCGCTTGGCCCAAAACTTTCAGGTGCGGAAATCGGTAAGTGTTGCGCGCGTGGTTTAGTATAAAACCGCGCAGACGCAAGACCTACGCATACCGACTAGCAATGCAGTCCTACGTAAGTAGTCGTGATGACGGTGCATTATGTGGTGCTCATACCCGAGTGGCCTCATCTGAGCCATGGGGTCGCTCTCGACGCTCAGGCGTCGGCTGAAGTACGCGCTAAGGGAGGTAAACCTTTAGTGAGCGCATAACCGACCTGAGGGCCTCACCGTCTTTTGCACCCTGGGGTGCCCCAAAGGGTGCGAGGTAAGATGGTCCCTAGGGCAGGAAGGGATTCGGAGTGGTGGTGAGTTGTCTGGCGCATCACCAGCGACATGCTAACCCTTCTGACTAGAACTCTATCGTTCCACCAAAATAAATTAAAACAATGGAAAAAAATATGAACCTTTGTCGTTGGCATGAGAAACATGAACACCCCGCCGGACCGAGTTGCTGGGGGACAGCCCCTCAGCCTCGCAGCGCTTATGACTCCCCGGAATAGCGTCGTGTGAGCAGGCAACTCAGCCTCCGCGCGAGAGGTAACCCCTTCTGCGCTGATCCTAGGACCTAAGGCGACCCGGACAAGGGTCTCGAATTCCGGGCTTGTGACTAACGTCCGACCAAGTCGAATCATTGAGTAAAGAAAACGTAGGCGTGTGGTCGCATAGCCCTATGTGGGTTACCCGAGCGTACGCTTGCTCTGACTACCACATTATCAGGATAGGAAAAAAAACAATCTCACTGGAACAAAAAAAAAAAGGTTGTGGGGTAGTTCACTCTCACGAAAGTTGTGTGGTTTGCCCATTTGAATCAAAAACATAATCATTCACCAAATACTTAATCGAGATTCTGCCATACATACCTGCAATCATACGTACAACATTCAAACAACATCACACACACTAAAGGGGTCAACTTTTCAGCCTTCTGCAGCTCACACCCTGCCTTATGCACACAAGCCTAACCATTTCCCCACCAATCCTCAACAAATGTAGTCAGTCTTTAAGAAATGATCATTTGTAAGGAATCTGGGTGAAAACCCAAGAAAATATAAAACCCAGCAAGGGCCAAGACCTTAGGTTGAGAAGCAGAAGGAACAAGAAAGTTGAGCCATCAGTGATAACAGAAGAGTGGTTCTTTCTAAAGGGTCAGATTGATCAGATCAAGCCTTTTAGAGAAATACGGGAACCTGCATCACAATACAGGCAAAAAAAACCTTTACTATGTTCATATCAAAGGAGAATACGCCCCAAGTCGTAACCTAACACCTCTACTACTCTCACTGTCTGTTCTCCTTACTAGTACCAGGTTACTGAGTATCTCCATTATTTAGAATAGATCTGCTAAGTAGCTCATAGCTGAAAAATATTATAACTCCTCAAATTCTAGGAAATTTCGGCAGCGCTTCCCGGAGAAAAAGTATCTTTCAAAAATTTCTACGAGTTTAAAAATAACTAACTCTTTCATATTTGTAGAAATTTCGGCAGCGCTTCCCGTAGGAATAGGAGGTTGTCAAGATTTATACAAAGCTGAAAGACGAAAAGACAAAGCAAGTTGTACTTGGGACTAACTTCTGTCACCTGTTTGATAATTCAGAATCAATGACGGCCCGCACGACCTATAGATTAGATTGCGAGCTAGCACTGATCCTAACTCCTAGCAGGGTCAGTCATATCGTTATCCACAGTTCTCCCTCCTATCATCCATCTCATCTACCTATGGCTCCAACACTTGGCGAGCGTCTAAGCAACTAACCTATCGAAAAAGACGCCCCGGAGTGAGAGTCCACAAACATGCATAAACAAACATCTCTCACAATCCCACATTAGTTTAACCCAAGTAGTTCGTTAGATCACTCAGTTCTTTTCCCTGAGTAGAACCCCTTGCCTATGGCATACGATCAGACCCACCTAAACAGAAGGGTGTATCCGATCCGCCTAAATAACAGATAAGGTACGCACAACTGGACTGCCCTAACCCTTAGGGTATGTCCAATATAACATAAATTGTATACATAATGCATATGGCGAGACCGCCCTACCCTAGGGTACGTCTGGTTTCTGCCAACCTAACGGCATGAAGCATAGGACTAGGCTGCCCTAACCCTAGGGTGTACCCAGCCTGCCCTATACAAAGTTACATATGGCGTAACATTAGACCATCCCTATCGAGGGGTAGGCCTAACTTGCCTGAACATAAGTGCAAACGACGAAACATTGGACCGCCCTAACCCTTAGGGTACGTCCAGCTTACGTTACATCAACGATACAAGCATATCACTAGGTCGCCCTAACCCTTAGGGTACGCCTAGTTAGCCATACAACAGTTAATATGATACGAACACATGCACATACTTTAAGTTTTTCTTTCTCTCATTAGGCAGTCGATCGGACATTTTCAACAAATGAAACTTTTGATCCGCCCTTTTGTTTAGAAGGGAAAATAGAAACAAATTTATATTAACTCTCTGCTCCTTAATGTTATGATGAGCATACAACTGAACCGTCCTACCATAGGGTACGCTCAGTCTGCCCAGTTACCTCCTTCTTATTCTTCATGTATTTCTTTTCTTCTCTAGTGTTACCTAACTTATTGACCGACTTTCCCTACCCAGGGAACCTGGTCTGTCAGAAGTATAAGTTCAAGTAATATATGTATTAAATTTTATACTCTGGTTTGACCAGTTAATTCATGGCTCATGGCTAAGCCGCCCTACCCTAGGGTACGCTTAGTCTTATGCCCTTTGTTCCCTCAGAAGAAACATACACCTCAACTCATTCAAATAAACAAAAAGAATCCGAGCCTTCCCTACCCTAGGGTGCCCGTCCTCCTGTTCAGAAACCCCAAAAGAAACAGCGACTGATTCATCCTACCCGGGTAGGACCAGCCATGAAAGTCATTCACACAACCCAACAGACATCAATAAAACACAGCACCGAGCCCACATCCACCCGGAGAGGCTCAGCCTTGGGTTGACCCGGTCAAAGCATGCAAAACATCTTTCACCCGCCTCCCCCCCATTCCTTTTGTCTGAATTCTCTCAAAGGGATTAGCTGAACTCTCATATTTATTTGTTTATTTAACTTTCTACAATGCATATCCCGACAGACGTAATAAAAATAGAAAAAGTAATAACCTTTCATAGTTATGTTTAGATACCCAAAGGAGCAATATAGCTAGGGGAAGGGGTCACACACGTCAAACGAGATTATACATGAAGTTCCCTGCCTCCAGAACCCCATCTGGCTCCGACAGAGCTCCCGCAATCGGTGGGTGGACCTCCCACAAGGTCTTGATGCGGACCTACGGGTTGCAATCCCGCCTGCCGCCTTCCTCTCGTAACCTCAGACCAGACTTAGAGTAAGAAGGATGGGAGGAGATAGGTTACTTTCGAGATTCAAGAGTGGGACAACTCAACTCCCAGTGAGAGGGCCTTGGAATCTTGAATCTCTCGAGGGCCCCGCAATGATGGTTACTTGACGCAGTAGAACCAGTCAAGACTTCCGTCAAAATGCAGAATAACCACTCCCTGAACACCTCCAAAGTCGTAGCACAACCTCCACACACGCCCAAACGCTCCGCTAAGTCGTACTGCCGCTCCCTCTGACAGAACCGCTGTTCCTCAGTCCCTGAAGACTGCACCTAGTTAGAACACCTGCTTGTGTCCTATTTGAAAAACCTCAATACCCAGCAAACCACATCAGCTGCAATGCTGCTACCGTCAGCAACAACAATGGTGGCAACCAGCTATGTCGAGTCAACTGCAAAAAACACAAGAACGTGCGCTCAACAAGGGTGCTCAGCAAGCATGATGAACGCAGCAACTCCGCCATACCAGGCCACCGAGAGATGCAGCAACGTTCGAAAGTTCGCTCCGCAACCCAGCGCCTCTCAGTCTCCTCCTTTGCGGTAGCCCGCATTGCTCACTGCAAGTTGGCAGTTTGAACTTAACCAATAGCTGAGAAAACAGCAACCGTCACAGAGTCACAGAGTGCACATCCAAACCCAGTGTGAGGCAGTACACCTCTAGCTGCAACGGTTGCCCTACTGTCACAACAACACAGTAACCTTCCGGGCAGACCGTGCCCATCCATGAAACACAAGCGACCTCCTGCTGGTAGCCACAACAACATTAATCCTCGAAAGTCAGTGACCTGATACAAACAGCGGTGCTCGTGATCTGACTTCGCCGTAGCTTTGGCCTACGAACATTAACGGTGCACAACAAGGTGGCGCCGCAGTAGCTCCTCAAAGGCACAACAACACACAGCCTGTGTGTTGTGGCAGCCTGACTCAGTGACAATCGAGACTAGTTGTAACAGTTGCAGCAGCAAACGAAGCCTCACTTTAGACAGGCGTACAGCCGTCCCACAGCCACCGGCGTAGCAGCCAGTTCTGAGCACCGTCCAACTTCAGCGTGTCGCGCCCCCACAGACCTGCTGATACCGCCTGTCAACCAACAGTGGCCCATCAGCAACCCAACACTCAGTGCCTCTCCGTCTGCAAATTTAGTCCGCTGCACCCGCAGCTAAACATAGTAATCGAACGGCGCGACCACGCTCAGTCTCTATATCGCAGCTACCCTAAGATGCGTAACAACGACGCTGACACACGCAGCGAACTGTGCGGCTGGATTCAAGCTCATGACTGAAATTTCAACAGTTTTACATACGCATCAACTCAGCACCCTCCACCATGACCAATTACACCGTCAACTCATGCGGCGCTTCACCCCGTGCCCTTATTCTTGTTACGTCTGGCAAGGTATGATGGTCGTTCGTAGCAGCAGCCCAAGCACAGGCTTAGACAACTCCCCTCACTTCTTCTTTCATGCGACTATCGCCGCCTATCTCCCCAATACGCAACGCAACTCAGCTATTATGTGGAAAACAACAACTGCCATGGGTTAGGAACAGCGACGGCTCGTTCAAGTTCAACCACTCTGTGCCAGCAACAGGTTGTGGCAACAGCAGGGCCCCAACTGGAATAGCAGGACCCTGGCCTCAACAATAGAGGCAATCTGGTCCTGCTAACTTATCCGCAAAACAAACAGGGCGAAGGCAGTCCTTAACTGGACTTTAAAAGGAGTATAGCTTTTGAGTCACCACTCACCGCAGGTACTGAAACCAAGAGCCAATGTTCTGTTCGAACACAGAAAGACACGCCACCACCTACAGAACCATGAAAAAGCACTCAGTGTGTATGTTTTTGCTACATCTAAGCCTGGTAGCGTTCGGACCGTAGTTCGTAGTAGATCAAAACACCAGCTTAGATTTGTATTTCATTAGTCAACTAAACCAGGCCACCGCCTGCGTAAGCTTATATAGTGAATCTTTCTAGCCTATCCAACTCGTTTCCTCCTTCGCTTATCCACAATCTTTCTCCCTGCACTTGTCGTACCCAGCGTTAACTTGCACCTGGCCTGCTTCGCTATTTAGCAACTTTGCAAGAGAAGAACTCCTTTTGTTAGAACATAGGGGAATACATCGTCATTCTTTACTGCTATTGTTTACTAACTCCGTCCTGGTAAGTATTCCAGCTCCTGCCCTCCCTTTCTGCGGGCCCATCGAACACCATCACCTGGACACGGCGGCCTCTATAGTGAGGAGCACAGCCCCAACGCAACTTTCAAAATAAACCAGGGGTGGCGCCGAGTTCATCACTGAAGATGACCACGACGATGGGTATCTGTACGATGGAGATGAGCACGAAGGCAGCGACTATCTGCTAGCACGAGCCGGTACATCTGAGCAAGCAAGTTCAATTTCTCTCTCTCTCTCTCTCATACACACACACACACACACACACACACACACACACACACTAATCCCTCCGATCGCACCGACCAAGAGGTTAGTCTCCACTCCTTTGCTGTCCTTGAGCAGCACACCAATCAACCGGTTAGTGCCCAACCTTTCGGCAACCCTCACGCTAAATAAACATGAGCAAATTGGAATTGAATCTCCCGCTGGAACGTGGAAACGTCCACTGCCTTCCCAAAAAACCACTTCTCCTTCCCGCAGCCCTTGCACTCTATGTCGCCAAACTCACTGCCCTATCTCCAAATCTGCCTCCACCAACGGGTTCCTAACGCTAAAAGAAACCCATTTCGATCCCTCACTTGCTTCTTCCACTGAGAAACGGGAGACTTATGTAATTTTCACTCCCACTCTCCCTTCGTCCTTCTCGTCTACCCCCCCACCGCGCAGTTCTCTCTTCTTCTAATCCCTCGTTTACTAACTCTTATGTTGATCTGACCACAAATCCGGGTTCGTAAGCTCCAAGAAACTCAACTTTGATTCTTCCCTCGCTTGATTCTCTCAAGAAACGGGCGAGGTGCTCACTCTTCTTGCCGCCATCTCTTCATTCCATGGCCTCTTTTCTGTAACAGTACATAACCAGCCTCTAAGCCAGGTTAATACCAACTTCAGCAGCTCGGCGGGAGGAAGTCGCTACCGGCTGGTGGACGACCGTCAGTGAATTCGTGGTGGGTTGTCTGCCTAGTTTACGCAGACAGGCACAAGCCCCACACAAGCCCCACACCAAGGTACGCCTTCTCCTCCCTTCTCACTCCTTTGTTCCTCGCCTGATAGTCAACCCCATCACATGTGCGGGCAGTCCACAACGTTCTTGCTCGGTGGCGCATACGAAGTAAAAAAAAGCTCCTCGTTCCTTATATGCGTGCCATTCTTGCGCAGGGGCCATGGTAATCTTCTTTGTACCGTTCCAATTTTAACGGATGTCCCAAAGGACTGTCTCTTGGGCAGAGACCCGGAATCGTCGGGTCTGCCACCTCAGCCTGCATCATCTAGGTTTGGACACATGTCTGTATTTCAACAGTTCAGTGGTGTATCCACTAAGCAAGGCTCTCGGGTTAATCCTGAGCCCGAATCTGGTGCCACCACCGGACCCCGTTCAGAAACGGAACAAGAAAAATAGGAAACAAATTAAATAAAATAAAAATAATAATAATAATAAATTAGAGTTTATTTTTAGGAAAACGGAATAGGGGAGGGGCCGTTGGTACTTGGTCCTCGGTCCTCCCTCTCGGGCCTGCGGTCGGACTCCCCAACAAAACGGAGGGGGACAGTCCCGCGGGACCCTCAACCCCTCGGCTTGCTCCAATGTGCGCTCCTCTGCTCCCGCAATGCTGGCTGCTGGCCTCGATCCTGGGATCCGCCTGTTGAAAGTGCAGTGCTGTAACCAAAAGGGCTAAGCCCAAGCCTGGACTGGGTGGGTGCCAACCAGTAAATAAATGGTAACTTTGGCCAGCCTGGGCCTGTAGCAGCAGCGTTAAGGGTGCTGCTTAATTTCCCACTCAAACCCACAGTTCTGCAGGCGTGCTTCGGCTGGCTCAGATGCAGGCTTTCACTCAGCCCGTCGTGCATGCAGTCCCACAATGCTGTGGCCAACAGGCTAGGGCTTTCCCCACGCTGCTTCTTTCTCGGAAAGGCCACCCTTTCACTGTCTCCACGCCGGAAAACCTCGGCCTTTATTTTAATTCACACCATCCTTACTTGGTTTTTGGCGGCGGCTTCAACTATTGATGACGCACGACCATCCTGGTGCCTGCGTCGTCGGGGCAGAAACCCTGACAAGGGTATCTGCCCGGTGTTTTTAAATGTCGGACGATGTCCGACTTAGTAAATGGTTATTCGGGCTTCATAATTTGATAAGATGGGTCGTTTGCCATAAGTTTATTCGAACTTGACCTATGATTGAAAGACTAAGATTTATTGAACCTAAGACCTCACGCGTGCGGCATATGGTATCGGCGGTAAGAATCGGCAGCGTGTCCAGGTTTCTTCCCATGTTTGGTAACGTCGCACGCACGTATGACCGTAAAATATGATAATTTTATACCTATTCTACCTAGAATAAGGTCACGAGGCTGTTAAGCCGCGCGATTCAGGGCCTAAGCGGACTAAAAAGGGGTCGCAGCGGTGAGGGTGGAGTCGTAGCATGAAGGGGTAGTTAGTTTTAGGGCCCGTGGGGCTTTTTGCGCCGAGGACCGGGGACGATCGCGTTAGGGCCGGCTGGGTGGGGCAACTGCTAAGGTTGTCGGCTGCCAACCCCGCCTGACAGCCACGCTAGCAAACAGGCTTAGCAGGCACAGCCTACTAGGCGTTGAAAGGGGGCCTGCTGGGCACCGGAAGCCCTTCATATAGAAGGGCTGCTCCTTTCTTGATGTGAGAAGGAGCTAGCCGAGTAGGTACCACCGCCAGACTATCATCCTGCAAATTCAGGAATTAAGCTTGATGATAGGCGACTGGGCCAGCTCCTTTTGTTAGGACCAGCCCTGGGCTTTGGATTCGGTTGTTTTTGGCCATGTGATCGTCAGATCGCGCGGCTGAGAACAGCCGCACAAATTAGCATGACCCCTGCGCAAGGATGATGACACACATAAATCTAAAAATGGTCCAAGTTTTTTTTAATCCCGATGGGGATCGAACTTGGGCCTGCATTTCAACAGTTTTTGGGGGTATCCCGCGATATGGCCGTTGGCCCAGGACGACGGGGGTAAAAAAAAAAAAAAAAAAAAAAAAAAAAAAAAAAAAAAAAAAAGAGAAAAAAAAAAAAAAAAAAAAAAAAAAACGAGGCTGCCAAAAAGCAGCGGAAGAAGGTAGCCTTGGGGTTTGAGCCCAAGGCTAGTGGCTTCAAAGCCACGAGTTGCGCTGCCTCAGGCAGGGCCTAATAATAAAAAATAATAATAATATTAATAATAAAATGGGAAAGAAAAGGAAAAGATAGGGGTTATATATTCTGCTTTGTGTGTGTGTGTATACCTGACCACTGTCGGGGCCAAGTCACGTGGTATGCTGCACACTGAATGTGCCCAGGCTTTGGGTGAGTTGTATGTTTTTGTTCTTGTGTGTGTGTGTACCTGGCCACTGTCGGGGCCAGGTTCTCAAGTGGTTATTGCACTTTGTGCAGCAAGCCAACTAGGGGACTGACATTGAATGTGGCCCGACTTAGGGAGAGTTGTATTTTTTGTTTTTGTGTGTGTGCGCACCTGGCCACTATTGGGGCCAGGCTCTCAAGTGGTTTGTGCAGCAAACCAACTAAGGGACTGACATTGAATATGGCCACGCTTAGGGGGATTTATATTTTTTGTTTTTATGTGTGTGTGCACCTGGCCACTGTTAGGGCCAGGCTCTCAAGTGGTTTGCTGCACCTTGCAGTAAAGCAGCTAGGAAGCTGGCTCTGAATTTGGCCACGTTTAAAAGGAGATGCATTGCTGAGGCTGAGCTGAGAGAGAGATTGCTGGAGGTGGCCGTAGTTGTGGAGCACGGCCACGACCACCACCTCAGCGGAACGGAATGACTGTTGGAGGTGACCAGAGTTGTGGGGCACAACCATAGCCACCGTCTCAGCGAAGGGGAGCGCTGAAGGCCTGCAGAGAGCGTAGGAGTGGGGGCTGCCATAGCCACCACTTCACTTGGTGAAGTGTAAGGGGGGTGTTGCTGCTGCCATAGTTGCGTCCGTAGACAGCAACGCAGGGGAGGTGCTGCCCGTTTGACGCGGCGTCGGCAGCCATTTGTCGTGAGGCGCAAGGGAGGCGCTGCCCGTTTGGTGCGGCAGCGGTAGTGAGTTTTTTGACAGCGCAGGGGGGGGTGTTGTCCGCTTGGTGAGGCAACGGCAGTGTTTTTTTGGTGGTGATGCGGAAGCACTGCCGAAATGTTTTGGCGGCGGCAGCATTTTTGACTTTGGCGAGGAAGCGCTGTCGAATTTTTTTTGGAGGCACGGGTACGGCGGTGCATCCAGTGGGACCGTGCTGTTGAAATCTTGGCTCGGCGGCAACCTTTTTTGAGGGGGAGGTGCTGCCAATTGTTTTTTGGGAGGGCGGCGCGGTACCGGTTTCGACGGCGTGGCGAGCGGCAGTCCCGCTTTTAATTTTTGATGTGCACCGTCATGGTGGACTATTCTCTCATGATCTGGCGGTAGTATGAATACTGGTGCACATTTGGGATTGTGTGGCAGTGCTGTATGGACCGGCACCATGAAAAAAATCTGGAATGAGTGCACGCGGCAGTGACTATTGGGGCTCGCAGCACATGCTTTTTTCACCACGGTCACCTTTATTTTTCTTGTGGCGCTCAATGCAAGTGGTTTTGAGTTCTAGACCATATGGTACTGCGGCCGATGATGTGGGATCGACCAAGGCCGCTTGAGATCAATTTGGGACCAAGTGGGACCAACTTGGGGTGCGAACGCAGTTGTTTGAGCTGGTGTGGATTGTCGAGTTGGTTTGGCGGTATCCTTGGTGGTCAAGGAGCGATTGAGGATGCATTGGAGAGGTTCTGAAGGCGAGATGGGGATTATGGCGCAGTGGAGCGGCCACAACTGGGATGGTTGTAAGCCACGCACTTTGGACTTCGGCGACCGTTGTTTTCTTCTGATCAGAACATCCAACGACTTCCTTGAGTGAGCCGTTTCAACTTCACTAAAGGTCAGTTTGACTCAGACCCCTTCACACTTGTGTGAACCCACACTTTGCTTGACGCTGTTCTTTAAATGTTCACTAAAAAGGTAAAGAAAATGTGTGCTTTCGTGTGTGAATGGGAGTCTGACGTGAGTTCGGGTTTGCTTTGTTTTCCTTTGAACTTGTTGTTTGGTTTGATGTGCAGGTAGGTAGAAGGGTGTTTGCAAAGGAGATTGATTATGCCTGTTGCAGATAAAGAAAAAGATTATCCCTCCTTCTACCTCCCACTTGCTTGCTCGTCAAAAGAACTGTTGTTTTGAAAAGTATTATTCAACGTGTGTCGTAGAATGAATTCAATTGAAATAAAGCAGATAAGGTCTAACGGATTTAGCTTTCTGCCCATAATTGACTTTTTCTATCCCGAACGACCTTATTTACCTATACCTTTCCAAATGATCCTCGTCGTCTACCTTCTTCAGTTTCTTTTTTTTATCTGAGTTACCCAAAACTTATGAACAATGAGAGTAAAAAAGAACCTACTCATGGCGAACACAGTCTTTCTCTCTAAGAAGCATCCAAGGCGGGGGTTCGTATGCTTTCGGAGCCGGCCCGGATAACGAATTGGAGTGGACCCTATCCATCGGGGGTGGTACTCTTCCGACTCGGTGGTGACGGCCCAACCTCT
Organism: Chara braunii; assembly: GCA_003427395.1. Classification (NCBI taxonomy): domain Eukaryota; kingdom Viridiplantae; phylum Streptophyta; class Charophyceae; order Charales; family Characeae; genus Chara; species Chara braunii. Next base: position 96,830 of record BFEA01000712.1, on the reverse strand, counting down.
GAGATGCGAGTCTTCGGGCTCGGGCGAGGGGAAGGAGTATCCACGAGACCACTTCCTAGAGGGATAGGTGCGTGTCGGAAGCAAAAGAAGCTCCAGCCCACAAGAAAGAGTGGGACATGAATGTTATGGTTCTCTTTGCGCAATGATATCGACGACGGTTCTAAATTAAATGACCAAGTGACGTAGATGGGTACTTCGTCATTCATGGAACAGAAAGAGTAATTATTGTCGAGAAGGACAAAGAGACCAACAAAAATTTTATTTGCTCAATAATACTTTCCTCAAAGCAAGTTGCAAATGATGCAAAGGTGTGGTCAAACCGAGAGTTCAAACTTCAGCCAGAAACCATATCACTTGTTGATCTGCATGGTTGGAGTGGAGTTTACTTACAGAAGTCATTCCTGGCAGGGTTTAATAAGTGTCGACAGACCTAACCGTAAGTTAAAGGTTAGGTTGTCCTTCCTAATTTTTCGTTAATATCGAGCGGCCGCCTTAAAAACGGCGGAATAATAATTTCTTCAGTCATATAGACCAGGAAAAATAACCTTGTCAGATCATCTTATCAAGTCAAAATCGAATCTTGTGTGATTGGATATAAAGTGTATTGATTTTATTTATTTATCTTGTGGTCGGAGAGTTATAAAGGGACTAGGATTATATTGTGGGTTTCACGTTTGGTTGAGACTGTCCTAGTCAACCGACGTTCGTTCGTACCTAGGAGATCAGCGCCCTAGGAGACGGACAACGTTCGGGTCCACTTGGCGTTAACCAAGCGTACCGATACTCAAGCGAGCGAGCAAACGCCCTCGACTGACGTACCTCTGCAATTGCATGTAAAAACTTTCGCACGTGGGTCGGTAGGTTGATAGGGATACACCCCTGAGGGTGGTGATAACCTGTTAGGGAAGGTAAGGTGTGCCCCGCGAGAACCTACCCTGTCGTAGGGGACTGTGGGATGTACAGTTGGCGCACCCGGCTAGAGCGGCGACGGAACGACGCGACCTCGACCGTCTCGGCGGTTCGCGGGATTATTTATGCATCGTCCTAAGTTGTCTCTTGATTTTTGTTTCGTTCTAACTCCTGCGTGACATAGCCGGGAGGGCTCCCGCGCTTTGCAAAAGGCGGGACCCGATGCGCGCGACAGCGTAACCTCGCGCAGTGCTACCCTGAACGCCACCCCCGTAAGTCAAACTAAATTTCCTCTAGCTATAACCTCAAAGATTAAGCCCTGCGCTGGTGGCGACTTCGTCAGTGTGTCCGAGGCTGCGGCTTACGCAGCGTCTATTCAAGATTCTAGCCTACTCCTTGTTTGTACTAACCGCGCGACCCACTGTTTACTCTGATCAATCTTATCTTACTAGTGGAGGCCCACAAAGTGTCTGCTCACACACTCTCTAATCAACTCAAAATGTACGTTACTCCCAATCATTTAGGATTGGTGAGGCCGCACTAAATGGGGCACGCCCCTAGATACTGCCATACGACGTACTTCCTGTAAGCTGCAAAAAGGCGTCCAAATACCCTTGTAAGGGTATTCGGGCCGACAGCCGCCCCGCGCAGGGGTCTTTTGGCAGGGCGGGGGTGGGCGCGGGGGTCTTTTGGCAGGGCAGGGGTGGGCGGGCGCAGGTGCGGGGGCGGGGTGCGGGGTGCGGGTGGTGGGGGCGGTGGTGCCGGTGTCGCGCGCGACGGTCCCACACCCAGATGCAAAGTAATTTTGTGTCGGACCTCACGGTCGTGTCACGCAGGAGTTTTTTTATCACCCTAACGAAAACACCACTTCAACCGTGCGCTCGTGCTATACCTCTCACGACTCCCTACGACAGGTTAGGGATCCCGCGAGGTACAACATTACCTCCACCCGCGGGAGCTGTCACCATCCCTTAGGTGGGCGTATCCCTGCTGAGCTACTGACCCACGTGCGAAGGTTTTTATATGCAATCACAGAGGTAGGCCAGCCGAGGGCATTTTCTCGATCGTCGTAGCATAGGCATACGCGCGGTAAAACGCCTTAAGACTGACCCGTATATCGAGCCCGAAGTGCTAACTCCCCGGATCGACTATCTAATCAGGTCAACTTTCTCGGACAGTCTTCCACGCTTAGCTAACTATGACAATGACTCTATGTCTCTTTTGTTGACCTTATGAGAAGACCAAGTCAAACCTCTTTGTAATCTCTCATTCTCAAAAGAATCCTAGACAAATGACTTCCTAAGCTCCGACCAGTTTATTATTTCATTCACAGATATATATATATATATATATATATATATATATATATATATATATATAAGTATGTATGTAAGTCAGAGAAGCTGAATGAGCGGTGGACCTCACTCTCACAATTGCGATGCCCGTTGTCCGAATATCCCAGATGATCCCAAATTCAGAAGACAGTTTAAATGTCCAACACCTGTGCAGATGCAAGAAATCACATTTATGCATACAGATGCAGACACAGAATGCGCTACAAGCGTAAACCTTTAAGCCATTCATGACAAGTCCCTCACGCCGTAAAAACCTTGAAAACGTCATTCCTTCCTAGTCCTGACTCCTTTTACCCCGCCCTTCACATTTTCAAAGACCTCTGAGTGTGATTTGGACAATTTAGGCATAGATACATGGGAAACATTTATCCGTTTCCTTCTTAGGTCTTGTCTTAGGTGTGGGTATCAAGCCATGTGGAAGTTGAGTCGGAGTTCTACTGACTTGTTATCCAATGATAACATAATTTGCAGTTCCTAACGGTTTTCTTTCGTAGCCTCTCCAAGAGTGATGAACCTGAAATACAACACAGTCTGAAAGAGTCTTAACATCTTCTCTCTGATGTTGGGATCTAGAAGATCTCTTCTAGACTTGTGACCCAGAATTCGGTGCTCATCGTCGACCTATCGCCTAACTTCTACCCTCATCTAACTGCCAATCCGCCGCCCGATCGGTCGAGGCGACGAACAGAGTTCATCCCGAGTCTCTTCGTTTTGGCGGTCCTACTTAGCTTTCCCCTTTTTAAAGGTTAAATACCAGTCCCATATCCCTAGTAATCACAAACAATATCATCCATTCCACTCAAAGAAGAATCTCACGATAAGGATCAGATTAAAATTTCAAAGGTGATAAGTCCCTCTGGGTCAAGGTCTCACTTATCCTTCCTTACTGGAAACAAATATTAGCAAGTTAGCAATGGACTGAATCAGTTACATAGAAGCAGATGTCCGAAAGCAGATTGATCAGGATACACTCGAACCTTTGTTAGTATCAGGCTTTGAGAATAAGGCAGGCTTCTTAGAGCCTTGTTCACTCTTATCACCTAGCATATATGTTAATATGGCGATAAGGCAGGCTTCTTATGGCCTCGCTTCTCTTATCGCCTAGTATATAATATTACTGTGGTAAGGCAGACTTGCCGGAGCCTCGCTCCTCTTACCACCTAGTACATATGTTAATATGGCAATCAGACTTCCTAGAGCCTCGCTTCTCTTATCGCCTAGTATATAATAT
>BFEA01000712.1:54749-84683 GCA_003427395.1 Chara braunii | reverse complement strand
GGGGCACCCCCACGGCGGGGGTCCGTAGGTCAAACCCCTACCCCGGCTTTGGCCCTAGGGGCCCCCGCCTGACAATCTTGACCGTGTGTCAGGACTCTATCGCGAAGGAATTAGGGCTGGAGGTGGATAGAGAGGTGTCCATGTCCATGGTCGTTGCAGACAACAAGCTCCAACCGGCGGAAGGGGTATGTCACAACCCCTTGATTGAGGTCGCAGGAGTGGAAGCTACAGTCCCGATTTTTTTGGTGAAGGAGTGTTCTTCCGAGTTGATCCTCGGGAGGACCTGGCTGAGCGAGGTCCACGCTAGCACAGTCGACCTTCCCGACGGGAGTCATACTCTCTCGATCCGACACCCGGATGGGATCCGAGTGGTCCTAAAGACGGTGGACGATCAGGATGAGCGGAACCGAGGAAAGCCCAGTCGCGAGTATGCCGGGTCCAACTAGAAGAATCCCCCTTCGCCGGGAAGGAACCCCTGGGGGACCGGGTAGACGTCGAGGACGTTGGTGACCGAATTGTGATCGATGGGGTGGGGTACAAGAAAGAGGACAAGGACGAAGAGTTCGGTGGGTGCATCAGGCTGTCTTTTTTGGAGGAATCCCCCTAGCCGGCGGAATTAAGAAGCATAAAACCGTGGCGGAGAAAGTTAAGCCCGCTGCGGTTAGCCGGGATAGAACGGGGGAAGCATCGATATCGGAAGAGGAGATAGCTGAGATCATCCGGAAACGCAAAGACACAGAAAGGTAGCGAATTACGACCGATAGACTAGCGAAAATTGACATAGGAGATGGGAACCTCACGAACGAAGAAAAGGAATATGTGGCCCTGACCCTAAGGGGTTGCGATAAGGCCATAGCCTTAAAGTTTGATGATTCAGAAAGAGGGAGGATAGATCCGAGGTATGCTAAGCCCGACCGGATCCATTCGGTCCCTCACGTGCCTTGGAAGGATAGGCCGCCGTGAAAGTATGCGCAAAAATAAAAGGAAGAGATAATGGCCTTCATTAAAGAGAAGATAAGGATATGTGTGGCGGAACCTTGTGAGAGCGCCAACTCCAACAAATGGTTCTTTCTGAGAAAAAGGGGTAGCAATAAACTGAGGTGGATCCAGAATCTCCAAAGGACCAATGCTGTCACCATACGGGATGTAGGGTCTATACCTGAGGCGGATCTGCTCGCAGAAGGATCGACCGGTCGCTTGCTCTATTCAATCTGCGATATTTTCTCAGGCTATGATGAGATCCCCTTGGATTACCAAGATAGACACATGACCGCAATGCACACACCTCTGGCTCGTTCAAATGATGGTGGTACCCATGGGGTGGACGAACGGGGTGGCGGTGTTCCAGAGAGCCATGATCGCAGTCCTCAAAGAGTTAATACCCGGCAAGGTAGAGGTCTCCCTTGACGATTTCCCAATGAAGGGGCCGATTGAAAAGGATGAGACCGAGGTCTTCCCGGATGTGAGAAAGTTTGTGGTTGACCACATGACGGATGTTAGAGAGGTCCTTGCGAAATTAGACGATTCCAACCTTACCATGAGTGAGACTAAGAGATGTTGGGGGGTGTCGTCAATCAAGATATTGGGCTTCATATATGACAAGGATGGGCGGAGGCCCGATCCCGCGAAACTGGAGAAGTTGATGATCTGGCCGTCGCCACTAAAGTCAATCACGGAGGTTAGGCAGTTTCTAGGGGTGGTGGGCTACTGGAGGATCTTTATAAAAGCCTACAGTGAGAACGTGGAGCCACTTAGACGATTGCTTAGGAAAATTGAGGGGCGGACTTTGGGAGAGGAGCAGGCCGTTGCCATGGAAGCCCTTAAGGAAGAATTCTGCGAAGGTGGGTAAGTCTTAGGAGTTCCGTTCTTCGAGGACGAGGAGAACCACCCCTTTATAGTTTTTACGGACGCAGGGCCTTGTTCCGTAGGAGGGCTTCTGTCACAAAGGGATCAAAACGGGAAGGAGAAGCCTCTTCGATTTGAGAGTCGGGCCTTGAATCCTGCCGAAAGGAATTATAGCCGATTCAAGAAAGAGGTATTGGGAGCAATACATTGCTTAAAGACTTTTCGCCACTATATCTACGGGAGGCGGTTCCTCTTGAGAATGGACCCGACCGCGGTAGCGGCTGTCCTTCAAAAGGACTTCTTGCTAACCGACCCCACTATTGTGAGGTGGATGATCCATATCAGGCTCTACGATTATAGGGTCGAGACGATCTCTGGGGCAAAAATCAGGTCGCCCACGGGTTGTCCCGACTCCCGATCCGAGAAGAGGACTATCACAGATTAGAGGAGGCAAGGCTAGCGATGTCCAAAGCCGAGATGATCCAAATCGACACTAACAAAGAAATAGTAGCAGTGATCATCCATGGAGAAGACGAAGGCCCTAGGACGTTCCTCGCTAACCTTTACGACGGGAAGTACCGGGGTATAGGGTTGTACCTAGCAGGTAGGGAGGAAGGCACCGAGGTAATTAAGAGGGAGGCGCTCGGGTATTGCCTACGAGGAGGATACCTCTTTAAGAGGCCCACCAAGTTCGCAATTCCCATGAGGGTCCTTTGCGACCCGGAAGAGAGAAAAGCGGTCATAGAAGAACTACATGATGGGGTCTTTGGCGGACATCGGGGAGTAAAAGGGACGTTTGACAAAGTTCGACGGCTTTATTGGTGGGATGGACAGTACGGAGAAGTCGAGAAGTATTGTTCGACCTGTGAGGTTTGCCAAAAAAGGGCGACAGATCGCTACAAGGAGCCCCTAGTTCCGTCGCTCCCCACTGTACCGGGCGAGAAAGTCCATATAGATTTGGTAACTATGCCCAAGGGAGTCGGCGGGCTTCGGTACATAATCAACGCCCGCGATGACCCCACTGGATTCGTGGAAGCTAAGGCCATTAAGAAGAAGACGGCCGAGGAGGTGAGCGACTTTCTCCTAGAGTACATCTCCAGGTACGGGTATGTCGGGAAGACAGTCATGGATAGGGGGTCCGAGTTCTCAAGCCAAAAGGTCAAAGCGATATTAGAAAAGGCAGGGATTAAGGCAGCCTATACAACCGCCTATCACCCCCAAAGCAACGCTCCGGTCGAAAGGGGTCGCCAGACACTTGTAGATGCCTTAGCCAACTGGTGTAAGGGACGTGCGGAGCAATGGCCAAAGTATTAGCGCTATGCAGTTTGGGCCGACAACATCACGGTCAAATTAAGTACGGGGTATCCCTCTTACACCCTTCGGTTCGGTAGGCATTGCCCCCTGCCCATCGAATTCCAAGTCGACACTTGGACTAGTGTCACGTGGAAGACCACCATGACTATAGGCAAGATGTTGGAAGCGAGGATACAACAAATTGCCGAAAATCTTGATGTTGAGCTTACCGAGGCGGGGAGGAACATTAAGAAGGAGAGGATAAAAGGGAAAGAGAGGTGGGACAAGAATTTGCAGGTCCGCCAAAAACCGATAGGGACGAGTGACCTCGTCCTGGTGTATGACTCGTCGTTAGAAAAAACTTGAAGCAGGAAGTTAGCCAACCGGTGGATGGGGCCATACCGGGTCCTAAAGAGTTTGGATGGGGGGGCGTATCCCCTTGGCGAATTAGATGGGGCTAGGTTGCGGAACCCTATCACGGGAGCTTGCCTCAAACTTTTTGGATGGGGGGGGACCCTTAGAATAGAACCGAAAACGAAAGGGAAAGGGATGGTTGACGCAGGGGTAACTGTCGCCTTCGAGAAGGGAGAGACTTTGAAACAAGGGGGCTCTTCCTGACCACCTAAGAAAGGATATAAGGTTCGAAGACCTTCCCTACCCAAGACCCCTAGGAGGAAGAAACGGCCAAGGGAAGATGACAGTGACATCGACCGGTTAGGAAAACGCAGGTTGAGAGAGAGGAGGGGCGCTTCGAGGAAAGCCTTGAGAGTCAAGCGAGAGAGAGGAGAGAAGAAACGAAAGAGAGAGCGGCGAGGGAAGAGAACGAGGAAACAGGAAAGAAGGGAGGTTGCACCATAACTAGGAGAAACGAGAATTAATGCATAATGTGGGATGGTTGGGTTTACTGAGTGTTTTGATGACAATTTTATTGCTGATCAATAATCTTTTAACCACTGCTAATTTGTATTATAATAATCTAATCATAGATAATTTGACCTATTTTTGTAAAATCTTTCTATTGTTTGGTACTGCCAGCACCATTTTGATGTGTTTCCTCATAGTAGAGGAAACCAATCCACGAAGAAAAGAAGGAGGAAACGTAATCCGATGGGAAAGAAAGCGTGCCAATCGAGCAAGGGATGAACCAAGGCCTTAGGAAAGGTAGGCAAAAACAAATGGGTCAATGGGTGAGAGGGAAGGGTTGGAAAAAGGGTGTAGAAAAGCTCGTCGGGGACGGCGAGAATTGGGGTGTGGGCTGGTTGTCGGGTAGTTGCCTACCAGCCGGGTACTCCCTTTTTACCCAACAAGAAAAAATATCGGTGTGTTTCCTTTTGCTTTGCATGGTTTTGACGTATGGATGCATTTGACTAAGGGAGTTGAGGGGAAATCTCGGGGTTCTTGGCCTTCGCACTAACTAATGGGCAAGCTGGGAAGACGAACCGGGGCGGTGATTGCAGGCGGGGGCTAGCGCGAACCCGAGTCCAAGGTTTTTTGTGGCGTCTTTGAATGGAACGATAATACAGCATGTAATGCAACCAAAGGGGGGGGGCATGATGCTGGGAAGTACACATGCGCCTAGTCTGGTCGGCCATGAAAGACCGTGGGACAAGGCAAGGCCTAAGTAAGAGATTATGGCGCCAAGAGATCGGGAATCGTGTTGGTAGGCCCTGCCGTGACCACCGAGAAATGGTGGGAGTCTGGAGGGTTGGTGGCCGGTCGCTACGGGGTCTTGACTTCAGAACGCTCGACGGGACAAGGTAAACGGCAGGGTCGGCCCCGATGCGACCGAAGGAATATTGGCGTAGCATACCCTCCGGGATGCGACACCAAGAGACACACTCACGAGAAGGTCCAGTGTGGAAGAGAAAACGCAGGGGTTGCGCGGGAGACAAGGTATAGAGGGAGATGAGGTAGTAGCCTCTACCTACGAGGATGACTATGGCGACTGCCCGTGGGGAATCCAACTTAAGGTGAAGCAAGGGGGGGGGAATGGGATTGGATGATGAAGAAAGGATTCAAAACGGTTGTGAGGGGGGGACACTCAAGGAGGGTTTTTGGGAACGGCCTCCAGAAAGACGAGTGGGCTGAGGCAAATCGGCCATATACCAAGATCGGAAACAGCCTCGTGCGAGCTCGCTGAGTAAGGAAAGAAGGTGAACAGACTGACTAAAATACGATCGCGCCCATAACGGGAATCAGGCCAGGTGCAAGCTCGTGAAGAAAAAAAAGGAGGAGAATGGACGGATGGGAATACGGATGTACCGAGATCGGAAAACTGGCTAGATGCGAGGTCGCCATGCAGGAGGAGAAGGTGAACAGGCTGACTTAAGAACAGGAACGCCAAAAGCGACCAAACGCAATCACATGCTCAAGTCAGACTTTTTCATTCACATGCACGATATGCACGACTTTCCTCTTTAATGAACAGGGGCAAGCAAAGTGCGGGTTCACACAAATCTGAAGGGAAATTAGGGTCAATCAACTGACTAACCTTGAGTGAAGTGGTGTTGAACGTGCCCTGGCTCACTCAAGAAAGCCAAGAAAGAATATACTTGTCGCGAAAGAAAACAGCAGTCTCAAGGCAAGTCTCAAGCCAACTGGTTGTCCCAATCTGTTACCGATTCACAAGTCCCACACGCTGTCGCACTTTTTCCAGTCGGGCCTCTTCGGGCGACCGGAAAGCCAACAGGCTGTCACGCAGGGTTTTGTATGTGATTGCAATAAATAAAATAAATTAAATAATGCAAATCCCTTCCTGTTGTGTGCGTCCGGCTTCGAGCGAGACCCTTCAATTGCGGTCTTCGCCAGTTCCCGATCTTATGAATCTTTTATTTTGATTCGGAACAACATAAAATTAAGCAAATAATAATCATAAAATTATGGGGTGCTATATATGCATCAATTATGTCAATCTGATTTTGAGAACTGTGACAAATACATCCACGAAGGCAATCATCGAACAAGAATAATGCAGAAAATAAGACTGACTGACTCGAGTAAAGACAGGGGCAATTGAATGAGGGAAGAATGAGAACTCATAATAATCTCATAAAGTACACATAAACGAGCGTGGTCAGCACCTCTCAAGAGTCCTCACTCAACCCTCTGGTCCGTTTCTCTCAATCTCTTTCCACTGCTCTTCTCTGGTGCCGAAACCCACGCCCACGTACAATCTGAGACTGATGCTTCGTGACAAAATGCCACTTGTAGCCAAATATATGGCATCTCTGAGCTTCATCCAAATATGAAATTTTTCTTGCTGTTCGGATGAAGGTTTGAAGAAAAACATTGAAAGCGTCATATTTAACTCTTCTGATATTGAGTAAATCCTTAGTTGTGGTTGGAATTGAATCTTTCTCGAATTCCTTTTTCAGTCTCTCCTTGACCTCTTCCCAGGTAGTGGCACCTTCCATTAGTTCATGAACTGCCAGTCTTGAATCAGTGTTACAATAAGATAACAGATGCTTAATCCAGCCATAACTAAGTCCAAATAATTCATACTCGTCCAAGAAATCATTAACCTGAGGTCCTCTAAAGCAGGGAATTCTCTCGTCTGGCCTCTTTGCTCTTGCAATGTCTGATCCTCCTTTTATACTATCAACTCTCTCAACCAACTTTCGTATAACTCCAACCAGGGCCTCTTCATTGGTCCCTGCTGATGTACTCGGTCTTCCTCGTCCATCCATCTTGACTATAGATTTTTTCCAAGTATTCTCTTCTCTTTTTGTGACTCTTATCCTTTTTCTTCGCTGCCCTTCAATCTCTCACTCTTCTCGCAAGAGATACAGGCTCGTTTCTCTCTTCTCTTGTCTGTTTTACCCCCTTAGAGTTTTGTACATATAGGGTATAAACAATAATTGATTGGGCAGTGATCAAGGGCATTGCAATCCTTCTCAGCCTTCCAATGTAATCTTCAATCAACTCTCTCTTATCATCTTTATTCAATCTTCTATTATACCCCTTAATAGTACCCCGAATCATAAAATATCGAGTCAGGTCTATCATCTCATAATCAAATTGCATCTTTTACAACCCACTATTGATCCTTCTTGCAAAAGAGACCCGTTCCTGAAAAATGTGATATGATACTCTAAGTAGTTCCCACTTTCATCACCTTCAACAGAGAGCTTATCTCAGTCTGGTCAGTGATAATTCTCAAAGTAGAATCTCTCATGCGATCTAAGAAAAGTTGTAAAAACTCAAGCTCATCCAGAGTTGAAAAATTTATGTCAGGGATCCGAAGAGTCTCTTCTATCGTGACTACTCTACTTTCCAACACAACTCCCAGTGTCAACTGTTCAGTCAAACTGGGCATTGCTAATTATCATAAGCAATATCTGAAAGGTAGATCTCGGGTTGGACATAATCAGGGACCTCGAATCTGTGTTTAAAGGTACTCAGGAGTAGAAATTTTATCATCACAATGGAGTCTTTTTCTCTTGCTCTACCAATCTCAGCGATGACTTTCAACAGAGGCATCCAATCTCTCCTGCCTTCAAATTACTTAACAATCGAGAACTCGGGAAGCCTCTCGAATTGTCTTACTTCCTTCCCCAAAGTTACTTTTTTTTTAAATTTTTCAAGCCACTCTTTGGTTCTTATGAGACTTATATAAGCACATGTCTGACACTTCAAGTAGTCATCTTCCTTTTCTGGGCCTGCTGGTACATAAATCTGTACGTCCAGGCTGCCTGTACTCAGGAATTTGACCACTGGAATGTGAAATATTATGGGCTCTTTCTCACAAGTCTCATATCTCAGGATCACAAAAGGATTATCACACCCAATCACCTCATAAAGTTTACCCCTCACAGTAGTTATCCTGGTTACTGAGAGTATTCTTCTTGGGCTCTCTTCACTTTCCATGCAAACTTTATCATGGCATACCAGTTGTCTTTAGATAGATTAATATCAGTTAAATGAGGGACTTGGAGTCCATCAAAGACAGTAATTCGAGTAGATCAGTGAAACATTTGTTCTCTCTCTCAAGCCTCTCTTTCTCTTTCAGTACTACCTCTTCTGCAAATCTCCAGCATCTCTCATATACTGCATCAACATATCTTTCTTTTGGAACATAAATTCTTACGTCATACACATCGAGGTCTGTGAAATAGAATGTCAGTACATATAATCGTTCCTGCATCCATCCGCTTTCGACCATCTCATACTTGACAACTTCATATGGAAATGCCTCTCTCTTGCTCAAAGTATTCAGCGACCTTAGGAGACATTCAATCTTCTCTTGACTTGGATCTGAACCTCTGCCAAAGTTTGACCTTCTTTGTCTGATTACTTCTGCTGAAATCTCTTCAGCTCTCATGACCACCGCTTCTTTTCTCTCTTGTTAATACCATATTGATTATCGACAGTCAGTTAGTCCCATCACAATAGTTGTCAAGTATAGGAGGGATTGGAACAGTCTTGTATGTTACTGACATTATACCCCATTCCACTTTCTTCTTTTTTTTGATCAAATCTGTTTTTTCATCATAGATAAATTGGATCACAATCTCCCATAACCAATTAAAATCTTCACCATCATTGCTGCCTCCTTCCTTGACAAAGGGGCGGATATCATAGCTATCTCCCTCCAAGAAGTGAGTCAGCGCTACGCAGCTGGTTGAGCCACAAGAGTGATAGCTCCAACAAGCCTCATACCTGTAAGGAAATATCCCTCTTGTAGTAAATTTAGACAGTTCTTTCAGAGCACCGTCGACCAGCATTTGTCCTGATCTGTCTCACTCTCTTCCTTTCAATTTTCTTCCAGTGCGTTGGACGAAAGTTGATCTTACCTGGTGTCAAGCTCGATTCTCTTCAGTCAATAATGTTAATCTCCTTTTCCCGATCCAGTGTGGTACCTCACACAAGGAAGAAATAAATCACAGTTAGCAGCCGTGATTCTCAAGAGAATCGGGAGTCGAATGAGAATAATAGAATTAGCATGAGGCTCACAAAAATGTCAACAGTTCTCATGCCCTAATCAAAGTTCAAAGATGATGATGACCCTGACTCGTTCCGGACACGAAAATGTTTTCATTTCCCCGGCAACGGCGCCATTTTTGTCGCATTTTTTCCAGTCGGGCCTCTTCGGGTGACCGGAAAGCCAACAGGCTGTCACGCTGGGTTTTGTATGTGATTGCAATAAATAAAATAAATTAAATAATGCAAATCCCTTCCTGTTGTGTGCGTCCGGCTTCGAGCGAGACCCTTCAATTGCGGTCTTCGCCGGTCCCCGGTCTTAGGAATCTTTTATTTTGATTCAGAACAGCATAGAAGTAAGCAAATAATAATCGTAAAATTATGGGGTGCTATGCATGCATCAATTATGTCAATCTGATTTTGAGAACTGTGACAAAACATCCACGAGGCAATCATCGAAGAAGAATAATGCAGAAAATAAGACTGACTGACTCGAGTAAAGACAGGGGCAATTAAATGAGGGAAGAATGAGAACTCATAATAATCTCAGAAAATACACATAAACGAGTCTGGTCAGCACCTCTCAAGAGTCCTCACTCAACCCTGTAGTCCGTTTCTCTCAATCTCTTTTCACTGCTCTTCTCTGGTGCCGAAACCCACGCCCACGTACAATCTGAGACTGAGGCTTCGTGACAAAATGCCATCTGTAGCCAGCAAGCTCTGAGCATGACCATCCGAGGCACATGACACGGTAGTTAACCATGGAGCAAAACTCCTCCTTCGAAGTAGGCAGTCCGTCCACTGAGAAGATTCCTCATTTGAGGTAGGGATACTCGGTGGGCTCAGTCAACGCCTCAACATCGATCACTGCAGGAGAGATGTACCTCTTTGCCAAACCAATCACTTCCAGCCAACTCGTGCCATCGGTGAGAAGAGAAGGGACTGGAGGTCTTGGATAGTCGGTATAAAGCATCGGCCCGAAGCTGCGGATCAACGTAGTGCCACTCTCATCGAGCTCCCTCTCTCTCTGCTCAAGGTATTCAGTGGCTGAGATCCAGACTAAATCGAAAAGTTCATGAGTCTCCTTGCCCTTCTTCAGGTAAGGTCTCAGATCGTGGATAGTGCCATGAACAAAACTGGTCTGGACAACGAAGATTGACAGATCTCCCTGTCTGAAACCAATGACACTAACATACTGATAACGAAACGCCTCTTTGCATGAAAACCGGTTGAGGCTGGCCAACACTGATTCACTGACCGACATAGACTGAACTGTGCTCATGAGTACTCTTGCCAGTGCAAACCGGCCAGACGGTCCTGGAGAACTGGTTACCAAACTAATTGCCTGAAGCTCACTGCTGGAAACTGATTGTTAGGAACTGATCAGTAATAACTGACTGTTGATGATTCATTACAGATTAGATGATTGCTGACTGTCCAGATAAGGGAGTTGTACTTGTTCAGAGACAGAACGCTCACTGGTGGCTTCTAACAGTCCTCCTTGCTTCCTCAATAGTGCCCACTGAAGTTATGGTGGCACATGGTCTGCAATTCTTATCATGCTGGTAATATGTGTATTTGATTTTTGTATGATTTGTCACGAGAGTCAGTGCGTGTTTCATCATCATAGCAGTCTGTTGATTGTACTCCTCAACTGCACTTTCCCTCTAGGTCTCTTCAACACTCTGATACAGCGAGCAGGAAACTCTAACTGTGTTGTTGTTGTCCATATCCTCGCTGTATTCTCGCCACATTAGGTCACCAACTCGAGACGGGTGACTCTTGGATGACCCAGGTACGAGAAGGCTATTGGGTAGATTGTTGTTTAAGGACGGTTGTTTCAAATTGTTGTTTCGTGTTGCTGTTCCTGGTTGTTGTTTCTCCGGTTGCTGCTTGTCTGCTGTCACTAAGATTGTGGCATTGAAGTGTTGTTTGTAACCTATTTAACTGGCTGCTGTTCACTGATTGTCGTCTGAAGTGTTGTTTGTAACTTACTTAACTGACTGTTGTTCACTGATTGTTGTCCTAGAAATTGATTGTTGGTTATTTTCGGAAGCTGATTGCCTGCTAGTGGATGTCTAATGCCCTTTGAGCTGGCTGTTTGCTGATTAAATGCAGATTGAGTAGTGACTGACTCCGCAGTTAAGTGTCATTACGAGCACCGTTCTAAGTAGTTTCTGAGTGCTACCCCAATTGCTATACTTAGTGTTGTCACAAGTACTGTCCTGAGTACAGTTTCGATGGTTTTGAGTATGGTTCTAAGTGTAATTCTGAGTAAAGCCTTGTGTATGGTTCTGAGTATCAAGTCATGAAAACGTCCCTTCACATGTCATCACGCTTCAAAAGGTGCCTCAACCTATTGTCAGGTTAGATATTTGAGGATCATGAGTTACCATGTTCAAATAAACGACTAAGAACTGTGGGTTCCTGTGTTCACGCACTGTAGGGAAGAGGGTTCAGTCTGTTGTTTGCGAGGACGAGAGTTCATTCTAATACCGTTCAAGGTTGATAGAGTCATGTATGTTACTGAGTCTTGTTTTCTTCGGTTGTCTGTTGTTTGGAAGATGCCCAGAGTACTTTGGCAATGTCCTGGGTGCTGAATACAGGGCGAAGGCTTTTTTGAACAATGACTTGAGTATCAAGTACAGTTCTGAATACTTTTCGGAACACCGCCTAGGGTATTTCCCTGAGCACTTAATGAAGTATTATCTGTGTATTAATCAGGGCATCTTCTGAGTGTCCGACTGAGCAATGTCTGATTACTCAGCTCATCTGAGTATTCAACCGAATAAATGCCTGAGCATTAGATTAAATAATGTCCGAGTATCTGACTAGATTGGGAGTCCCTGAACGCTGGTCATGTAACAGAGAAATATTGTAAAGGGAGAAAGAAGAGTGAATGACGGGCCCAGATAGGAGTTTCGAACACCCCTATGCCCTTTCCAGCTCTGCCCTGGCCCGCTCCACAGGCTCTAACGTTGAGCCAGTACTGTGCAACTTGCCATCCTGCCCGTAAAAGTAAATTACGTACTCGATATACCTTCTCTCCCCGACAATCCCTACTGCAAACTCCCTCTGGTTTAATATGTGAGTTTTCATATCTCTAAACGCGCTTTCTTCCCATCCCTTCTGTTGATTTCGTCTGATAGTACCTTTAATTACCAGTCTATCAGCGTCTCCCATATTTCTCTTTCTTTGCTAAGACTTGCTGCTCAAATTAGTATCTGCTTAGACACTCGCACGCCTGTTCTAGCTGAAAACCAGTATAGCTAGTTCAGAGCCCTAGTTTTTCCAACTGACGATTCCTTGGTATTAGACCCGTTCACGTTCGGGCTTCAGAGAGCGAGTAAGCACGAGGGTTCTGAGAGGAACTGCCACCTGTCCTCATATCGTCTTCGCTTTCATGAGGGTCAAACGTGGCAAGCGTCTCCAGAGATGACAAGATAAAAGAGTTCACGCAATGCCTTTTCTTGCATCCCTGATTAGAACCCCCTCTGCTATAGTGGGATACTCAGGCTATTTCCCATTTAGTTGCACCTTACAATCAGTTACCATCAAGGATAAATTTAGCAAGAAGATAGAAATTTTTTCTTAGAACTGCCTTTCTTTTCCCCATCCAATCAAAGTCAGAGCACAGAGCACTAACCAATAGAAATCATCCCCACATTCCCTTTTTGACATACAGGCGAGGAATAAGCCTAGAATATTCAACCAAGTACCTGCCAGTGACCACCAGGCCAACAAGTGCATTCAGCCGAACATTCACCCACACACACGCGCACCTGTAGGGCTGTAATCACCCACCCGGTGTATCTAAAGGCACAAACA
Organism: Chara braunii; assembly: GCA_003427395.1. Lineage (NCBI taxonomy): Eukaryota > Viridiplantae > Streptophyta > Charophyceae > Charales > Characeae > Chara > Chara braunii. Next base: position 71,798 of record BFEA01000712.1, on the reverse strand, counting down.
AACTCACACCATTATGAGTAACTATTCAACCTGGTGAGCACATGCAAACCTTCGTTATCACATATCTGTGCAGTCACCCGGTGCAAACACGCGATACAGGCACTCGGTGCAGCCCCGCAATGCAGGCACACTGCGAGGTCACGCGTTGCAGGAACACTGAGCAATCACGCAATGCAGGCACATTGCGCAGTCACGCGCTATAGCCATACGGTGCGGTCACTTAACACAGTTGCACTGCGCAGTCACATAGTGCAGTCACTTGGCATAACTGCACGGTGTAGCCGCGCGGCGCAGCCCCATGGTGTGAACACATGGCATAGGATCCACGAATACAAAGGCTGCACGTCTTCTTGACCTTTCCATACGATCAGATAGGCCACTCAAGGCAGGGGATTACACCGAATTGGCAAGTGTCAATACCAAAATTACCCAACCACCCTGACCTTGCTTAATCCCTTAGGATAGTAGTCGTACTTTAGACTCTATTCATAGCTTGCACGTCTCAAACTACTGTTATGAATTGAGGCTTCCCCCCTCCTTCTTTTGTTCACTTATTCTCGCAATCTACTGCGAGCTTAACCCTATCAAGATGACATGTAATCGGTTAACAATGATCAATTGGTTCAATTAACTGAAATAAGAGAGAGGGGAAGAAAATTGAGGTTTATGAGTCAAAATAAATTATCTTGCAGTAGTCACCATCTTATCTGAGAAGTTTCGGACTAAGCGGCCACTAAGAAGCGCATCAATAGCCTCTGACCGTCACAGATTGAGGGTCACTCAGAGGTAGCAAGATAGGTGGTGAGTAAGATTGTATCCGAAACAAACGAGGCTCTCTCAACAACCGGTTCTTGGTCGAACAGATCACACAGGCTCCGATGAGTACTGAGGAGATTTGTTCCCGCAGCATCATGAGGGAACCATTTCGTAGAAAGCGCGTTGGTCATCACGAGCCTCCTCCTAACATCTCTTTTACTACCTAGAAGTGACGTCCTGGGTCCCTGATGTGACGAAGTCCTGGTTATTCCAAGCCGAGTAATTATGACATCAACCACTACGCCATTTTGCCCTTCTCACTGTACCCTTTCCCGAAAGCGCCCACCTATTGGCTATGTATATTCTCTCCACACTCCTTCTTCTCCCCTGGAGCGAGCTACTCGAGACCAAATGCCCGCGTCAGCGTCGCACGCCCCTTCCTCTTCTTCTTCGAGTCAGCGCAGAGCTCTCGACGAGTGCATCGTGCTCATACAAATAGTAACTGCCAGAGGAACGAGAGCCGGAGCCGTCCACAACGCTGGTGTTGACATCAACCTTGCTCAGCTTGCATGAGTTGCCCAGTGCTCGTTGGCGAGGGAGTGCCTCCCAAGAGAACAGTTGGCATCACCATCTTGCAAACTCGTCCCCCTTCGCTACCTGTCTCGGCCTCCTCATTTCGGGTTCAGTCTCGTCCACCCTCTTGCCTGCGCGTCTTGCATTTCGAGAGCGCACCCTTTTCTCTTGCTGCCTGATCACTCGTGCATCTTGTCAATGCTTCATTCCTCCCACACGAGTGTGCCACGCGCGCGTTGACTACTCGATCACCTCTCCTCGGCCCAAGTGTCCGTCTCGACCCCTCTCGCTAACTTCACATACACTATGACTGTGTCATGCGTGTCATCGCCCCAGCACTTCCACTGACCCACTCTAAGAGCCCGTTTGTTTTCCCACCTCTCTGACGAGCGCAGTAGGCTCACGCTCTGTTCTCGTGCACTGCCCTCTAGCTTTGACGTCAACCGCCCCCACCATCTCTCACGCGTTGACCTTCTTTTCTCTCTCTCGCACGACACCTGTCAAGTGTGTCGCGTGCCCCACGTCCTTGCCTCAGCCTCTCTGCTGCTGGTCCTCTCGCCACCCGTGTCGATCTCTTCTCCTTTTTTCTCACACCCGTTTCTTACCTTTACTCTGTTTTCCTCCGATCCCCCGACCTCTGGGAGTCGGTTGTCGTGAGCTGGCCTCGAGTCCCTTTTCCACCGACTCCGCGGCTCGGTGGTGCTTTTGGATCTCCTCGGGTCTGTTCCAGGATCTGAGATCCGTCTTACGGTCCGCCTCGCTCATTTCGCTTTCCCCACCTGAGTCTCTCTTGTTATGTTGTTCCTCCCTTGTCTCGGTCCCAGTTGATGACTCGGTATCGTGATAGATGACCGTCACCCTCAAGCCCACGGTCACCCCGCCTCGTCTGCACCTCCGCTCCGCCCTGTCGCGTGCTTCGGAAATGGCAGTCTGCAGCCTCTGGTCACCTCGCATTTCCTCCTCTCTCCCCCCTTCTATGCAGACCTTCAGTTGGACTACCTCTCCTCCGTCGTAATTCATGACCATAGTGATCTGAGGGCCTTCATCCGACATTGGAACCCAGCGCACCGTGTGCCGCCAACAGTCGGGTCTATAGCCATGTAGTGCCATAGCCCCTCTTTCCCAATGTTCAGCGCCAATGCTCAGTCAGCACTATCCCTGCTCGCAGCACCTAGCCAGGCTGAGTCCCGGGTGCCAGGAATTAAGACTTCAGCGCGATGCCATTACTCACACTTGAGGAGGGATAACGTTCCCCTCACGCACTTTTTGCTTCAGGACCCAGAGGCAACCTGTTTTATAGAGCTCCGGGTGAGAGCGACCCCGGTGTACTAAAAGAGGACTTTTCTGATAGTGACTCGAATTTTAGGATTTAATAAAGTAACACAAAATTTAAATAAATCTTGAATAAAAACCGGCGGGAAACTTCAACCGNAAAATTTAAATAAATCTTGAATAAAAACCGGCGGGAAACTTCAACCGCCTGTGCACAGTCAGGGTACTCGAACCACCGTCACGCCGGTCCCTAGACTGTGCAATATGACAGAGGTCCGAACAAAAAAAAAAAAGGAAAAAGATAGAGATCCCATAATGGGATACCAACGACCGCACTTTCCCTTTCAAAACAGACCTCCGGCCTACCACTATCGGGTGCCCGCTTCTGATGGTAAGGAGGGGGCTTACGACCCCTTTCAGGGGTGATAAGCTTCCTACCAATGCGGCCGCGGGTCGCCCTTCTTTTGAGGTTCTGCCGCACGATGCCAGATCAAAGCTCACCCACAGACTGTATATGTGGGGTCAGCCTACTTAGGCCGAGGATAGATGGTTTCGAACCGTTGGCTTTCCACGAAAGGACAGGCCAACAGGCAGAAATCAAAATTAAAAAACTAAATAATAATAATAAAAATAAAATAATGATAATAACCACAGGAAAAGGAAAAGGGAGGAAAGGATGGCGTCCCAAAATCTCTCTGTGCACCAGCCTTGCCTGAACCGCGCCCCTCGCTCATACACGAGTCTAAGATTCCTTTTCTTTCTTTTCCTATTTTCTTTTTCTTTTTTGTTCTCTGTACCTGCCTTTTATCCTGGCCACCGAGGTTTGCGCGGTTCGGACAATCAGGTCTGGTACAGGCAATTTACGAGGGGTCGGCAAGATCCAGCCCATGAGACGACAGTTGCAGTCCAAACCCTGAATCGGCGGCCTTCCCTATGAAGCAACAGAACAATCAGGCAAAAAATGGCAATTCAAATTTGGCGCTTTATTTCTTATTTTTCTCTTTTCTTTCCCCGACATTGACTTCTACCCCTTGCACCTAACCCATAACTTGGCAACAGGGCGCTCGGCACGCAGTAGAAAAGACTGCGCCAACCCCTTCGCCTTTGCGTCCCAGGGTGAACCCGGCGGCTACCACGTCCACAGGCCGGTTGTGCTCTGTTGCACAGCAGGGCGCCGAGCCTGCGTGGACCAATGGAAGTCCTGAGGCGCACCCCTTTTGCTGAGAGCTACGCCACCAGGACCTGTCCACGTCGAGAAGCGATTCAGGTACCAGAGCAGGAAAACGGGTACTATGTAGGGACTTGGTACACAGGAGGGCCGGGGCACCGTGCCCTCCGACAACGCGGTAGTCCCAGATTCGATGGTGGCAAGTCGCACGAGTCCCAAAAAAAAATATTGTTTCCAAGACAGTCTCAACTGGTCCCACGTCTGCTCCAACCGGTCCCAACTGGCCACAACATCACGTTGCCGTCGCCGCACACTCCAACTTTGGTAGCACAACCTCGTCAAACAAAACAGATGTCGCGCCGTAGAAAAAGAACTTCATTGCTATCATGCCACAAATCCCTGTTGTCGTGTCGCTAATCCATCAGCATTTCCACACCAAAGAAAAACAAGCATCGCCGCGCCACCAATCCGGCAGCATCTCCCCGCCAAAGCAAATCAAGTGTCGTTGCGCCGCAAATGCGGCCGCACTTCCCCGCCAAAAACAAATCAAGTGTCGCCGCGCCGCAAATCCGGCAACACTTCCCCACCAAAAGAAAATCAAGTGTCGCCGAGACGCAAATTCGGCAGCACTTCCCCGCCAAGAAAAAATCAAGTGTCGCCACGCCGCAAATCGGACAGCATCTCCCCAGCGCGTAAAAAAGATGGTTGTCGCGATGCCGCACCGCTCGGGCAGCATCTCCCCAGTACTGCCATTATGGCCGCCGATGACGCCGTGCCATAGCACCCTCACAACGTCACAGCGTCGTTGTCGCCCCTTGTCCCATCTCAAGGCCGCTCCTCCCTGCACTACCGTAAATCCCTCCTAGAGATTAACCAGCCATTGGATGAAGCAGGGTGTTCCAGCCAGGCTATGGTTGTCTCCTCCTCCTCGCCGCACTCCACTGCTGTCCTCCAGCTCCGTTTGCAGCACTCATGCCTCCTCTTCAACACTCCAGCAATGAGGCAAGTGTGTTGTCGCGCACTGGCTTCTCGAGGACAGCTGCCTCTTTTGTAGTGGCTGAGGAGGGCATCAGCAGGCTGCCCCCAGGCAAAATTCATCACTTGCCTGGGGCCCTTGATCTCAACACGATCAAGTGTCTGAGGTCGTCGCATCTCCGTCACACACTTAGGGAGGCAGTTATACTCAATTGCCCCCCTCTTTTCCCCTACTTTTTCGTGTACTCAACCTCACGCTGAGCACAGGTGCACTGGAAAAATGGCAATTTCCTCCCAAATTCCCTTCACCACCTCTTCACATCCCTGGCCTCTGGCCTAAGTCACATTCAGGCCAGTTTGGCCTGTATCTGACCGTAGTGGTGACCACATTCGTGGCCGTGACTTTTTTTTCCCCCTTCCTCTTCTTGTTTTTTTTTTTTCCCCCTTCCACCTTGCACCTACCCTGAATCCGCGGCCACGTACGTGGCCGTCGCTCATTCATTTTTTTTATTTTTTTATTTTTCTTCCCTACCTCTTTTTCTATTTTCCCCATCACAACTCCTTGTTTTCCTGTGCAGGGGCAGCTCGTTTTCGAAAATGAGTTGCCCCCCCCCCTTGTCACTTCGCAGAGCCGAACTAGAGTCAGGCTCAAAGGGGTTGTCTCCCCCTGCCTGCACCGGTATCGGGACCGAAAGGACACCAGATACAGGCGCACGGCCTTTGAGACCCCTCTCTCTCTCTCTCTGTGTGTATATATATACATATATATATAAATATATATATATAAATATATATATGTATCTCTCTCTCTCTCTATGTATATATATATATATATCCAACAGTCCCGAGTGTTGCCACCATTGTTAGCAGCGGAAGGCCACCAAAAGCGTGTGCAGAGAGTCCCTGGCGACTCAAGTGCAACATCCCCATACCCTCGTCCGAACGTAGCCGCACGTACGAGGCAAATCCATCATAAACTAAAGTGACAGTCCGTTCATTGAAAACGAACGGACTTTCACTTAATAAAAAATAAAAAAAAAATAAAAAATAAAAATCTAAAATAAATCTAAGAGAAGAAAAAATCTATAAAAAAATAGTAAAAAAAAAAACAAAAACAAACTGACCTCTCGCAGAAAATGGTTCCCCAGTACTTTGGGCGCCTGTAACGATTTTGGGGACTATAAGTCCCAGTTACTTCTGATAGCGCCATATGGCGCTTCACTTGAAGTCTTTTTTTTTTTTTTTTTTTCCTGTTGGCTTTAGCCAACGGTCACTTCGTGGAACCACCCTAGTGACTTGTTGAAATGTAGACTCGAGTTCGATCCCCTTGGGGATCGAAACAAACTTTGGACCATTTTTCGATTTATGCGTGTCATCCTTGCGCAGGGGCCATGCCAATCTACCCCTCGCGGCTTATCTTCAGTTGTGAGATCTCTTGATTCCACGACCGAGATCGGTCACACCCAAAAACTTGGCAGCCAGCTCCAAAAGGAGCTAGCCCGGTGGTACGGCGATTAAGATTCAATCCCCGTATCATTGAGGTGAGAGTCAAGTATCGGTACCTACTGGGCTAGCTCCTACCGCGGTAGAGGTAGGAGCAACTCTTCTATAAAAAGAGTTTGCCCAGTGGCTATCCGTGCAGGTGGCCTTGGAGGCCTTGCCTGCCTGTGGCCTTGCCAGCCTGCCCTGAGGCCTTGTAGGCCCCGCCTGCCTGCCTGTGGCCCAACTGCCTCGCCTGCTTCAGGCTTTGCAGATCCAGCCTGCCTAAAGCCTAATAGGCTTGCCGGCAGGTCTTGCCCCATCGATTGGCCGCATAACCTCGGCATCGGCCTATCAACCCCCTGACTCGATGTCAACCCCCGCGGCCCAGAAAACCCCCTTCAAACCTATTCTCCTTGCGTCGCGGCTCTATACCCGGCGCATCCCTCTTTTTAGCCTACTTAAACCCTAAATCCCGCGGCTGCTAGATTAAGTCTAGCCGTAGCATTCCCACATCAGCACGCCTCAACAGCCTTGACAGAAACGAAGCATTGCCGAGTACTACCATTACTCTCGGACGCCGCCGGCGTTCGGACTAAGGCTTAAAATTTTCAGTCTCTAAGTCATAGGTGAGATCTGAATAAACTTTTGGCAAACGTAAGTCTCATCAAGTCCTTCAATTCAACGAAAGAGTCGGACAGCGTCCGACGTTTAGAATCCCCGACAAATACCCTTATCAAGGTATTTACCCTGACAGCGGGACCGTAATTGGTCGTATCGGCCAACCTCCTGGCCGTTAGAAGACGTTGCCCACGCCAAGGATCGTATCTATCTCGTATCCTAGTCGTCGGGCGCACGATATGCTTTGCCGAACTCCCGACTTTCCCTCATACTGGGTTTGCCAACGTCGCGCCTTTCCATGCATCGCCAGACACAGTCTTCTTGCCTGTGCACAAGGTAGGGTTTTTATCTTCTTTGCGACGCATCCCGCCAGACGCTGAGCCAGGTTGTGGCGTGAAGTCAGTGTTTATAAAAGAAAAGAAAAATATAACGAAATTGAAAACTATAGAGAAGGTAATGACACCCTATGACCTTTAACACCTTCCGTCGTCCTGGTACTGCCGACTAGCAACCACCTCACAGTGTAACGCAATAATGCATGCCCCACTCACTCTTTAATTTGATCGTATTCGACTCGAAGTCTCGCCAAGAGCGAGGTTGCCGAGGTGAGCGCCCTGATGGGATTTCCCCATCAGCGCGTTACGTTGATCAAGACCGCACTCAGTGCGACCTTTTAAAAAGGACGGCAAATACCCTTGTAAGGGTGTTTGCTACGACACCGGTGTTTGTCTAGGAGAAAGAGGAGAGGACTGTTGAGAGGGTCGTTGGAACTTATGTTGAACTACGTATGCTTAGTATACCGATGTCCTAGTATCAGGACAATGGAGACCCAAGTTCGAATTCTGGCAGCATATAGTTGTGTTTGGCATGGATCGATAGAGGCCTTGAACCGAAGTCTGTCGACTAATCAGATTGGTTCCTTTTGCGTCAGCATTTTTTGTTATGGATCAACTGATAGTTTTTTTATCTTGCGGGGCGAGGGGGACGTCGCTTAATATGGTCCGGTAAGTTATCGGTGCGAATACCCTTACAAGGGTATGCGCCCTGGTTTTTGCAAATAACAGAACACCAGTTTGGTTTACAGTTTGAGTACACCGCACGAGTCGCAGTTGTGCTTCATGTTTACCCTGACTGAATGGTTGACTGGAAATATATGGTGTGTGGTTGCGCAGGCGCGCATGATCTCCTTTCTTGTTGATGTTTGAAAAATCATCGAGGTTGCCAGCCAAAATTTTCATTTTTGATTAAACTAGAATTAATTGATATTCCCTTTTGGTTGGTAAGTTTGACCATGACATGTGAGTATGTGTGGAGGACGACGTTGACAGTGGCACGATTTTGTGCAGTGAGCGGAGCAAAAGGTAAAGGTAAAAGCGTGAAGATAAGTGTCATGCAGTAGGCGCAGGAGCTTAATAGCCATGGGTGAGTCAGCAGGTTGAGAGAGTGACCCTGGAATACTTCGGGGACCCAGGCGCATAGTGTCGACCGTCGTATAGGTTACCTCTAGTACTAAACCCAGCCTTAGGCCTAGCACTATTGGTTATGGTGGCCAATCTTCACCAGGGAGGTTCAGGGATCGAGGCTAGCGGACGACGACGCATGAGTATCGGAACAGCGAGGAGGAGCTTAGGGGTTAAGAGCCCGGCGGGGCTATCCCCCTTGGTTTCGCAATCGACGGTGTCGGAACGGAACTAGCAGTTCCTTTTCCTCGTCCATCGTCTTTTGATGATCAAAAGTTTTTAAATATTTTATTATTTATTATCGTATTATTATTATTTTTATCCTTCGACGTTCCTTGACCCATACGTGGCGCTGGACTTAGAGGTCGTCACAACAGTCGAGGACCTTGAATGTGCGCCTCCTATGTTTGACCTGCTGGTTCCAGCGTGTTCAGGATGCAGGCGAAATTCCTCGACCTTGTCCGTCTTGAAACACGGACCGAGGAGTTCAACATGCATGCGAGGCTATGGGCGATTAGTCCACAAGACGGAAAAAATCTGGGTGGAGGGAGCCCTTCTATGGGTGTACCGACCACCAGTCCACGATCTGCGGTAAGAGGTTTGGGTGTGAGCATGCCGCAGGGGTTTCAAGTTGAAAATTGGTGTACTAAGCCTAAGCGGGGCAGGGGCGCAAGGGCAGGGGCCGTAGCGCCCAGGCTGTTGTTCGCGTGGAACCCTTCTCCCCGTCGGCTTTCAAAGTTCGCATTTGAATATTTGCTACTATCACCAAGATCTGCGTTTGGGCCTGCCTTATCGGGGCTCAAGCTGTAGGCTTCGCCGAGGGTCAGAGAACGTTTGTGGAGCGGCACAACGAGGGTAAGGGAATGCATGCGGAGTGGCACGACGAAGACCTGGGAGTGTCTATGGGACAACGAAGTGAAAGTCAGGGAGGAGCGCAGTGAGCGGATCTACTAGTTGTTAAGGCGGACTTGGGCATAAGGGACGAAAGACTAATCGGACGATCTAGTAGACGGTTTCCTGTGAAGTTTCCCCCAAGGTAGAAGCGGGCAGCGGACGGTTCTACTACACGACACTAAGGTCGAGCGCTGCAACAGGCGGATCGGAGAAGAGGATCGAGAAGCAGGCGCAACACTTACCTTTGGGGCGCAACGCTAGTCTTGAGGTAACAGGTAAGGCAATGAAGGAAGAAAGGGCGGAGTGCGGAGGTAGCAGGTAGGGAAAGAGTGGAATGCACTTGACCCGGAATCGTGTCGGGGTGTACTCGGAGGTGAAGACGAGGTTCCTCGATTCTCTATAGAATCGGACGAATGAGGATGCGAGACGGGGGTTTTGTGGTCGGGCGAATTCAATGAAGGGATTAGAAATGGGAGAGTGTAAGGGAAGGTAAGTAAGAAAGTAAGTGTGCGGAGACATGGCGGGCTAGAAAATCTCATAGTTCTCTCAATCTTTGGCGGAATCAAGTGAACCAAGAATCGTTCCGGGGATTTTAAGGGCGAGCGACCATGAATCTCCGGTTAGATCATGCAGTAGGATAGTAAGTTAGGAGTTAGTGAAGGATTGGACTGCACAGAAGAACTGGTGATGGCGATGGGGAAGAAAACTCAGATGAAAGGTTGATAGACTCGGTCGTTTCTCAACCAATTTCGGTCATCTAAGGTGCTTTCTAGAGGGTTTGATGGCAGGCGAATCTAATGACGAGGTCAAAAATTGCGGAGAGGAAGGGAATTTTGTGCTGTGAGAGTTACGGGATGCGCGAAACTGACGAGACCGTGGAGTTCGTAGGAATATAAATCGTCCGATTCTTTATGGAATCGAGCGAAGTAAGATGATAAGTTGAGTTTTCGGAGCGCCACGAGTATGAAGGCAAGAGAAAAGGTTAACAACCGTCGTATTTTTCATCACTACTTCATGACACCCTTCACCACTTCAGGATGCAGTCTGCCTAAACAGGTGGTTTTCAGGGTCTTCAGACCTTTCACCACTTTAGGACCATTCGAGTTTGAAAATCCTGAATGGTCCTGAAGTGGTAAAAGCTCCGAAGACCTTGAAAACCACCTGTTTAGGCAGGTTGCATCCTCAAGTGGTGAATGGTGGTTTTCATGGTCTTCGGGCCTTTCACCACTTCAGGACCATTCATAATTTTTAGACTGCCCAAAACTCTCACTTGACCACTTCAGGACACCCTTCACCACTTAAGGATGCAGTCTGCCTAAACAGGTGGTTTTCAGGGTCTTCGGACCTTTCACCACTTCAAGACTATTCATGATTTTCAGACTGCCCAAAACTCTCACTTCAGAATTTTCATTCCTGAATTTTTAGCTACCCGATAACCGTTTGTGGAAAGCAAAGTTAGTTTTGCTTATAGGTTAGTAGTCTGGCACGGGTCAGTACTAGAAGTCGCACTGATTGAGGCGAGGGGTATCAGAATTGATGTATACTTTCACATTTTGGTGGAAGATTCTCTCGATTTGCTCGTCCTTTCGATGGGAGTAGTGTGAATTGATCCACAGAGTCGGGGACTTACCTGTTGGTCAGCGCGTTGATCCGTTCCAAGTTTTCTCTCATTATAAAAAAAAAATAAAAATTGTAGTATCTTGTTGTTTGTGTGTTATGAAAACTAGGTGCTTATGATTTTCGTGAGCTTCGTGCCTTGTGAGTCGAAGGGACGTCCTTCGAATTGAGCCTTGTTCATCTTGATGAGGTGTCCTTCTCTTGCTACTACGTATGACCGTATGTACCTTTGCACCATATTCGCTTATCTTTCTTTCGTAATAATACCTTGCATCGCACCGGCTTGAAGGTTTGGTTGGAAGATGCTAACTTGATCAGAAGTCCCAACTGGGTGCACCATGCATCAGAAAGGAAGGATAGGGAGAGAGGTGATGCTAGGTTGGTATCAGTTGTTGTCGACTCTGTCGGCAAGCAGCGTTGTTGTTCTTCATCCAGTGACAAGTGGCTTCCGGGGCACTACGATTGGCTCACCCCGCAGGGTGCTGCAGTCTTCTCAGCAGGGTGGTTGATTGTTCCTCATAGGCGAACTGCTACTGTTGCCCCCCTCACTGCAGCATAAGTTCGGGTTGTGATATTGATCCGGTTTACCTGTGTGTGTTTTATGTTGCGGTGCACAAGAATGATACTACTATATTGTTTGAGCATAGCTAAGCTTCGTGGTGCGGTGATATGACCTATCATATTCCTATGTTATGCGCTACCCCAATATCATGCACAGTACCTTGCTAAAAGGCACAACGCATTCTACTGAAGTTTGCTACAGCTTTTGCCTGTTCTTCGGTTAGACCACAGGGTGTATGTTCTGTTCGAGAGCAGACCGTTTAAGTTGCATAGCAGTGTTTTGGCTGGAACGAGCAGCATCACGACTTGGGGGAGCGGTCAAGATCTTCGGAGGGGACGCTATAGCAACTTTGGATAGGTGGTTAGACCCTGCGTGGGGGCTCACTGCCGCGTTTAGGCATAGTTTGACCACCTTCACCTGCGTTTTTTTTACCATCATTGCAGGACCCTCAGGCGCATGAAGGTTTCAAGGCTTTCGCATGCGAGTTGAGTCAGTTCCTTTCTTGTAGCTCGAGCGTCTAAAACCCCTCATTTTGCCCTTCTTACTATAAGTCTAGTCTGTGGTTGTAAAAGGAAGGCGGCAAGCGAGATTGCATCCCGTAGGACAACATCAAGACTATGTGGGGAGTCTGCCCCACGATTGTGGGAGCTCTGTCGGAACTCAGGAGGAGTTCTGGAGGCAGGGATTTGAGAGGTAAACCTTCATCTTCCTTCTATAAACCTACTTAACACCCTTACCTGTACATCTTGCTACTGTTTGACTGAGTATGTTGTATGTATCTCATATTTGACTTTATGTTTGACTTTCAAAACTTGAATCAGACTTGAATAAAGGAGTGTGTAGGCAATCTCAGTTTCATTTTTGTTGTTTGTCTGAAGTCGGACTATGAAAAGAACGTGCATCGGGGAGAGGCGGAAGAAAGGTTTTTTGTTTCCGTTTGACCAGGTCAACCAAAGGTTGGGCAATGTTTCCAAGTTGGATGACCCAGTGCTATGTTTATTTTGACTGCCTGAAGAACCAGACAACGGTTCCATAAGTTAAGATGGTCTGGTTGCTCAGACTTGTGAGGGCTGGTTGCGATTGCCTTTTCAGGGACCAAACAATTATTCCATAAGTTTGGTGGTCGCCCTGTTTTATTTTAGGGTTTTTGTTGTTTCTTTTGTTTCTGCAAGAGAAAATTTTAGTATTTGTTTCATAAGGTTGGATCGTTGAAACTTCGTCTTATTTTATTCTGAGCGAGGATCAAGGGAAGGACTGAACAAATTTTTCATTAGTTTAAATTGTCTGGTATGAAACCACGCACACGTTGGAACCAAATGATAAATTGTTTATACTTTTATTTTATTCTACTTATGAACAGGCTCGTCAGACAAATGTTCCATAAGATTGGATGGTCTAACTATAGCTTATCACAAACTAAAGAGGGTATTAACTAAGAGTAAATTGGTGGTGAAAAGGAGCAGGCTGAATATTGTTTGTACGTTGAACGGTTGAGTCATATGCTACCTTAAAAATCTACGTGCAGAGAGATATATATAACTTGGTTATTCTAAACAGTTCAGGGCGACTAACTTAGACGACCTAGTCACATGCCCAAAGAAAAGAAAAGTTATGGTGCCCTATGTTTGTGTATACTAAATGGTTGAGCTAGACAATTACTCTGTAAGATTGGATGGTCTAGCTTTACACTCTATTTAAGCTGATAACATTGATAAATCATTGAAAGACTATGAACTATTGTTTGATAAGGTTAACTTTGGGCAGGTGCGAGTACTTACCATTAAGGTTTTGGCTTGCATGTGGCCGAGTGAGAGTTTTACTTAGTCTGAGTTTCAATTGATGGGTAGTCGCGTTAGTTCTTCGTCACGTGCTAGAGTTGTAGGAGTTGGTTCAATACCTGCATTTTCTAAGCTAACTTTTTTTTTACTTCGGTCAATTTTCACATTTTCAAGGATTATTTTTTATACTTCCGTTTGTATAAACCTTGGAAAGGTACTTCTCCTTCGGGAAGCGCTGCCGAAATTTCTACTAAATCAAGGAGTCAGTCAAGTCCGACTTTCAAAAGTTCATATTTTGTCTAAGTTTTATATTTGGCTTAGTAAGAATCTGAAAAACTTTCTTTTTTAAAGGAAGTGCTACCCGAATTTTTACTAATTCAGAGAGTAAGACAAAATTTGATTTTGAAAAGTCAAGATTATTTTCAGATTAAGTATTTAGCTTTGTATAAATTTTGGAAAGTTACTTCTCCTACGGGAAGCACTGCCAAAATTTCTATAAATCTAAGGACTTAGTTGATTTTTTTCTTAATCGAACCCAAGTCTTATGTTGAGTTTTTTCTTGACTTAGTATAAATCTGGAAAGTCTACTTCTCTAAAGGAAATGTTGCCCAAATTTTTACTAATTCAGGGAGTTACACAAAATTTGACCTTCTAGAGTTAATTTTTTTTTTTTTTCGTATTCAAGCTTAGTATAAATTCTGAAAATATATTTTTCCTACGAGAAACATTACGAAAATTTTCTTAGTTTAAAGGAGTTAGACAATATTTCGACAGGTGACAAATTTTTCTTTCTTTCTTTGGGCACTAGCCTAAAGTAGGTTTCAACTTAGTTATTGAGAAAAACTTGAGTGAGAATGTGTTATGGAGATTCATTCCCCATACATTGATAGTCTAGCCTTGGGAATTGACATATCTTGTATTTAAGGTCCTATTGATTGTTTTGACTCATGATTGTATTAGTTTCAATTTGATTTCATGAAGATCATCTTCTATTATCACTGATAACAGGTCAGCTACCAATTCGTCGGTTTACGATTCAACTCCAATTCACTTTTGTCACTCAACCTAAATGTTTGCGCTATTTCGTTGGTTTCTTACTCGAACTTTATTTAATGGTTATTTAACAAAGATATTAAGTGTTTTATTTACGAAAGGTTGGACAAAGGTTGGGGTTTGTATGTCCAAAGCGAGGGATGTGAGGGCAGAATGTGGTTGAAGGTAGCCCCGTGCAATGTGTGGACTTTGGTTTAATCTTTAATGTGATTTTCTAGTATGTCTGTGGTTCGAAATCTGGATGCAACTGTCTGCGATTACATACATATATGGTTGAAGGGAATCCCACAGTAATTGTGATAAGCGATCATCTCGTGTTTATAACCCTTTGTATATACACACACATATATATATATATATAGTTAAAATGTCTGCACGGGTTACTGCGACCGTGCGTATGGGTTAAACAGGTTATGTCTTGAGAGGAAAAAAAAAACCTATTTTTATACTTTTTCTTTTTAGAGTTATTATAGTTGGACGTTGGAGTCCGTGACAACCGTCAAAGTCAAACCCCTTGATTTCTCTTCAGTCCTTGGATGATGGATTTTGCCTCCAAGACCACGAGAATTGATTGTGGCCACAGGAACCTGTGTAGCACTCACTCTCCGCACGGTGCAGAAGAGGGTGTTGTTCCCAACCGCCTAGGCGGTTGTCTAGCATCGAGAGATTAACCCCTCGTGATGCATGTCATCCGATACTTGAGTGTCAAACGCGACCCTCGAGACCATCGAGGACCACGTGATCATGGGTACTACATAGTACGCCAACATTGCGACTGCTTGCGAATGCTTGCATGGCTATTCGATATGAAAAAGTTTTGCGTCAACACGATTTTATATTAAGTCTCGCGTGTGACGCCTAATCGAATTCGGTGTAAAAAGGTTATGGGTTTGATACTAAAGGGACTAGGAGTGTGTACTTCGTTTTTAGAGTTATTATAGTTGGACGTTGGGGTCCGTGACAACCATCAAAGTCAGACCCCTTGATTTTTCTCCAGTCCTTGGATGATGGATTTTGCCACCAAGACCACAGGAACCTGTGTAGCACCCACTCTCCGCACGGTGAAGAAGAGGGTGTGGTTCCCAACCGCCTAGGCGGTTGTTTAGCATCGAGAGATTAACCCCTGATGATGCATGTCATCCAATACTTGAGTGTCAAACGCGACCCTCGAGACCATCGAGGACCACGTGATCATGAGTACTACATAGTACGTCAACATTGCGACTGCTTGCATGGCTACTCGATATGAGAAAGTCTTGCGTCCGCACGGTTTAAGTCTCGCGTGAGACGCCTAATCGAATTCGGTGTCAAAATGTTATGGGTCTGATACTAAAGGGACTAGGAGTGTGTACTTCGTTTTTGTGTGTGTTTTCTTTAATTTTTATGTTGTTAGTCTGGTGTAACGCGTGGAAGGTTGGACGCATCCTAGTCGACCAACGACGAGCCGCATATGGGACTTCAACCCCCCAATGCGTTGGTTCATGTGTGGGTCCGATACAGGAGTGAGACCTCGTATACCCCCTATGTTACATCGTACGAGAAACGCCTTCGGATGACCCACCTTTGTGATTGCAACTGATTAGCTTTCGTACTGTAGAATAGCTCGGCGGGGATACGCCCACCGAAGCGAGGTGACAACTTCCCCAGGTAGAGGTAAGTTGTACCTCTTGTAGGCCCTATCCTGTCATAGGTGCTCGCGAGAGGTATGGTTGACGCACTCGACCTAAGCAGCTACGGAAGCTCTATTTGTACCGAGAATGCCAAGTTCTACGTAAGCCAGCCGGGAGGGTTCCCTAAAGGACCGATGCACTCGACAACCCTCTTACCTTTCCCTACGTTGCACTCCCTGCTTTGGAGTGTACGTTTTCTTTGCTCGCGACTTTTAGCCACATGTCTATGCCTGCATGACTTTCTATCCTTCCAGGCTCACCTTATGTATCCCTTGTGTGAGTGTCCTTCCCCTTTTAGTTGGCGGTGCCTGTTTGATTGTTTCCATTGAGTCTGGTGTTCTGCTCTTGCTCACCCTCTAAGCCTGGCGATCCTTACCTGGTTGTGTGGGTTCCCCCTTGGAGTTTACTCTAAGAGTTGTACCTATCGCCTTCCCACCGATTCCTCTTTCTGTCATGCGATAATGTTCCCTTCTCTTTTATTCAGATATTGTGCATTGTGTACAGGGCACGTGAGACTGTGCCACATTCTTTTTCGTCTTAGGACATTGGTTTAGCTAATTTTTGGCCTTTAGGACCCTGATGTTGATTTATATTTAAGCACACTTGCTCAGTAGACTTTTTTTTTCTTGGTCAACACAGATCATACATTTTTTCTTCCTTGGCCGACAAAGGTCAGACGTTTTAATACTTTTTGGTTCGACTTAGACCAAACATTGTTGCATAGATTAGGATTGAGGCTTAATTTGCTATGCATGTGTTTTCTTCCATGGAGCTTGCTCCACATCTAGGATTGTTTTCTTTGTCATTCCTTTTGGGTTTCCACTATTTCAGCAGATAGCAAGCTTGATGTATCGCTTGATTCATTCACAGATCTGAGGATCGTGTAGGAGTACCCCTATGGCCCGGTAGTGAAGCCGGACCAGTTTCAGGTCGTCGGCCTGACCCTGGTTCGTTACTAGGTTGTCCCGTACCTGGACCTAGGCCGGTACATTACTTCGGCCTAAGCCCAGGTCGGGATGTTGGTTCATTCGATTCTTAGGGTTCATTCGTTCATTCGTTCAGACTGGACCTTCATTCAACTGCTTCGTTTCGTGTGTGTTCCTCTCTCTCTCTCTCTCTCTCTCTCTCTCTCTCTCTCTCTCTCTCTCTCTCTCTCTCTCTCTCTCTCTCT
>BFEA01000712.1:32771-52240 GCA_003427395.1 Chara braunii | reverse complement strand
AAAAGAAAGAGACTCTAAGAGAGGAATGAATTTTTTGTTGGAACATGGAACCATACGCCGCCATATGTTTTGTCTTTTGTGCAAGTCTCAGCAAGTCTCAGCAGGGCTTTTTTTTTTTTTTTTTTTAGGGCGATGGCCTTGAGGTATTATCGTCGGACTAACCAGCCCAGGGGACAGCCAGTAGCAGAGGGATTGAGCATCATCTGAGTGGCCAGTGGTTGTGCCTCCCTGAGTACCCTTCCCCCTATGAATATCAGCAGAGACTGCCTCGGCCAAGGGACAACCAGTAGCAGAGGGATCGAGCATCATCTGAGTGGCCAGCCGCTGTGCCTCCCTGAGGACCCCTCCCCCTATGAACATCAACAGAGACTACCAGGGGACAACCAGTAGCAGAGGGACCGAGCATCATCTGAGTGGCCAGTCGCTGTGCCTCCCTGAGTATCCCTCCCCCTATGAACATCAGCAGAGACTGCCATTTGGGGGGACCAACGGTATATCTCTAGGTGGCGGGCGCGAAGCTTGCCTAGGGCCAGTGCTCGTAGGACAACGAAACAAAAAAAAAAAAAAAAAAAAAAAAAAAAAGGAAACAAAATAAAGAGAGGAATGAATCTTCTACTGGAACATGGAAGCATACGTCGCCATATGTTTTGTCTTTTGTGCAACTGGTGAGGGGGTCACTGCTCGTAGGAAAACGAAACAAAAGAAAGAGAGAGCTACTGTAGTACTGTAGTTACGTGTAGTAATGTGACTCATAACTTCTAGAAAGCACGCCTGAGTCACCTGACTTCGAAACCAGAACATATATTGCTGGCCTGCTCTTCTCTTACACGAATTCTAACGTCTCTCGAGATGTCTGGACCCTTGCAGATGCATTGCTGGGGTCCTTCGGAAATAGACAATTTAATAAGGAAATACATGCCATTAGGCCTATTTTTTTTTTCTGTGCCCTTCGATTTTTCAGAAGGGAGGGGCACCATTGGCTACCTCAGCCAGCCCTCTCCAAACCATTTTTTTTAGCCTATTTATTGGGGTGCGCACACACACACACACACACACACACACACACACACACACACACACACACACACACACACAGCACACACGCGCACACACACACACACACACTCGCGCAGCACACAGGCTGTCTCTTATACACATCTAGATGTGTATAAGAGACAGCACACACACACACACACACACACACACACACACACACACACACACACACACCGCGGCTCCCCAGGCCCCTCCAAAGCCCCGCCGGCAACCGTTACCGGCCCAGGGGAACCCCGTTCGCGGGCCTCGAAAATACGTTCTCGCGAACGTGTTCTCGACCCGTTCGCGCGAATGGGAGAACGTGTTCACCCGAACAGAAAGGGCCGCGAACACGTTCGTCGTGCTATGCAGAATTTATCTATAGAATGATTATTTAATTTTGGAAAATTTTTCTGTTAATCTACATATGTCCCGGTAGCTATTGTTGATGTCGGCGGCTCGTTTTGTCGATCATAGTCTGAGCACTGAACCGTGAGCACCCATGGGAGGAAGAACAGACAGTCAATTGTTCAAGTTGAACTAGGCTTCTACAATACTAGTCACTGTTTTCCGCTAGATAGTGATGATGCTCCATACCCCTGTCACATCGGAAGACTATTACTGTTATTCCGACTTGCTGAGGTGCTGCTACTAACAAATACTATTATCATTTGAGAGTTACTTCGGGACCGACGGCATCCGTGGTCAGAACCGGGCAGCTGCACAAGCGGTTATCGGGCAACTGAAAATTCAGGAATGAAAATTCTGAAGTGAGAGTTTTTGGTAGTCTGAATGGTTCTGAAGTGGTGAAAGGTTCGAAGACCCTGAAAAACCGCCTGTTTAAGCAAGTTGCATCCTTAAGTGGTTAAGGGTGTTCTTAAGTGGTCAAGTAAGAGTTTTGGGCAGTCTAAAAATCTTATAAGTCCTGAAGTGGTGAAAGTTCCGAAGACCATTCAAACCACTCTTCACCACTTGAGGATGCAACTTGCCTAAATAGGTGTTTTTCAGGGTCTTCGGAGGTTTCACTACTTCAAGACCATTTACGATTTTCATAATTGAATGGTCCTGAAGTGGTGAAAGGTCCGAAGACCCTGAAAACCACCTGTTTAGGCAGGCTGCATCCTGAAGTGGTGAAGGGTGTCCTGAAGTAGTGATGAAAAATACGATTGTTGTTAACCTTCTCGCGGCAGCTGCAATCCGAAGCCATTTTCGTTTCCCTAATTGTAGCGGATTTCGAACCATGCTGCCACAAGTTGTTCGAATTCGTACCACAGCCGAATTTCGACTTAAATTGTTGTGCGGTGCTGAGCTTTGGAGTGTCTTTGTTGCATACACCATGTTTTGCAGTGCATTTGTCATGCATTTGCGGTGCTTTCGCTGTGCGTGTTCCTGCCACACCGGTGCGTTCGTGCGGTTTATTGAGTTTTTATTGCATTTCCCTTACGTCTCAAATATAGCACATGGGTGTGCCTTATTCGAATGCAGTCTTTCGGGTCTGCGCAGTGGCGCCTTGATCAAAGGGGACGACGTCGCAACTTGGAGAGGTGATCAGGCTTGGCAAGGAGGCTACCACTACGACTTGGAGGTTCATTAAGGGGCCGTTTGTTATGCGTTTGACCATGATTTGACAATTTTCATAATATTCGTGGATGCTATTGCGGGGCTCTTAGGCGTTTGAATGAATCAAGGATCCGTCAGGCGGGTCTGAGTGTACCTCTCTTGGATCTGAGCAACTAAATGTTTTTTCCTCTGTTTTTTTTACTCTCAGTCTAGTCTATTGGTTCAAAGAGGAAGGCGGCAACTAGGATTGAAACCCGTAATCCGTGTCAAGGCCTTTGTGGGAGACTCGCCTAATCGATTGCGGGAGCTCTACCGAAATCGATGCGATATTCGGGAGGCAAAGAATTGTCAAATATACCTTTTTCTCCCCTGTGTTAACCCGCCATACCCCTTTCGATTACATCTTTTTAGTGTATCAAGCGATATGCATGTGTTCCTTTCTTATTTTATTTTTTTTCCAGAACTTAATCAAATTAAGTAAGGGAATGCACGAAGTTTCATTTCTTTTCGTTTTATTTTAAACCAGACTAAAGGACGAATTGGGGGAAGGTGGGAGGAAGGCAGTTTTACATGCATTTTACTGGGTCTAAAAGGTAGGGCATTGTTTCGAAGTTGAATGACTAAATTCTCTATTTATTGTTTGTTTCAAACAAATTTTATATTGTTTCTAAGTTGAAAGGCCCTGCTTCCTTGTTTATTTATGAGACAAAGCATTGTTTTTAAGTTGAATGGTTTCGTTTACCTGTTTCTTTTGGGGTTCCTGACTGAAGTTTGACATTGTTTCCAAACCAAATGGTCCAACTTCATGCTTTTGTGTAACTTGGGATAGAATGAACATTATTTCCAAGTCGAATGGTTTAGTCCCTTGTTTTATTCCGAGGGAGGATTTTAGCGAACGACTAAACATTATTTCCAAGCCGAATGGTTCAACTTAAGTCATATCCCAACGAAAAAAAATAAAGTTAAAAGTATAAGGGCAAGTTGGGCATTGTTTCTAAGCTGAATGATTTACTCCCATATCCACATTTTGAAGACATGTCAAAAACCTACTAAAATTTTGATATTTAAACAGTTCTGGGTGATTATGCATTGTTTCCAAATTGAATGGTCTAAGTCACATGACCAAAGAAAAAGAATTTTTTTTTGTAATATGTTCGTGTATAATCTGAGACATGTTAGGCATTGTTTCTAAGTTGAATGGTCTAGCGTCATGTCATATGTAAGATGGGTAAAACGAATAATTATCTGGAGAATCAATGAACTATCTTATGGAGAAACAACTTGGAATTTTTGAGAGAGTACTCACTCATTGTGGTATGGACTTGTTTGTGTGAGCTCTATTTAGTTTTAGTATAAGTCTTAATAGCTAGTTACTTTACATGCTCGCCATATGCTGAAGCTATACGAGTTAGTTCAATTTCTGCATTTTCTAGGGTAATTTTACTTTTCACACTAGTAAAACAAAAAAGTTAGTCAAATTTTGACTTTTCAAAATCCAACTTTTGTTTGAGTTTCATATTTGGCTTAGTAGAAATATAATGTTTATTTTTCTAGAGGACGTGTTGCCCAAATTTTTACTTAATGAGGGAGTTAAACAAAATTTAACTTTATAAAGTCATAATTATTTTTATATTACAAATTTTGGAATGACAGTTCTTTAGAGGGAGTGTTGTCGAAATTTCTACAAATCTAAAGAGTTGGTTGAATTTTTTATTGACAAGAACTCAACTTTTATTTTAAGTTCATATATGACTTAGTGCAAATCTGGAAAGTTTACTTCTCTGAAGGAGATGCTCTCCAACTTTTTACTAATTCAGAGAGTTAAATAATATTTAGTTAATGAAGTTATGGATTGTTTCAAATTTCATATTCAGACGAATATCAATTACTGAAAGATACTTTCTCTATAGGGAATGATGCCGAAATTTTCTTCGTTTTGATAAGTTAGATATATTTTGATAAGAAAAGTTTGAGATATCCACCCTTTATAAGGTAGATGTTGCCATAATTTTGCTTCTTTTCTTAGTACTCAATTGAAGGTGGATTTAGATTCAGTCGTGGTAGGAATTTGAGTGAGATGTGATATAAAGGTTTATTTTCCATACACTTATAATTTAGTTTGGGATTTAGCTTATGATACGTTACAAATCCTTTCCGGACTTTTCTTTCCAAGATTTCATTAGTTTTAGTCTGATCCTACAATGATCATCTTCTGTTAGCTTTTGATAACAAGTCGATTGTCGATTCATCAGTTTATGACTCAACTCTAACTCACTCTCACCACTTAACCTAAAGGTTTTCGCCTCTATGCGTTGAAATGATTTTTTGGTCAATTAAAAAAATACAAAGTGTTTTATTTTGAAAGGTTTGACAAAGGTTGGTCATGTATGGATGAGGCAAAGGTGTATGAGTGCAGAAAGTGGTTGAAGTTGACCCCGTGTAGTGTGTGGTTTCACCTTTGCTTGCGATCATAAATATATTTTTGGACGGAGCCGCACTATGATTGTGGGAGTATTCACCATGTGTTATTCTATAACCTTTCCTGTTTGTATGGGGCGTATCCACTCGGTCCATTATAACAGTGTGTATTGTCCAATAGACTTGTATGGAGAAAAACAATAAAAATTATACATTTTCTCTACCTTTTGCTTTTTAGAGTTTTTATGGTTGGAAGTTAAAGTTTGTAGCAACTGTCAAAGTCAAATCCCTTGACTTGTTTTCAAGTCTCCAAAGGTGGAACCCCACTTTTTGTGTTAGGCGTGTTCAACCGCTACAAAGGGTCAAAGCCCGCTTACCGCTCATATGCGCAGGGTGCAGAAGAGGGCAGGACTCGGAACCGCCTTAGCGGTTGTCTAGCATGGAGAGATTAATCCCTCAAGGCGCATGTCAGCTGATACTTAGGTGTCGAAAGCAACCATCGAGACAATTGAGGGTCGCATAATTATGGGTACTACATAGTACGTCATCACTGCGACTGTTTGCGTATTTATGCATGACTAATCGATATGACGAAACCTGCATTTTCACAATATTTATTCGGGTCTCTCGTATGACACTCAATTGTTTTATGTGTCAGAAAAATTAGGGGTTGGATACAAAAGGAGATTAGGCATGTTTTATATAAGTAACTTGATTTTTGTTTTTGCGTGGTGTGTTGCGTGGTTATATGGACCGTCGTAGTCAACCGACATCGAGTCGCGCTTGGGACATCATCCCCTAAAACGATGACATGTGTACGAGTCCGATTAAGGAGTGCGATCACACGTACCCCCTATACTACAACGTACGAGCAAACGTCATCAGCTTGGTTTCCTCTGCGATTGCAACTAAGTAGCTTTCGCACATGGTTCGGTAGCTCAAGGGAGATACGTTTGTCTGATGGTGGTGACAACCCCTCCGATAGAGATAAGTTATACCTCGTGTGACCCGGTCGTAGGAGGTCGTGAGAGGTATGGCTAGCGCACTTGGTCGACGCGGCGAAAGCTCCACATCAAAAACAATATTGCATAAATCATGCGTGACACTGCCGAGAGGGCCCCCCTGCGGCACTGATGCCCTCCTACGCCGCGTCACTACTACAATGTACAAAAAATCACGCACTCAACATTATCCGCAAAGCTTATGCTGTGATTATAGTAACATTACGCCGAACTTTTAATAATCTTTTTGACGTTATTACTAGACGTTAACGTCAAAATTATATTTATTCTACCTAGTTGACCTAAGTAGCTCCAGACATCTTAACATTATCCCAACCTCTTGTGAGCCCGGTGACCGTGTCGGTGGTAACCATCATTTTTGCAAATGTCAACAAAAATTCAAACTCAAGTTCAAAGATTTTTCTGCCTCTTAGTCATAGGTTTGGTCAAAATAACTCTTGGTAGATGCATCAATTTCTTCAAGTCAAGGAATTTTGAATAAATAGTTCGACAGTGTCCGACATTAGAAATCGTAAGCAGATACGCTTGTAAGGTTTTATACTCCAACAACGAATCTCATATTTTATATAACAACATTCGTGTTCTAAAATACACAGTTTTGATATGAAACTTTACCTTTATCTTTTACGGAGCGAGATATGGAGCGCTTGTATTGTTGGGTACCAACTCGGTTTACGATTACTGATAAATATCTCAACCGTCTTATCCATAAGTATTTGTTGTAGTTGCCTGCTGAAAATAAATATCTCAAAAATACAGTAGATAATATTGTACAATGTCGTATATCGCCTGGATAACCCGAAAGATCCTAGGAAGGGACGTGCCCCTCTAAGATCAATATTGGGGTAATAAAAAGAAGTGAGTTGACCCACATTGAAAACGCAACGCCCGACCACGAAATTGCATCGGCTATTATATATCGAAAATATTTTACGTCGGCTTCGTTATCCTCACTAGGTTCAACATCGTCTCTCGTACCAAAAAGGCTCCGTGAAGTCGGTCGCTTCAAAAGGGTTTTGTCGTTGCTTTTCCACTCAAGGCGTGACCATGATGCGACCACAGAAAGTGAGCGAGGTGTTGATAACATACCTAAGAAAAACTTTAAAGCGTGGAGTGTGTCATCGATTATAAATATTCATGCCTTGTTACAGTGAGTTATGTGACGTGAAAGTAACTCAAAATTATGACTATACAATGCCACGTGTAAGTTCTGCACAACAAACACATCGTTACTATCTGAATATTGGATCGTTGGAACAATGATCGAGTGTACTTCAAACTCGAAGGATTAGATATATGAAAATGAACAATAGGAAATGACTAAAACTACATACATTCTACATTTTTTTATGTATTTTAAGTGAGAAGTTTAAATGGTTGAGTATTGAGGTGACAAATTTTCAGTATTGCATTCTAGTAAGACACGATGATGTGTGGGCGATCGCTAGGAACAACCAATATGAACTATTACTCTCATAGCGTTACTGCAATGAAACAACTAAAAGATGAGGATGTGTTAAACTATTAAAGTAATAAACAAATGTAGATTAATCTTAAATAAAACCACAGAAAAGGAAAGTTTTTCAACTTCTACTAAATACATGGCTACCTAAGAAAATTGCTCTGAAGCCAAGGAGATGATTACTATATAAACCATCCTGTTATTAAGGAAAATCGTTTGATATCGTCGTGTAATCTAATTTTGAAGTCGAATCTTGATGTAAATTCTTCTTTACGTTGGGTAACGTAGTAAAAACTTACCTTGGTAACTTTAATGCCGCATCACTAGTTTATTATAGCAAGTCGTACTGTTTGTGAGACGTACCATAGGTTAACTGATACCTCCATCGCAACCTCCTCGATAGAAAGAGAGTAACTTTCCCTGACGTTAAGAATTATTCGAGTAAGTTTAAGCGAAACAAGATGTTGGATATTCTCCCTGCACACTCTGAGTTCACTGATTAAAACTACTCTACGATAACATATAAAACTATCGAGATATAAGTCATCTCCTCGTTATTATTTTCTTACACTCCTCCGAAGAACACATCTTCAACTACATGATGATGTAAGTGATACAGTAGTGATAGCTGACCAACCATTACGTTTTGTGACAAAGCACTTTATCGTGTTGAAAGGAGATGATAATGGCAGGTACATAAAGCTTGCACATTGTGAGATTACCACCGCACAGGCGGTGCGGCAGTAACGTAACACAGACTCAATAGCAAGCACTACTATCCCATGTATCCCCAACCCACAAAAAAAAAAAACTACCTTTCAACAGCATTCGTTTTTTTTTTTTTTTTTTTTTTTTTTTTTTTTAAGAAATCAACTTTWTTTCCAAATGATAAAATTTGAGGTCGGGGACCTATCAATTCAACCCGGAATAGCCATTGAACCAAAAGCCCCATGTCTACTTATTATCTCAATATTCTATCTTCTAAAAAAACCCTTGAAGCGTAGTTAAAAAGGTTGCTGTAGAAACATGCTATTAACTTAGTCTCCCTTTCCTACAACTTGAATCTTCACCAAAAAACATATACTGAAATAATATCAATAGGTTGTACAAAAATCATCATTCTGCATCCCCTAATCTCAGCCTGCTTATTCCTTGATTTATCTGGCGACCAGAGTTAAAAGTTCATCGGCTTATCTGCGACCTATCAAGTTACACCACTGCTTTGACGTAACCACTTGGAGGTTTCTAGACGGCCTTCAAACGAGGCAGACGCCCAAATATTTCATTTTGCCCAAGTGTGGTGAAAGCTTGATCTTCTGCTCTTCATTGCCAGCCAATCCGAACGAATGGCCGATCAGATCTGTTCTTTTACTAAGTTTATCTGTTGTTGCAACGACATTCGCTCATCCTTGAAAACCTTCGCATTTCGTCATTTTCAAATTGTACTCATAATTGCTCCTCTTCAGACAAAGGCCACATAACCCCATCTTGTAGTGAGGCTTGATTCCTGTGGGGGGATAGCATGCAAGCTCTATTCGTTTGTCCATTCCCATTGAGTACCCACTGTACTATCCAATATTGCTTTCACCAGCGCCAAAGATCTTCAGACAGCGGGCATTGTAGCCATAGATGCATGCTAGTTTCCCATCCCAAATCACACCTCTGGCAAGTAATATCTATTGCCATTCCCCTGTCTTCCAACCATACTGTTGATAGTGTGGTTTGCATAGCCTGCAACCACATTATACCTGCATGTCTTTGAGACGACAACCTTTTTAAGGCTTTCCAGATGGCCTTAAAATCCAGCTGCTTGCCCTGCAGTCACATTTGATTTTAAAACCTTTTTCATGGCCATCTCAGTTGGTTTCTTTCTTGTTTTTGTCTCAAGAAGGTTACCCCTGTCTTTGGCTTATACCTATACAGTGGAGTATCCCTCGTCCTTGGAGTTCCCTTCCACCCGAACAATAAGAGTTGAACCTTCAAGTTTCTAGCTTCTCTTTTTAGTAGCACATACTGATATCTTTTATTTTCCTTAAGAACCAAGACTCTTGCTTCAGACAGTCCCATTGTCGTCTCCACATTTCTATCCTCAGCTGCTAGTAACCGAAATTCACCTTTGACTCCCTTCCTAGCCATCCAAGTTTTGACCTTCACACCCTCCCCCAAACTTATGTCCTTCAACCCTCAGAATACGTTGTGGGTTTATACTCGTGGGATGGAACAACCATGTTCCTTCTCCATGCTCGGTGTACTCATCCTACAGTTTCATCTAGTAAGAGGGAATAACCTGTTCAATAAGAGTGAAGTTGCCCTCTACATTCCGTAGTCTAGGCAATCTCAATTTCAGTTCAGGTAGAGAGATCCAATCAGCACGGTCTGCGTCCCATAGGTCCTTTACCCGTATAATCCCCTTCTCCACCCAGCTCTTACCGAAATCCCTCAGATCCTTCGCGACCTGGAATAGCCCTCCGTTTGTTCGCAGAATAAACAGATTCCCAAATGAGTATTGATTCAACACTTCTAATCGGGTTTCAGGTCGTCTGAGTAGAGTTGGTCGTAGTTGTTTCCATGCTGTCATAATTGCATACCATACTTTGGACTTCGTTTTTTTGTTGGCGTAGGCACCTAGCATGATTACTCTCCATACATCCGATTCTGAGTTAAGTGCCTACTCATCACCTAGAATGTACTCAACAAATTTTGCCCATAACTTACCCTTTCCATCAAACAGGGCCATAATCACCCACTTGTTAGGCAAAGCTAAGTTCTGTTGATGTGAGTCCAGTATGCCCTATCCTCCCTCCTCCCTTGTCTAAGCTACTGCTCCCACGCTATCTTTGACAGAAAGTTTTGTGTTTCCACCGCTTTTGACTTTCACAAGTATCTAGTTGCCCAACTTTTGATTTTCTTGTATGCCTCCTCTACAAGATAGTGGACCGTTAGAGGAAACCAAATTAGTGAAAATGTTGCCGTTGACAGAATCAGTGCACGGCTAAAACGAGAACGCTTGTGGGATCTGATCCAACCTGCAACTTTTGCTGAGATCTTTTCTACCAGTAAACCATCTTGAGTTCTTGCACAATCAGATAAATAAATTTGTACTCCCAAAAAGCGATCAGAGTTTCCAGTCGGAATTTGTCGCAGACCCCAATCCACACAAAGAGCAAAGTTGGGGGGGAGGAAGAACATCGATTTATCGCAATTTATGGAAGCCTCTGACAGCGCAGAGTACATGTCCATCACGTTTCTTGTCTCTTGTAATGTTGATATAGAGTTTTCGCATGCCAAAGTGACGTCATCTGCTAAAGCTCCCCCTTTCCAATGAAGAGAAGGGGACACCCTTAGTCTCTTAATCCTATCATTATACCTAATGAGGCTAGGGGGCAACCATGTCGTGGGGAACGTGAAAGACGAAAGTCCTCTGACAATTTTTCGTTAACCATAACTACTGACGTTGCTTGTGAATATATCAGTGTTACGGATTTAATAAAGGCTGGCCCAAAACCCATCCTTTTAATTATCGTTAGTACAAATGTTCAACCAACTTTGTCATAAACCTTTTCCATATCGCCTATCACTTCCAGGGCTTGAATGGTGGACAATATATTTTCAAAGATTGTCGTTCCCTTAACAAAGGCTCCTTGTTCCCACCCTACCAAGTCCGAGAGTAAATCCGCTAGGCGAAGTGCCTGGGCTTTAACAAAGATTTTATACACCACGTTGAGAACTGAAATGGGTTTGTAGTTTCTTACCTTTACTTTGTCCCATTTTTTGTATAGCAGGGAGATTAGTCCTTTGGCAAAGCCCTTGGGGAAGACACCCTGTTGGAGGACCCTATTATAGATTTGACATAAAAAGGCGGCAAAGGAACCCCAACATTGTTGAAAGAGTTCGACTGGGAGCCCATCTAGGACTTGGCCATCTAATAGACTGCAATTTTCAACTCTTGTTCAATATAGGGTGCTTCCAATATTTGTGTCTGTTGAATAGTAAGTCCTACCTTCGTTTAGTCCCAGAAATTTAAAGTTTCCGATAGAGCTGTGTCCAAGGAATCAAACGGACGTCTGGTAGTGACTATATCTCTAAAGTAATCCACCTCATAAGAGCACATAGTGATTGTGTCTGATGCTTTCGGTATTGTTAGGGAGAAGGGGTGGACAAACTCCACCATCAAGGGTTTTGTTTGCCTCAACAGAAGGGATCTTAAAGTTAATTTTGACATTTTGTCGTATCCCTCTATACCCTTTAGTTTCAATCATTCTAACCATTCTAGCTGCTTTCTGGCTTCTAACCCCTCCAACTATATAAGATATTATTTATTTTTTTCAGACCAATAGTAATTTTCAAATAAGTCCCTCCCCATATTGGCTTCCGCATCCCGATTTTTTTTTAACAGGGTTTCTTCTTTCCACTTTTTGTTTGCTGCCTTTATTCTTCAGAAGATCATTAGGGCCGCCTTTATTATTCCTAATCCAGTTACTGGTCAGTCTTCTTCATTCTCATGGAACAATTCGTTTGCGTTCATCCACTCCTTCACTTGGTCATTAACCCAGTTTCGTATTCCCTCGTCCTGTAAGTTGTTTACGTTTAACATGAACGAGGGTCTGTGTTTTTCTATGGAATCACATGAAATAACATTTATTAGCACTGGGTAATGGTCTGAGTAAGTTGCCATTTTCAAGTCTGACCACATACATCTGTCCCACGGGGCTCCTCTGAGCAGTATAAAATTCAGCCTTTTTCTCGGTTGAGGAATGGGGGACCTGGGCCTAGGACCATACCACGTTAGGCTTGGGTCCTCAAGATTTAGTTCCCTGAATACATCGATCAAGCTTTGAGATTCCTTAAAATACGACAGCAATAAGGAGTCATTTCTTAGTGGAGAGTTTACCAGTGAGTCCAAACCTGGATTGAATATAATATTTCAGTCTCCTAATAATATCAAATCCCAAGTGTCCGAGATAATTGCTCGAAGATTAGCTAAAAAATCAATCCTTTTATGATATTCTACCAGGGCATATATCAACATTATGCCCTAGTCTTCTGAACCCACTGTCGCTTTCACCCAAACCCATCTACCGACTGGGTCTACACATGAGTCTAGTATTGTGCAGTCTAGGTCTTTATTAATTAGGATGGTTGTTCCACCTCGCGTTCCATTTGTTGGGGCAAAAAACTATGGATCTTTCCACCAACCAGTCGGGTCTGCAATTTTGGAACTGTTTAGCTTTGTTTCCTGCAGTCCCAATATGTGGAATTCTTTGGAATGCAGCCAATTTTTTAATCTTAATGTTTTATCTCTGAACGATGTATCGCCTAGTCCTATGATATTCCATGATGTCAGCCGTATCCTACTGGGCAAGACCATTTATGGGTTCTGCGCCGTCTTCGTGTTGGATGCGGCTTTCGCTTTCGCTGTCGCTTTCGTTGTCGCTTTCCATGGATACCGAGGACGAGGAGACTTCCGAAATGGCTTGTATTTCACGCAAGATTTTCAATAATACTTCCCCACTCAACACAAGCGGTTATCGGGTAGCTGAAAATTCAGGAATGAAAATTCTGAACTGAGAGTTTTGGGCAGTCTGAAAATTCTGAATGGTCCTAAAGTGGTGAAAGGTCCGAAGACCATGAAAACCACTTGTTTAGGCAGGCTGCATCCTGAAGTGGTGAAGGGTGTCCTGAAGTGGTCAAGTGAGAGTTTTTAGCATTCTGAAAATCTTGAATGGTCTTGAAGTGGTGAAAAGTCTGAAGACCATGAAAACCACCTTTCACCACTCAAGGATGCAGCCTGCCTAAACAGGTGGTTTTCAGGGTCTTCGGAGCTTTCACCACTTCAGGACCATTCAGGATTTTCACCTGAATGGTCTTGAAGTGGTGAGGGGTTCGAAGACCCTGAAAACCACATGTTTAGGCAGGCTGCATCCTGAAGTGATGAAGGGTATCCTGAAGTGGTCAAAGGTCCGAAGACCCTGAAAACCACCTGTTTAGGTAGGCTGCATCCTAAAGTTGTAAAGAGTGTCCTAAAGTGATGATGAAAAATACGACTGTTGTTAACCTTCTTTCCCACTCAAACGTTCCTGCATATCTGCGTGTCTGATCCAACCTGCCAGTTCTTTCTCAGTTAAACCATCGATAAGCTTGATCTGAGAAACCACTTTCATCATATTAAGGGTGAAGTACGACAAGGGGGACCAGTGGACTCTGAGTGCACTCCACTTTCCATAGGAGTCGCTGACCTTATTTATAGTCATGCAGAAGATGTGTAATAGAACTGAGTCCCCTTCAGAAGGTATACTCAAATATCTATGTGGTTGCATTTCTGGAACCAGTTGCACAGTCCCTGTTTCATTTAGTACTTTGCGTTTGACCAGCTTTCGTGCTTCCGCTTCCACGGGTTGATAAAAAACTGGTAAGGTCGGGATAGTTAGTTCCTCTTTATCCGTAAATTTTGTCAGTATGGGAAGATGGGGCCAAGATTAGAGGAATCAACATTTCCTTTATAATAACTTTTTTATTGTTTTTTTTTGTCTGGGAATCGTTTTCATGAGAGCTGCCATCGACAGAGCTTGGTGGATCAGCTTTTCAGCCTGGGACCTTTTTTTCTTTGTTGTCTCCTTGTGCACCCGATCTGTCACTTCCTGTGTGGACTCAACATGGCTCGTCGGTTTGACCTGAACCTCGCTGGATTTTGCTTTCTTTCTCGGCGACTCCAAATTTATATTGCCATTGCTCGTGTGGAGGTAGCCTCTTTGTTTCGCTCGTTTTGCAAAGGGCTTGTGTGAGGTTGCCATTTGCTTTCTCTGATCCACCCTGGGACACTAGTTTTCCCCAATATTTGTGGCTAGGGACTCCACCCTTACACTCTTTTTTTCCCATACCTTTTCTTCCGAACACAAGAAGTTTTGTGCACATGCGAAGAAGTTCCCCGTTGGTTTGACAGTCAGTTTGAAAATGATCCCTCCTCGGGTATTTCTAGAGGATCATCCCTTCGAAGCAAATCTGAGTGGGAGTCTTACCCTGACGTTCCCTCTCTTCTTTGCTTTGTAATCGTTCATCCTTCCCTACGTTTTGGTTCCCACCCAGACTCTTTTCCTCCTTTGTCTTCCTGGCTTCTTCACTTTCCCTATTTTCCATTTGTTTCTCCTCTGATTTCTTATCCTTATGTTCCTATGATTTATTCCCTTTCCCTTGTGAGACTGTTTCTGTTTCCAGACGTTGGAGAATACACTACCGAGAAATACGGCAGAAAGGTCACTCGAGTGGATAGAGTAAATCAGCAGGCTCGCTAGACAGGCCGAAGTAAATAAAAAAAAACGCAAGAGCGCCCATAGGATCACGTATACAGACGATTTATTTTTAGAATTGAATTAATTTCGCCAGATTATGGAATACATACGTATATGACCTTTCCCGGAGAAGGATTGAGTTTGTGAGTGAAGTGAGACCCGTGACATTGTATTCAAGTCTATATACAATACAAATACAATACATACTCCAATTGGCATCTATCTATAGATAGTAAGCCATCGTAGTGCGATCGATATATATCTCATCGATACGATATATGTTGGACGAAATGTATTTGATCCATATATTAAGACCATATAATCGCTACAAATGATAAAGGTATGTATTCCATTCTCCATTCGGCGGACGTGCTGTTTGTCAGTCAGTCTTATTTTATCGTTTTTCTTGTGAGCATCGACTTCCTTCCCCGAGCCGGTTCCTGCAACATTGTTCGCACATGCCTCTGAGGAGGCTCCGTCTATATTCATTTTTTCCTGCTCTTTGTCTTTATGCCGCACTTCCTCCGTCTTGATTTTTTCATTGTCGGTCACCCTGTCTTCCTTCCCCTTTTCGGATACACGAACCTTTTTCTCCTATTTCCTCTTTATTGCTTCTGTCCTTTTTTTATGTTTGTCCTTTCTTTTACCTTTGGCCTTTGACGTTTTCGCTTCTTTATCCTTCCTTTTATCCTCATCCCCTTGTTCTCCGCTCCCTTTCCGTTCAGCGTCCTTCTTTTTTTCTTTCATAATCTCCTCCCCCGTCTCTTTTGACCCTTATGCTCTGCACAGGGATTTACCTTGCTGTTTTCAGTGCCGCTCTTTTCCTCAGAAATTGGGTCTTTACCTTTTGGGGGGTTTTTCATTATTGGTCTCAGGGGGCAAAATTCGTCTGAGGACCAATGGTGAAAACGTCGTCAGTTTTCGCACCAAGGTGTATCTGCGCAAACAACATTCACTTCCACTTGCCCATCTTCTTCCAAGTCAATAATCAGGGTTTCTTGGAACCTCGTTTTTGCCGAGGGGATTAAGTCAAACCTTATATCCTGCAATTTCGGGGCGCCCCTCACTTTGAAAGGAGAGTGAGACTGTAAAATTTCTCCATAGGCATCTTCAATCGCTCTTTCAAGTACCGCCATAACAGTGATCGGGACCTGTAGGTATCCGACCCAAAAATATGGGAGCCTCATAGCGTCCCTCCAGTCCATTAGCCGTCTTTTTGTCATCCATGGGTCAAATTTCAGTGAGTGTTTCTTTCATCTACGTAGCAATTTTTGGTGACGCTGCCACAAATGTCACCAACTTTTTTGCTTCGTTGTGAAATAATCCCCTGACAGGTGGCGTGTCAATGGATTTGGTTGATGTCCATCCATCTTTGTAAATACGAACCAGTTTTCTCTTCACGTCTACCGGGAGTGAAGTGGAATCATCTCCAAAAAATACCGATACTGCATGGTCTTTCAGCCATTGGACTTGGATTTTGTCGAGTTCCTCATTAATTTTGACCTTCACAAAATTTTCTCCCCGTTCAACTATATTGGGGGCGAGCTTCTTCGACAAGATTCCCTCTGAATAACATTTGTTGAGGGTTGTATGAATTTCGATTATATCCTCCTTCGTGTGAGGGATGGTTGGGTGGTTGGGATGGATTAAAGAGGGTAATTGAGGGTTCGACGACCCTGCTTCCCCCATCTTATTTTCCCTACCTACCCTTACCGCCCTTACTTCCGCTCCTAATAATAAAAGGATAAATAGTACTATGCGCATACAAAGGCTTCCACAAAAGAGATATCGATATAAAAAAAAATCCCCCCAGTTTCGTGGTTTTGCACTTACCATCCTTTCGAAAACCGCCAAGTAATTTTCGAAACTGGCTACAAGCGCCTGTTCTTCAGCTTCGTAAGTCGACAAGAAAAAAAAACAATTCTGAATGTTAATCGCCTGCTCCAGGTCGCCGATGTCGAGCGCATCAGTCCGACACCGCACAAGGCAGTGTGGGACCCTCCCGGCCGTCACGCAGGGGTTGGTCTTAATCCTCATCACATTTATACATGGAGCTTTCGCAAGCCGCTCCAGCTGAGTGCGTCAGCCATACCTCTCGCGAACCCTACGGCAGGATAGGATCTACGCGAGGCACGACTTACCTCCACCTTGCAGGAGCCTCACGTCCCTTCGATGGGCGTATCCCCGCCGAGCTACCAGTCCATAGTACGAAAGCTGATCAGTTGCAATCGCAGAGGTGGACCAGCCGAGGGCGTTTCTCGTACGCTGTAGCATAGGGGGCATGCGAGGTAATACGTCTTTAACGGACCCTCGCGCAAACCGATATTTTGGGGGGCTGAGGTCCCAAGCGCGACTCGTCGCCGGTCGACTAGGAGGAATCCCATACTCCATGCGCACACCACTCTAAAGAACATTAAAAAAAAAAAAAAAAAAAAAAACGCAGACATATACGAACATATACAAAACCACATAGGACAAACAACACGACAAACACTCCTAGTCCCTTAGTAGTCATCCCATAACTTCCCGGAGCGGAAATCGGATAGACGTCGCATGCGAGACCTTAGTATAAAACTGTGCGAACGCAGGGCTAAATCATATCGACTAGCAATGCATGAATAAGCAAGCAGTCGCAATGATGGCGTACTATGTAGTGCCCATAATCAAGCGGTCCCTCGTGGATCCGAGTATCGCTAATGACACTCAAGTCTAGGAATAACCGTGCAGCCCCCGCGGCACCTCCGACCTTTATGATATTGCATGACTGAAGGAATAACCGTGCGGCCCTCATGGCACCTCCGGCCTTTACGATATTGTACGATAAAGTCTAGCCTTACCCCTTCACGATACCGCACGACTGAAGAAATAACCGTGCGCCTCCGCGGCACCTCCGGCCTTTAGGCTGAGTGTCTTGGCAGGCAGGGCAAATAGGCTCTGCGTGGGGGGGGATCCCTTCCACGCAGAGTCTAGGACCTGGGATGTCTTGGACACGGACCTTGAATCCGGGTTCAGGACCAACGTCCGACTAAAAAATCTTTAAGAAGCATTCAACAATAAAGCGGGGTTTTCTTTCTTTTCGCAATCTCAACCCCTATTTAACCCTTAAGCGTGGACCTTCTCACATAGGTACATACATATATATAAAGGGTAATAAGTATGTGACGATGATTTCTTACAATCACGGTGGGACTCCTCACAACCATATATATATGAGTGATCGCAGGTAGTCAAATCCAAAATCCGAACCACAGAACATATCTACAATCACATCAAAGAGTTAACAAAAAGTTCACGCACTACATGGAGTCAACTTCAACCAACCTCTATACTCATACCCCTCGCTTTAGCCATGCAAGCCTCAACCCTTGTCCAACCAATCATAATTAAATACTCAGTACCGTTGTTAAATGGTCATTCAATGAAAGTCCGGGTGAAAACCTTAATAGAACAATAAAAATCACCACGGTTGAAGCCTTTTAGGCTGAGTATTGAGGATGAATTGGAGTTCAGTCGTAGACCGACGAATCGGCAACCGACCTGTTATCAGTGATAACAGAAGGTGATCCATGTATGATCAAGCTGATTCTATTCCCGATTTCGAATTAAATGTTAAAGAGAATCTGCGAGATAAGACATACCAATCCCAAGCTAAATCTATGAGTCCAAATCGAGAGTAATCAACATATCACGATTTCACCAAAAATCATTCTACTTAACTAATCGGAAGATGGTTAATGGATGACTTATATTTCACAGAATCTATAACGAAAACACTCTTATAAATGATAAAGCGAACGTAACGATACACATTTGTTGATCTTACACTTCGGGGTTTTACTTAGTCTTTTTGAAGGTTATATTTGTTTGTCTCCGCCTATGGGTTCAGTGTTTCGTTACCGAAACACACTTCGGGGTTTTCGGGTTTTACTTAGTCTTTTTCGCGGGTTGTATCCCCCTATGGGTTCGGTGTTTCGTTACCGAAACACACTTCAAGATTTTCGGATTTTACTTAGTTTTTTGGCAGGTTATATTTGCTTGTGTCCGCCTATGGGTTCGGTGTTTCGTTATCGAGACACACTTCGGGGTTTTCGGGTTTTATTTAGTTTTTTTAGCGGGTTATATCCTCCTATGGGCTCGGTGCTTCGTTACCGAAACACACTTTGGGGTTTTTGGGTTTTACTTAGTCTTTTTAGCGGGTTATATCCCCCTATGGGTTTGGTGTTTCGTTACCGAAACGCACTTCGGGATTTTTGGGGTTTTACTTAGTCTTTTTGGAGGTTATATTTGCTTATGTCCGCCCATGGGTTCGGTGTTTCGTTACCGAAACACACTTCGGGGTTTTTGGGTTTTATTTACTCTCCTTAGTGGGTTATATCCCCCTATGCGTTCGGTGTTTCGTTACCGAAACACACTTCGGTGTTTTCGGGTTTTACTGAGTCTTTTTAACGGGTTATATCCCCCTATGGGTTCGGTGTTTCGTTACCGAAACACACTTCGGGATTTTCGGGTTTTACTTTGTCTTTTTGCGGGTTATATTTGCTTGTGTCCGCCTATGGGTTTGGTGTTTCGTTACCAAAACACACTTCGGGGTTTTCGTGTTTTACTGGGTCTTTTTAGTGGGTTATATCCCCCTATGGGTTCGGTGTTTCGTTACCGAAACACACTTCGGGATTTTCGGGTTTTACT
>BFEA01000712.1:14562-26471 GCA_003427395.1 Chara braunii | reverse complement strand
TTGTGTGTGTGTGTGTGTGTGTGTGTGTGTGTGTCTCTGTCTGTTTCTGTCTCTCTCCAGACTTCACTTCATTTCCGCCCTGCAGTTCTTTCAGAAAATGTGCGAAATCAGTAAAATGCACAAAGCTGCTCACATTTCATTTGTGCCAATACAGCACAGTTGAGCATTGTCAGTCGCCCAAAAACTGAGAAGGCATTAAGAATTTCGGATCAACATTGGAGGAGAGATACCTGACACATATGCACGTACACATAACAGAAAAGCAAAGACAAAATATGTGCATTAGTCTTTAAAACAACGGAGGAAAAAAATGATATTGGTAGAACTTTTCAAAGAAAGACATGACCAACGATATGTTTGTAATTCCCATTTACTGCAACTTGTTGGAAAATCACAGGGTCTTTATGGCGAATTAGCAGAGTGTGTGGCAGAAGTGTTCGGGGAAGGGAAACAGAAGAAGGGTGCGGGGTAAATGACTTGTGATTATCGACTTCTATTTCACGACTTCACCATGATTGATGCATCCATTGCTCTACGACACATATCTCAATTCCCTAACGTATTCCTGCTGCCTACGTTTTCTTTGTCAGACATTCCTTGGTATCCCGAAAAAGCTGGCCGAGGTCTTTGCTAGCAACGAATAGAAACACAGCACATTGCTAGCATAGGAAGACCTTTAAAGTGTCCAATAGTCTATGTCTTATCCTTCTCTGTTCTATACAAATTTTGTTGTATAAGGGACGTTGGATGTTGTTTCCAATACGTGTAGCTCCCTGACAATACGGTTGAAGGTTTCACGCGGATGGTCTTATCACCCCTCGTTGTAGATGTTCTGTGGTTATATATATTTATATATATATATATATATATATAGACGGTTACCTGACCGAACGTTCGGAGGCCCTCGGGCTGGCCCCCGAACGTTCAGGCGTTCGGGGTCCCGTTCGGGGGCCGAACACCTCCAGGTTCGGCCCCCGCCAAAAAATGTTTCGGGGCCTAAAAATAAGCTTTTTTTTCTGAATTTTTTTTGTGAGTTCTCTATGATATAACCTACACGCCTATAAAGTTTGAAGCCATTCTGCTAACCCAAACAAACATTAAAAATCGTCAAAGATGGGGGTGTCAAAATGTGCTCGCCCACTCACTATTTTGTTTTTTTTCACTTTTAACTTTTTGTTTTCACTTTATTTCGGGGCCTAAAAAAATTTATTATTTTTTGAAAATTTCTTAGTGAGTTATTGATCATGTAAAATAAATATTTGTAAATTTTCAGATCATTTGTCGATGCCAAAAAATAATTAAAAATCGGCAAAGATGGCGGTGTCGAAAAGGTGCTGGCACACTCACTCATTTTAATTCTTTTTTTATTTTCTTATTTTTATCATACTGTTTATTTTCTGTATTTTATCTTTAATTCCAATTTGGTAAAGAATTTGTATGTACTTCCCAGGCAAATGTTGTTTAGTTTATGTTCTTCCATAACATATGTTTTTTTTCGGAATTTTTTGAAAACGTTTTTTTTTTTTTTTTTTTTTTTTTGGTCCGCGTTCGGCCTGAACGGCTGAACGCCTTCCGAAGGGGTCCCGTACGTTCGGGCGTTCGGGTTCGGGCGTTCGGCCCGTCTCGAACGCCGACAACCCTGTATATATATATATTAATGAAAAAAATGCAATGATATAATTCAAGTTGCATTATTAAATCATTAGAATTTGGAATTTTTGGAACAGAAAAAGTTGAAATCCTGATAGACTCTGATGGATAAAAAGTACGAACTACAGCATACTCACACTAGACCCTTCTAAGCACCATGTCTTCCTTGTGGTGGTTAAGAGACTTGATTTTTTTTGGCTGAGGGTGCCAATTCAAGGCTATGCGTCTGCAGATGCCCTTGAGATCGTGAAGTACATGTTTAATTTAATGTTTACTATCTTCTCAGTATGATAATGGCCATTTCCTGATACCTCACAATAATCTTATGCCATGATACAAAACCTGCAGCATAAGAATGTGAATGGCAAATATAAAGTTAAAGAACTAACCATCTGGATACAGGTCAAAACAGTAAACAGGCACACTGAGTTTGTCTGAAACAAAACCTGCATCATAAGTAAAAACATGCAACCGGAAAATAAATACTCAGCAATTAGTACATACCATAATTCCAACCGCACTGTGGACCCTACTGTATGGTGTGGTACAGGACACGGGGCCCTTTGAAGTACCTGTGTGGTACAGGACTCGGGTCTGTGTGGCGTATATGGACCGGCCTTGTTTTTCGAGAGAC
The DNA here is from genome assembly GCA_003427395.1 of Chara braunii. Lineage (NCBI taxonomy): Eukaryota > Viridiplantae > Streptophyta > Charophyceae > Charales > Characeae > Chara > Chara braunii. The sequence continues at coordinate 24,187 of BFEA01000712.1, read as the reverse complement.
AGATCTCTTTGAAGTACAATCGTAAATATGTTTTTTTTCTTCCAAATTCACCATGAGAAATAGGCTCAAGTACGTGTGGGAGACATCGGTCTTCACCTTTAGACAACATTATCGTCGCAAACGGTTTTTTTCCTTCTTCTTCTTTTGCATTTCAACAACAAATTTTTAAAGAGCACACAAGTGATTATTGGCAAAGGCATGTGATTTTTGTTTTTTCTTGGGTGAAATCTCAAAGCTGGCATGGGAACTGCTCGGGAGCACAGGTTGAGCAACTGGGCTGGGCAGGGTACTGGGTCCTATCACGCAAAGTAACAATAATAATAATAATAATAAAAATAATATCCCAGAAAAAGTATGCGATGTGAAACAACAAATGGAACAATTTTTGGCAGAGGGTCAGTTCCAAATTCCTGACAGAAGTTAAACCATGGTTATGTCGGATCCAGACACCGAACCAGTCCAGACGTCTGTCCTGACCTGTGTCTGAACTGGTCCAGACCGTCCAGATTGCGAAAAAAAGGTTTCAAAAAACCTTTTTCCCTAGGCTATCAGCCGGGTCGCCCCGGGCCACCCTGTTTTCCCGGGTGACCCGACCGCACAACGACCAGGGAAGGTCCCTGCAAAAAAAAAAACAAAAATATCAAAAAAATCCGAAAAAAGACTATGTTATGCAGAAAAATAAACTGAACAACTTTTGCCTTATGGACACATTGAAATTCTTTACCAAAATTAAAAAATAATAACAATATTTCTAGGCTACCAGCCGGGCCGCCCGAGTTCCTGGTGGGCAGCCCGTGTGAGGACCAGGGAAGGTCCCAACACACACACACAAAAAAAAAAAAAAAAAACAACTATGTTATGCAGAAAAATAAACTGAACAACTTTTGCCTCAGGGTCACATCCAAATTCTTCACCAAATTTAAAATAAAAAATAAAATTTAATTTTTTGGCCCGGCCTGGTAAGTGACCCCGGGCTACTCTGGTGGCCTAGTAATATTTCTTTTTTTTTTTTTTTTTGGCCTGACCGGGCAAGTGGTTCCGGACGACCTCGGTAGCCTGGCTATTTTCTAAAGAAAAACGTTTTATTTTTCTCGTTGGATTTCCCTACAAATTTAGAAATGGTCCTCAGCCAAAAAGTTTTTCTCTAGCAATGGAGCATAACATATATTTTCCTCACATTTTTTAGTTCGATTTTTTCTGGAGGAAGGGGTGGGGGGATGCATTCGGACACTCTGGACGGGACACTAGACCCAGACATCCAGATCCAGACTGTCTGGACTGCGGTCCGGACAACTGTATCAGAACCATGATTTAAATTGAAACAATAAATTGAAATTAAAGAAGAAAAAAATTCATATTGTTGGAAGACCCTTCAACGCTTTTTCAAGCCACTTTGGAGTTCTTCAACGCCACCATCCCTCCAAGACCGATATGAAAAAAAAAAAAAAAAAAAAAAAAAAAACGCTGGATTTGGATACATCTTGGTGGGCGCAGAACAACCCTACCATTAGCAAAAAAAAAAATGAAACTTTGACCGTTTTTCTTATCAGACCGGTCCACCTGCGCACGAGGGTCTGAGATGCACAGCCGGGCATCTGGGCCCAGACAGATCTGGTAGCCTAGGTATGTGCGCATTTTCGCACGGCGTGCGCTTACATGCAGATGTTGAATACGACATGTAGGGAACCAAGCAATAAGAATACAAATTTATAGGCAACATAAGTGGCAGAACTAGAATACAGGAGGAATATTGAAAGTATAATACCAAGGTTCAGAGCACTGCAGATGTGTACAAGCAGAAACCGATAATATTTCTTGCATTTAAGTAAAGAAAGAGTCTTTCCTTGACAAGAGAAGTCATGACATTTAGTGTGACACGTTCTTGCTTTGCAGTTCACGATATACATAACTGCCAGAATCGACACAGAGTGCACGTAACCAATCACAAATAGAAGGAAAATTGCAATCAAACTCGACTCTGGACTTGCTCACAACATGCACACTTGAGAACTGATGGCAAGCTGAACACTTTCAACTCTGAAACAACAATGAACTTGTATTACAACTCAATCCAAACCAACTGTACAACTCGCGGCTATGGCCGCCGAACACTATCTCTACCACCAGCCTCACTCTCCCTCACTCTCGCATGTACGCACGTACGAGGATCACCCTGAATGTCCCCACTCAGCATAACCTCACACACTCTGCACACTCGTCTACACTCCTAACTGGGCAGCTATGGCCGTCGTCGTCTTCCTCCTGCTAGCTATGGCCGCCGGTGTCTCCCTGTCACTCTCACAATGGTCGCTGTCACTCTCACAGCCCACTTCGTCTTTGGGCACCTGCAGGCCTCCATGCACAAGATACCAAGGCAGCACTTCCGCATGGCACACAGGCGAATGAATGAATTGTTGGATGCTGCCTCTGTATTTATACTTCTTTGGAGGTGGCCCGGCCCTGCCCCAAAACGCATGGGCCTGGGCCAAAACGCGTGGGCCCGGGTCTGGAATCTTCCAGGCCATGTACGTCTGGCAGGCCTCAAAATGTGTGGGCCCTCTGGGCCAAAACGTGTGGCAGTTGGGCCCGAAAGCGCGTTCTGCATACCGTGTGAGCCCACCTTCCCCCACGTGCAGGCCTTCCCTAGTATTTGCCGACTGGACTGGAGTACAGGGGCCTACGGACTTCCAGAACCTACAGACCGACAGACAGACTCTAGGCCCTCAGTAGACTCAGGTAGAGAGTTCTAGAACTGACTCTGTTAGGCCTACTGGTAACAGATTTAACTTCTAACCTACAGACCTACGGATCGAGTCCAGCCTGCAGGACATACAACCTAACTTATTGCACAGGAAGGGTCACAGGTTCGAATCCAACACAGATCACCGGGTCTATGTACAGGCTACAAGGTAGGTCTAGGGATCGAATCTCACTCAGCACACAGGAGCAATGTACGGGGTTTGGGTGCAGGTCTAGGGTTCGAATCTCTGTGTCTGCAAAAGTCGGGTTGACTGGGTGAAAATCGTTTCAAAATGCCAGTAACGAGATACAATTACTTATGACATTGCACATCTCTAAACAAACGACAAAATGCAACAAATTTTATAACAATCATCTCACCATTATTCTTTGAGTGTTGTCGTTGCACATTGCTGCAATATCTCGTACCCTTAATGCTGTAAACAATGTTGTGATCTCTCGGGTACAGTGTGACGTTTCGTATCGTGCCTGTCAGTTCCAAAGGACAATGAATAATGAATGTCAAAAGAACTTGAAATGAGACAGGCAATATTGTAAAAGGAGAAATGAACCATGTGCAAAGAACGTTCCCATGATGAGATGAGTGTGGACACAAAGCAGTATGTTTATACTATTTCAAACTAGTTTATATAACAGGACGTCCGAGACTCCGCTGACTGTCGAGGTTATCTGACTTTTTTTTTTTTTTTTTTTTTTGCAATTGTTTTGTTTTTTCCCCCTTGTTTTGTTTATTTTGGGCTTGAAGTTTTTTTTTTTTGAAGTTTTTTCAAATTTTATTTTGTAATGAATCCAGTGTCAACAATGAATCATGTCAACCGACAGCAATGTGCCGAGGTAATCGATCCAGAAATAGTCAATCAAATTGGATCTCATCAAGTACATGATCTTCTGATGCCATGTGCACGATCTCCAAGACATTAGTAACCAGACAAAAAGAGGAACATGGGAGGAGAGGCAGGTAGGAGGGGAAAGTGAAAGTTGTAGCCAATCAATCCCACTTCTCCTCCAGGGTCCTCCTCCAATGCCATGCCACCGATATGCCAAGTCAGTGGCCAGTATACAATCTGACACGTGGATGTTGTGCAATGCACCCTATCAAAGATTACGCACCGTGAATGACAAGCAGGATCAGCAACAACATCGTGACAGGTAAGACGAGGTATGTACCTTGCAACCCTTTTCCTCACCCACAGACTCTGTCTCCCCCTCACTACCTCGTTGTCATCACTGGCAGCAGCTATGGCTGTCGGGCACCTCTCTCCCTCTCTCTCTCTCTCATACTGCAGGGCCAGTGAGCAGCAATGCAAGACTGAATGTCCAGCGCCAGTGAAGCAGGCTGGTGTCAGTGCTCTCGCCTCCAAGTCTCACGTGTAGCATTGAAGCCGCGAGCAGCAATGCAAGACTGAATGTCTGGCTGGGTGAAAGCCAACTCCTAAATAGTGTTGACTGGCATTGACCAGGGCCAGCGAAAGACAATGTATGGCCCGGATCTTCCAGATGTCGACGGCCCATATGCAAATTGTCCCAGATCCAGGGTGGACTCCACGAGTCCTGTATCTTCAGGAACCCGCAGATCACCGTTAGATTACTCGGCAAGAAAATCTCAAGCGTTGACTCTGACTTTTCAGGCTTGGGGCCCAGACCATTGACTTTCCGAGTCAACTACTGCATGCAGGGCCTGTTTTGTTTTTTTCTAAGGGACACCCGTGTCTGTATCCTTCTCAGTTTCGTAGTGGTGTGACCTATGCTGAGGCCGACACTGCAGCACCGGGTGCTGAGGCCGTGCTGAGGCCGCAATTGCAGAAGTTTTCTGTTTTTTTTTTTTTTTTATCCCTGTTTTGTTTTTGTTTTTTTTTTAATGTGTTGTTTCTACTTTGAATTATAACTTCATAGTTTCTTACAAAATTTAAGTTCAATCAAGAAAAAAATTTCACCAAAGGCTATAGTATCAAAGAAAAATATGCACTGCTGAATCTGCCACTGCAGCGGTTTTCTACGTTCATTTTTTATTTTTTCTCAAGTCCAGCAGCCTCTGCTATAGGAGCTGCACATTCTGCACCTGGTGCAAGTAATGCGGCAACTGTACCATCTGAAGCGTCTGCTGTAGAAAATGCTCGACCTGGTGCTGCGAATGCAAGAGCTACTGAACCTGCTGCATCTGTTTCAACACATGTTGCAAGTGCCACAGGAGATGTTGCAAATGCAACAGCTACTGCAACACGTGCTACAACTACAGTAACAAATCCTCCAACGACCCTAGCCTGATTTTTTTTTATGAGGTGTCTGTGTGGTGTGCAACGCCACCTTTTTTTTTTCAGCCTTGGATTGACAGGAAAATCGTTGTCTGTGATCCTAGACAACAGGGGTACCGGTGATCCGATGGAGATGTCTGGCCTGGTTTAAAAATATTTTGTTGCACTGTAATTCCACTCATTGATAATTTGTTTGTCACAATACTAGTGTTTGAATAAGTTTGGTTTTTATATTTTTATCTACGACCAGTAAAGCTTTTAAAAAACAACATCAAAATATGAGATGAAAGAAACTTATATTTTTCAGCAGGCAACGGATGTTGATTTGCAAGTTCGAGAATGAAACCATCAAGTCGTGGAAATGGAGATGCATGAAAAGGAAAAGGAAAAAACTGCCCGGCAAGACAGACTGAGCATGAGAACAGAGTCAAGGAAGATACACCAATATTCATCCACTCCGTTGCGCACATCATTAAGAAAACCAAATCAATGGCGATAGTCTCCAAAGTTCTGAAAAACAAATCATCCACGCGGCCAACCCTCGACGCGTTTCGTCTATCCCGCAATAGACTCATCAGGAGGACAACTCAGAGAATACTATCCCGGACTGAATGGGGCCATACCTATGCCTTGCCCCATTATATAGCTATCCTACTCCTTTCCTACCCGCTACGAAGCTGCGCGCGAAGTCGAGTACACATCCCATCGCCACAGAATGCAAGTAAAGCCCACACTCAGCACATCGATAGGTGAGTGCACATATCAAAATCTCGAAATGAAAGCCGATCCTGCGATCCGTAAGTCGGCAGGTACGTGAGGCGAAATTGGATGTCCTGGAAACCGTCACGAGATGGAGACAGCCGCCCGCCATGATGGCAGTCCTTACGAGCTCCTGCACAAGGCAATCAGACACACAAGCACAAACACACAACTAAGACAACAAGGACACAAGGAATGCACCTCCAGTCTCCAGTCGTCGGGTGTACTGAAATCGGCCCGGTGTACTTATGTCAGAGAGGCAGGCCAGGCTATTCATTCATCGTCTAGCCGGCAGTTCCAGCGATGAAGCCGATGAAGAGAAACCTGCAAGTGTCGCCACGGTATGCGCTCCAACCGTCTGCGCACGTTCTTCCATTCATGAGAGGAAGAACCAGTGCGTAGTACATAAGATATACTGATCGTATCACGCATGCCGTCGTGAGCCTGGAACCTAGTTAGATGTCCCAAACCGTTCCCCGGGAAAAAGGTCCCCAAAAAAACAGACCCAGTCGTCATAGCTGGGTACCACTGTAGAATCCGACGAATTGAACATGGCCCGAGATACATCCATATTCCAGGCAGGAAATAAGACGACACCGTGTTTGCGTAAAACTTTCAGACCTCAGTAATACCACCGAAAAAGGCTGCCAGATTCATCATTCAAATACAAGAAAAACGAATGGGGGTTCAGGCGGGCCTGAAGTCCAATGGAAAACCAGAGAAAGTGAGAGTGTCGCAGTACCTAGGGTAGAGTACCCACGTACAACCGACACGGACCTCTAAAAGACCCCCCCCCCTACCACATGCTAAGGACCAGAAATTGAAGTACAAGGCCATTAAGGCCTGCTTGGCAAAAAATGTCAAGCCCTAGACAAACCCACCCCGTTCAAGAGGTCAGACCCAAAATAAGCCGCTCCATCATCTTGTCCAGCCACAGTTCGTACCACCGCGGCTATCACCTCCAGCACTCTTCCACCCAACTTGGAACCAAAACGCCGGAAAGTAGAAACAATGAGGCGGAGTGGGTACCCGCGGCGCAGCAATTCCCTTTTCACGATAAGAAGGGCCTCATGCTGTCCCCAGGCATCGGAAGTGAGCTGAAACAATCGATGCAATGTGCTCAAGATAGCTCCAATTTTTGCTTTCTTACTAGAATAGGAGGCATAATCTTGAAAACATCCAAAAATCAAATCATCCATCTGCCAAACAGCATGCGCATTCTTCAACAAAACAACAGTACGCAGCGAGACACCTTGCTTGAAAATCGTAATCCCAGCGAAATTCCAACTCTCTATAGAGTTGTCAGTCCGGACGAGTCGAAGGACCGATCCATAGCAATCTTCAAAAGTTCTCAGAATTGCCTCAGACCTATCTCTTCCAAACGTTCTCTTGACAACCACGAAAATGGTAACGTCATCAACAATGCGAAATCCTGTTACCAATGCTCGGTCACTACCCAAGGAACACAAGAAATTCCATTCGGCATACGAACACAAGATACAGGCTAGCGGACAACTTGATGACTTACCCATGGGTACACCTACCACTTGTCTGAGCAGGACCCCTGCCGAAAAGATATAAGTGTAGCGCAGATCAAAAAGAACCATAAGGCGGATTTGACTTAAAGAGACAAACCAGCATTCGTCACGCACCCCTCCGAAGGAAAGCCATGCCTTCTTCCCTTTCTTAGCAATCTTAACTCCTCTGCACCCTTTGTTCTCAAAAAATGAGACAAGCCAATCAATAGCCTGCACAATATCAGAGTGGGGAAGCGAGACAAACATGTCCTTGACATCAAAAGATGCCGAGAGTAAGTCACAAAAACCAGAGGTCCTACGAAACCGATCACTCATCTCCTGGAGACCTGGGACAATCTCAGATACAGTCTTAAGATTAAAACAGGATCTGTTTGGCAACGAGAACAGCAAACAATTCAAGGCTCGAGCTACTCTGCCACTTGCCGTCCTGCTGGGCTCAGAACAAGTTGGCGAAATAGGTCGCCATCTGGAGAGATCCTTGTGCTTCGGAAGCACATAGGCGTTCCCAAAATGACCAACGTTATCCCACTTACCCAAGTTGTCCAAATGCAGCTGATGATATTCCGCACGCATCTCAGCAAGGATCAACGTCGCTTCAGATTCAACTGGTACAGACGAGGGATTCCAGTTGAACATGAAATGCAGATAGTGTGTATAAAGTTCTGGGCACACACTGATGTATCCGACGTATTCCTGTCCACCGGGACACACACAAACCGTTGCAATCTCGAATACCAATAAGAGAGCATCCGATCATCCTGCACAAGATCACTGTCACCCTCTTCATTCCAACATGACAAAATCGAATGTTGCTCCAACACAAATGTCGACTTCAAATAACTACAAACTGCGACCAACTGTCGACCCAATTCAAAAATCCCCCAAGTGGGGCGAATATGAGGAATATTCCTCGAATTCCGCAGAAAGGGAGGAATTCCCGGAATGTTTCCAATCCGGGTCATGACATGGAAGCCCGATCTGTCCCAAGAAGGTTCGAAATAGCCAGAACAACACTTGTTACTCCCTTCCTTGGCCATACGGTGAAATGACCAAACAAATCTTGATAGCCGAGTATTTTTACGCCAGACAAATCTCACCTTTCTATGCAACAAACTTTGGACCGACTTAGGGAACGACGAGGCAGCAACAATCTCCAAGACCAAGGAATGAACGTGAGCTGAGCTAAGGCAATGGTCGTACGTCATTCGTACCAAAATCCGACGTCTGACATCGCTCCCGATCTTACCCTTGATAGCCCTAGCAATCACACCTCGTAGGGACACCCGCGTAGATTTACCAGAAAAGCCTCGGATAGCACGATATAACCTGACCAAAAACTCCACGGACTGACATTTGAGCAGACGCCGCCTCCAAGGCTGTCGCAACAGAAGAGCCAGCTGACTCTTACACACCACTCTACCATCGGGAGAAAACACTACCGGACCAAAATGGAAGAACCCGCCTTGCTGTATTTCAAGCTTAAGGTCTTTAAGGGAAAAAGTCGCGCCCGCACAATACACTGTTGAAAAACCGAAACACCATCTTACAACCGACCAGGTGTCCGCCCATAAGTTGCCCGCCTGGCATTCGACGACAAATCCTTTATCACCATTTGCATACGCCGATCGCAAAATAGAAAGCAGGCTATCCTGCCAAAAATCCGCTGGACATCTGAACTTAACGATCGCACAATCAACCCGTACCATAGAGGTACCCTGGCGCTTAATCCTACTTAGCCGGCTCACACCCTTCCCTTTGCGTGATTTTTTACGATAATTAAGCGCCGGCGAAAAGTTCTTAATAAGAACCTTCTTGGCAGCCTGGACCGTCAGAATACCGTTAACCAAAGGCAAAGAAACATAATGCCATATCCCAAAGGAGCGCAACCATCTATAGAGCTTAGGTGAATTACCCATCCCCAGAGTATTGACCGTTCTGACATGTTCGTACCATTTAACATATATACCTCAAACCGAACAGCCAATCTATTGCGCTCGACACCAAGGGGAAGCAAGCAGATACACCACCGGTCCTGATTGCCAATCATCCCAATCTACAGATAAGAATAGTGTGATGTACTTGCAAAGCCAAACCACCTCTCCAAGCAAAGCCAAGGCAACAAGGCACAACGTCACACAGGTATCATAAAGCACACGGATCCTAGTAACATCACCACGTTGTTAGGAAACCCGGGGAGGGGCGCCTACCGCTCACTGAAGCCAAGGGCTACGGCGCCTGTCACTCGCCGCGCCCGCTTCCGAGGTCCTCAGCGACCAGCAGGCATCGAAGTCGGGGGCGCCCTGTCACGCTCCCTAG
>BFEA01000711.1:652557-666614 GCA_003427395.1 Chara braunii | reverse complement strand
AAAAAACGCAGAGGGAAAGACATGCGAGGAAAGGGGGAGCATATGAGGAGCGAGGTGCAAGAAAGGAGACACAAGGTGGAAAAAAATGCAATGCATGGGAAAACGGAGACACACAAGGAAAGAGTGCAAGAGGTGTGACATTACCTGAATACAAACAATGTCTGCCTTGATTTCCTTCTCAAAGAAGTGCTCAACTGTTCCATAGCGATTGATGACCTCTTTCAGCGTGGTGGCAACTCCATTCACATTCCACGAGACAATGCGCAGACAAGATGGGGCTTCTTTCACTTGCTGACCTTCAACCATCGCTGTCAACACACAAAGAGTACTAATAATAATTAAAAAAAAAAAAAAACGTTCGAAAGCGAGCGCCCTTGTGCAGCTTGGGGGAGGCGAGACCCCCCACTTCATGCGACAGGCGCCCTTGTGCAGCTCCTGCTCCAATACGCGACTACCCCGTGTAGGCTGCTGCCATCAGCCACCGCAGCACCTTCATCTCCTTGAACACCTCCCGCCCATACGCTCGCGTTGATTTCAACAGCCTGAGGAGTGAATGCTTCGCTCGGCAGCTCAATTGCGTTGGCGGATGGATATCAATCAACCAGAGCAAAAAGAAGAAAGAAGAAGCAAGAAGAAGAAAGAAGAAGAAACAAAAAGCCCAACGGTCATACACTTGCTCTCTCGAACACGCCGAACGTCAAAACGCAAACTACACTCTCGTGTTCCGTGAACTCTGAGCGCTATCATAGACCTGTCTCTTATACACATCTAGATGTGTATAAGAGACAGCATTTAGAACATTGTGCAGTTTAAAAACAAAACAAAACAAAAAAAAAGAACATCATCGCTGCTGTCTCTTATACACATCTAGATGTGTATATTATACAACTACAAGCCGAAGTCTAAGCTAAGTCCTACGCCCAACGTCTGGATTCAGTAAAACCCAACAGATCCCGACCTATCACGACTGCCATGTCTCTCNAAAAAAAAAAAAAAAAAAAAAAACATCATCGCTGTGAGAACAAAACAAAAAAAAAGAACATCATCGCTGTGACAAAAAACAAAAAAAAGAACATCATTAAACGAGCCCGATTTTCGGAAAAGACGCGGGAATCATTTGTTAGAACAAAGAAAAGACGCGGGAACAAAGAAAAGACGCGGGAATCATGTTGTTAGAACAACAGCCCGCCTTTTTTTTCCTTCCGTATCATCAGCGCGATTTGACCGGCTACATCAGGATTCGAACACGGGTGTTTTCATGCACGGCAGTTCCTGGGTGCACCATTCAGCCTCATGGATCATGGATTGGGTTCGGAGCCCGCTTCAGTACTCGGGACTGGACATGGGCCTCGCCACACTACTCCCGACTTGGAGCCTCGTTCCACACCACTAGGGGAACTCTAGAGTTTCAAGAGCGCCCTAATCACAAACAAAATCGTGATTAATTTACACTACGCCCCCTCGTCGTTCCATGTGCACTAGAGGCCGTCTTTGAAAAGGTCGCACTTGACGCAGAAACACACTGGCTCCCCCTTGTGCGGATACCTGCTGGCGGCCATGTGCATCCAATAGGCCGGCACCCAGCCGAAAAGATGTCCGCCTGCTGTCCGGTGTTTGGGACTTGAGAGTCTGGCCTAGGGGGGGGGAGATGCCAGCACGTGCACGCCGGGTTTTTTCAAATTTAAACTTTCGATGGCCGCAATCCGGCACCCCGCGGCGTCGCCCCCCAGTGGGGGATCCCTGAAGGCTATCAGGCCACCCTAAGGCTATCAGGCCACCCTGGGCTGAAAAGGCCACCGTTGTCAGATTAGACACAAGATTGAATTTACCTGGGCTGGTTAGTCCGATGATAATACCTCAAGGCCATCGCCCCCAATAAAAATAAATAAATAAATAAAATAATTGGCACAGCCTCCCAAGTGGACATAGGTCAATGCGTGTGCGCGTGCTGGAGGGTGCAGTGCTGGACGGTGCAGTTTTGCTTAGCCGCGAGCTGTTTGCTGTGGCTTTGGCTTGCGGATACTGCCATCTCCGAGGTGGAGGTGGACATCGGTCTGTGTACCCCAGTGCGTGTGAGGGTGCTTCTTCATGGAGGACGTGGAGTTCGCTGCCATCTCTGTGGTGGGCTCTGCACCGCACAGTACTCCAACAGGCCGCTGCAACGGTCGCCCCGCGCCTGAACTCCAACTGGCCGCTGCAATACACAGCCACCACAGTCCACAGTTCCACAGGTGGCACCCGGCTGGACCGCGAGAAGGACTGGCCAAAAAAAAAAAAACGCGGCTGAAACCCAAGGGATGCTCTTGAACTCGAGGCACCTCGGGGAGGTGACTTGAACTCAAGTGCGATTTTGGCTGGGCTGCACTTGAGTTTCAAGAGCGGGCACTTAGGATGCAAAATGTGAAAACAAAAAGCCAATTCTCTAGGGGGGGGTTGGAGCGACGATTTTTCTCGTCGCACTTGAACTCAAGTGGTGTGGAACGAGGCCCTTGGGCATTTTCGGAAGTGCAGCATCGCCACACCAGCTCCCGAGTTCAACCTGTCAGATTGAATTCGGGAGCTGTCAGAATGTGGCTCCCGAGAGCACTCCCGAAATCGCTTGAGCCTCCCGCCCGTAAAAGGCCATTTTTGGGAGACCTCTCGCGAAGGCTTGTGTTTAGGTCGGAGAACTCGTGCACAGACAAGCATTCTCCTCACAGTTTTTGCCGCCAGATGCTGGACAGTGCTGGACAGTCTCTATCTGAAGTGCGCCTCCTAGCCTCTAAATCGGAGAGAGCCCCAAGTCGGGAGCGCAATGTGGCAAAGCGCAATCCCGAATGGATTTTCGCGTCTTCTGACATTCGGGAGTACTCCCGAAAATTTTCTCCAAGTCGGGAGTAGTGTGGCGAGACCCATAGATGGCTTCTCTTTCCTTTCTCCATGCCTTACCTGCCGAAGAGAACTTGAGGGTAAAAAAGAAGCACCCAGATTGGGACAATACGAGGATAATGGGCATGGCCCTGCGAAGCGAAAATGCGTGTTGTCGGTGCAAATACCCTTAGAAGGGTATCCCCCTGGTTTTGCAAGTAACAGGAAAGGATTTTGATTTCAAATTTAGGAGCGTCATGCAAGCAGGTCAGTTTTTCTTGTTGTGATCAATTGAGTATTCGGGAGAAAAGTAGGGAGTGTGTGGTCACGCAACTTTAAGGCGCATGTGATTTTTTTTTATATTACGAGTCCGCACGCTTGGCGGCTAGTTCTTTTATGCTTGTCAGGATTAAGTGATATTTTTCTTGGTTAATATGTTTGACCGTGATGCGTGTGCACGCATGCGGAGGTCGGCTTTGGCGGTGGTGCGGCTTTTCTGTGGTGAACGGAGTGAGCAGTGGAGTAAAAACACGGATCGGGCCTCCGCACTGTAAATGCGGGAGCTTGGAGGGTGTGGATGCGACTGATAGGCGGAGGTGTGGCCTTGGAGTGTTTCAGTAGGCCCACGCACCGCGCGACACCCGTTTATATAGGTGTGCGTTAGCGCTAAACCCAACCTTGGGCCAAGCGTTATTGGTTACGACATCGGACTTACGATTCAGAGGTACTGAGATCAAGGTCAGTGACCAGCGGCAATGGAACGGTGGAGTAGCAAAGGAAATCAAGAGGTTGAGGGTCCGGCAGGACTACCCTTTTTAGTTTTATTGTCGGTCCCAATCGTGGGCCTGATTGGTGGGGCCGAGGAGGTGCCAACGGTCCCCCCCCCCTCTCACTCAAAACTTCGATACTTCCTAATTTTTATTTATTTATTTATTTATTTATTTATTTAAAGTCTAATTGTTGGGCCCAGTACTGGTGGTGATTCCGGTGTCGGGCGGCCGCAGACCAGTTGGCCACTCGAAATACGAAGGATTGGGCCTTGGGATAAGTGTCTAAGGAGGAATCGCCCGACACTTTCATCAGGGCCGTCGGAAAAAATTAGGGGTCGGAAAGGGATCCCTAAGATTTCCCCCATCGATTATTAAAACTAACCCTTGGAACCAACATGACGAACGGTCGCGCCTGCCGCGCCTAACACCTGTCATTTCCGTTCGTTCTGAGATTGCATCCGAAGCGGCCGACCGTGCTGCGGAGATAAGGCATTAGGCCTCGGCGCACCCCATTTACACCAGGCAATTGACTAGGGAGTGAACGCTCAATTTTTACTGATTTTAACAATAGAATTAAGACTAAGGAAATGAATTAAAAATAATAAAAGGGAAGATAATAAAGGGATATTTGCTATTTGATTAAATTTCATCGGGATTTGTCCTTAATAGGATTGTCTTCGATATTTATTAATTCCAATAACAGAATTGTAAATGCGTAAAAAAACTAAAAATAATAAGAGAGGAGAAAAAAAATGAATATTATTATTTGATGAATTTTTGCCAAATTATATTTTTGATAAATATTTGCTGGGAATTATTTATTTCACCCGGAGTCCACTGATCCATGCGAGTCCTGATAGCTATGAACCCATGCTTGATTGTACCCGATTCGCCTGATTGCTACCCTCGGTATGACCCACTGTTATTGAGTGAGTGAACCGACTTTGGGTTACGACAAAATGGTCGGTGTGATGCTATTTCTGGTAATACTCTGGCATGGGCTACCCGGCCTTATTATTTTGGTGCGACGCTGGTTAAGAACGAGCATGGCGCATTGGTTCGGAACAGGTATGGTATGCTACTGGGACAACATTGGTACAGGTTACTACGGTTCAATGTTTGAGATGATTGACACAACGACATGCAGTTACTGGTTTGGATTGCCACGACTACAGGTTCGGCATTGGTATGGTACCGGGATGGCATATTGCGGTTTGACGTTACTATTTTGGGTACGGTCATTGGTCCGGTTCTGGGATGGCACGCTTGTTGTTTTCCATGGTGTTTAATCCGACAATGATTGCACCCCTGTTGGTTTGATACTAATGCCCTTCACTGAGGTTATGTCTATTTGGAGCTCTTTGCTGCGTTTGCTACTGTGGAATGGGGGGGCAAGTTCGAAGAGATTTTGGGGTTGACGAAGACTTTCTAGACCTACAACGGCACTACAGTGTGTGGTTCGAAAACATTTATTTTTTTTTCCCTTTTTTTATGCTACTGGACCGGCGCCGCGGGGGTTGTACGGTTGGATGAGGGGCTTGTTCGGGACTTTTGAGTACTACTACGTCCTCTGCCAGGTACCGTTGGAATTACTTGGGGCCCAATGCAGTGTCGTTACTGGTCTGGAGCTAAGTCGCTGGCCAAGCCTACGACCTGCAATTTTTGGAGCCCTGTCACTACCTGAGCCTGGGGCTCAAAGGCTCGGTACCCGCAAGATTGAGGTCTCTTGACGAAGAGTCCTGGTGAGTCCAATGCCTACGGGCCAGGTCTCCGCTTGAGGCGGAGTTGTGCCGCGAATAGAAGTAGTGCAGGCCAGTGAGGGGGGGGACTGAGTTGGCGGGCCAGGCGTACCTAGCCCTCATTGGAGGTGGTCAAGATCGTGCACGTTCAAAGTGATGAAGGGGCGCGATAGGCGTCCTCAGTCCTATGAAGGCTGGTTGGATCGTGTCGTTCTAAGGACGATCAGTGGCAGAGGATCGCTCGCGAAGAGTACATAGCAAGTGGGTAGGTGATCACCTCAGGCTTGCGAGTCCATACAGGGCGGGAGAACAGGGAGGTCCCTCGAGGCGTGCCTGACATACGCAGCCCTCCCGTCGAACCGCTTGGCTATGTCCGATCGGAGAACGGGGCGCCACTAAGCATGCACGTCATGGTCGAACCACTCCTGACCTGAGGAGAGTGGGAGGAGGAGCGATCAGGCTCTCTCTCGCATGTTGGGCGAAGTTCAGATGTTTCACTCCAGACAAGCCTGATCGGTGTCGAGGAATCGCAGGGTGTGAAGAGACAGGTGAAGCGGAAACGAGGAAAGTGTCAGGTGTACCTTGATCTAACAATAAAGCAGTTCGCTGTTAGTGGGCGCGGTACCTCCGATCTGTCCCTGATCTGACAATCAGGCATTCCGCTGCCAGCGGGAGCGGTACCAATTAAGCAGCCACTGGTAACGGGAATGACCCTTTTGCTGAATGGACAAATCAATTAAGAAAAAACGTTTCTTTTCTCTGGACTGGCAATCTAACAGCTGATGGGACAGTTCCTTTCGCAGAGCCCTCAACAGTCAAACAGGCTCCGTAAAAAAAATTGTGTGCTTCCGAGCAGTCAGCATGAGAGTAAGATTCTGTTGCGCGTCAGTCGGCGGGGCGGCTCCTGTCGAAAGTATCAAGAGTAACTGGCTGCATGAGCCAGCGGGTCTCCTTCCCCTTCAGCGTTCAGGTAACCGGTTTGACTAATATGCAGGTGAGTGACATACTAAAAACCAGGAAATGGATTATCAGGGAAAGGCTCCAACAGCGACCGACGAGTTCGAATTCACTGACGAGCTGTGCAACGGGGGAATCGATCGGTTAACATTTTTACTCCTATCTTTTTGAATATTTATTATTTATAGAGCTCGTGAACACGCACTGTTTTGTTGAATAGGCGCGATTCTGCAGGTGTAAGGGGGACCGTGCTTGACGGCTTCAATGGTCCCTCTCTAGTTAACTTTTCCGAGAGACCGAGGGGTGTGTAGGAATAAACGTGCGAGACGGCGAGCGAGCGAGAAAATGAGTGAGTGTCTGTCCGCATGAAGATTGATGAGGGGACGGAGAACTAAAGAGAGATGCTCGCAGGCTGAAGAGAGGGTGTAATTAACCTATCCATTTAACTAATTAATGATTTAGTCACCTATTTATTTATAATTTCTTTCTTGTCATGAATCCCCGTTCATCAGTTTCTAAATGAGCACAAGCAAGCTTGGGACAAAGCTTATATGTATGAAACCAAGCGCGGGCGGGACAAGGGGGAGTGAAACAGGACTGAAGTGCGAAAGTTGCACGGGGGATGAGAGGAGTGTAAGCCTGTTCATTAAAAATTGTCGGAAAACCCGAGGATACGAGTCAGAAGCGCACGCGAGATGGGAATAACGTGTAGCAAGGAAGAGCAAGCATGACTCTGCAGTGAGGAAAGGGAAGGTTGCCTAGTGAGAAAGAGAGACTGAGCAGAGAGAAAGAGGTGAGGCAGCGCAGAGAGAGAAAGAGAGAAGAGAGGGTAAATTGGGGAAGAAGGTTAGGGAGGAAAAGATCAAACAATGCGCGCGGGAAATACATTTTCGTTTTAACGTAATTACCCGCGACTGTGAATTGAGCTTTGTTTGACTTGCAATTACTCATGTTGTTCTCTTGACGAACTCGGTGAATCAGATCTAGATTTTGGTCTCGGTTAAACTTGCTGCCCACAACGAATTGAGCTTTCTTTGGTTTGCAATTATTCATGTTGTTCTTTTGACGATATCAGTGAATCAGATCTAGATTTAGCTCTCTGTTAAACTTGCTGCCCACAGCGAACTGAGCTTTGTTTGACATGTTGTAACTCAGACCGATTATTGTGAATGGGGAAGCTCGTTTTGACTCGCCCTACTCTTGACGATCTCAGTGAATCGGATTTAGATTTAGCTCACAAATACTCATGCTGATCATAGTGAAACGAGACTTGTTTTGGCTTTCGGGTGTTGCCGCCCGTAGTATTCCTAAGAGGAGGCGTGACAGACTACACAAAACCCGACACCTTGCCGGTTGCCGAGTACCCCGGAAGCGGGCGCGGCGAGTGACAGGCGCTGTAGCCCTTGGCTTCAGCGAACGGTAGGCGACCCCTCCCCGGGTTTCCTCACACCGGTACCGATTTCAGGACCACTGGCAGTGGTGAACCCAACGGCCCTAGCTCAGTTGGTACACCTATAATTTGTTGAAATACAGACTCGGGCTCGAACTCCATTGAGAGCAGATGAGTAAAATACAACGATTCTGAATATGTGGGACTGGTTGGCCCAATAACGATACCCCAAGGCCGTGATCCGACATTCGTCCTTCGAGACATATGTTAAAATTGGAACGATATAGAGAAGATTAGCACGGCCCTGCGTTAAGTAGTATGAGATCCAACAAGCGAAGGGTTGAGAGTCCTACTTGGAAAGCCTATCGGACCAGCAGACGGGACGATGAGTGAATTCACATTGACATCAACAGAAAACGAAGAAGAACAACATCACGGAGGTGGCAAAGTCGGATTTTGAGTTAAGCGGGCAGTTTTTGTGGTAAAAAATAATAAGGTGTGCGGAGAGGTCATGAGAACGAACATGATAGAGGCGGGAACACAGCCATAGCCGCCATTTCAGCAAGGTGAAGAGAGAGGGAAGCGCTGGAGGTCTGCAGGGAGCATGAGAGTGAGGGCAGCTATAGCTGCCGCTGCAGCTGGTGGGGTGCAGGGGGAAACTCTGCCCGTTTTGCACGGCAGCGGCAGAGTCTTTAGCAAGCGGCGCAGGGGAAACTTTGCCCGTCTTGCACGGTGGCGGCGACTCTTCGGCAAGCGGCGCAGGGGAAACTCTGCCCGTTTTGCACGGCAGCGGTAGGGTTTTTAGCAAGCGGTGCAGTGGAAACTCTGCCCGTCTTGCACGGCGGCGGCGAGTCTTCAGCAAGTGGTGCAGGGGAAACTGTGCCTGTTTAGCACGGCAACGGCGACGCTTTTTGACGGTGATGCGGAAGCGCTGCCATTTTTTTTATTTTTATTTTTTTGCGGCAGCGACTGTGCGTTCTAGGTAGTGACGCGGAAGCGCTGCCGATTTTTTTGCGGCGGCAGCGCGGGCTTGACGGCGGTGGTGCGGAAGCGCAGCCAATTTTTTTTGCAGCGGCAGCGCTGAGATTTTGGTGGTGACACGGAGGTGCTGTCGAAATCTTCCGGCGTCGACGGTGTTTTTTTTGGCAGCGACGCGGACGTGCTGCTGAACTTTTGMGGCGRCAGCAGCACKTYMTGGGTGGTGACGTGGAAGCGCTTAGACTGTGAGGRRCATTTTGTGGCAGCATGTTCTGGTATTAYTGGCAACGACKTGGTGGTGCGGTTGGTGGCGGCGACGCTGAGACGCCGTYAGATTACTGGGAGGTGGTTGCGTGTTGAGAGGGTGTCGCGRCAAGCGACCGTACTAGGAAGTGGTGTAGATCGTTTTGMGGKCGACTTGCTGTGACKATTGTCTTCTCTGGAGTGYGATTTTACACGGTCTTCTTGAGTGGRCCRTCTCTTCAACTTCACTCAAGGTCAGTTTGACTCAGACCCTTCACACCTGTGTGAACCCGCACTTGCTCGACCTYGTCCTTTGAACGTTCATTGAAAAGGTAGAGGGGATGTGTGTTTACGTGGGCGAATGAAAGTCTGACGTGAGTTTGGGATTGCATTGTCCTCTTTTGAAATTGTTGTTTCCTCTGATGTGCAGGTAGGTAGAAGGATGCTTGGGGGGAAAAAAAAGGGGGACCTATTCATGTCAATGGAAGCGGATGGAAGGGTGGTTGTCTTCTATTTTCTCGCGCCTGCATGCGTGTTGAAAGGAAAGGCAACCAGTAGACGACGAAAAAAAATTTGATTACACAAAGAAGAGGAAGTGAATTGGACATAGACTTTTTTTCTAACGTTACCCATTCTATCCCGAATGACCCTCTCTGCCTATGCCCGTCTGACTGAGTGATTCTCTCTTTTCTCGTCTAGGTTCGCCCTTGACATCAGGCGACAAAGGGCTGACAGTCTGCTGTGGTAAGTGCATTTCCTTCCCCTATGAGGCATCTAAGGCGAGGGTTCGTTGCCTTAGGGGCCGACCCTGTTAACGACTCAGAGTGGACCGCTTAGGCGGGGGGATACCATGCTGTCGTGGTGGAGCCATCCCGACTTTTGAGATCTGAGGTTCGCTCGGGCGAGGACGAGGCGTATCCCAGACCACCTCCCAGGGGATGGACGTGTGCTATTCACGGAAGGCGCTAAGTTCTTGGCGGCTCATGTTRAGAAKAACCGYTGAAGTTTACCCTTCTAGTGGCCGACTTAGGAGCCACAAACGAATGGGGAGCTGGCGCCATAAGAAGCCCAGCTCGTATTTTCACTCGCTATGGACGGAGTGCGACTAGGCACTACCTTCGCGGATAGGGTTGCACCATAAGAAGTRCAAGCCTGGGATAATCAGGCTAGTTGACAGGGGAATGTGGCTAGAGCACTGCTTTGAATGCCTTTRTRTCAAAGRCGGGTWCTYCGTCATTCGTGGAACAGAAAGAGTAATTATCGCTCAGAAGGACAAAGCGACCAACAAAATTTAAAAGTGGGTACTTGACCTTAATGGGGCATCAAGTGTTTGATTGTTCAAGACAGTCGTTGACTTGGATAGTGGTAGCCAGATCACTTGCAAATGACATTCACACCAAAGTTAGATTGGGAGCTTAGTCACCACTGGTGCGATGACATCCTAGCTTTACTTGAGGATTGAGAATTGTCTGTGCTTCCATTCTAGCAGTCGGTATAGGGCGGGGTGAAAAAACTTGACAATGCATCTCATCAAGGCGAGAGTCGTGACAACCCAAACGAGTGATATGTATAATTGTATCGATTTCAAAAAATCAGTCAGCTTACGTGACATGAGTCTTTTTTTACTCTTGATTGTCTTTGAAAGAAGGGACTAGGATCACTAGAAGTTTCTTTAGGCTTGGAATATCACGTCCTAGTCGAACAACGTCGGTTCGATTCCTGGGAGATCAGCGCCCCAGGGACGGGCGACATTCAGGTCCACTTTGGCGTTTAACCATGCGTACCTATGCTACAGCAAACGAGCAAATGCCCTCGGTCGGCCAACCTCTGCAATTGCATTATAAAAGTCTTTGCATGTGGGTCGGTAGCTCGGCGGGGATACGCCCCTAAGGGTGGTGACAGCCCCTTAGGGAAGGTAAGTTGTGCCCCGCGAGAACCTATCCTGTCGTAGTGGACCGCGAGATGTATAGCTGGCGCACTCGGCCGGAGCGGCGAAGGGTCGACGCGGGTTACTGTGTCGTCCTCGAGTTGTCTCTTAAAAAGTTGGAAGGCTAAGTTTCTCCTGCGTGACGTGGCCGGGAGGGTCCTCGCTCGCGCGGGGGCCGATGCGCTCGACAGGCGGCGCCGTTGCCGGGGATAACGACAAACTACCGTTGTCCCTGGTGGAACGACACTCGGGAATGAAGCAAGTGAAAGATTGTGCCGTAGTGGTTGTCTAAGAAAAAAGGTTAGTAATCTCTGAGCCTCTAGAAATGTAAGGAAGGAACCTTAATAAATGTCACCAAAACTCCTAGACTGATTTCTTGGGTTTATGTTTCTAGATGGGCGGTGCCGCAGGACGTCGCGACAATGTCGACGCATCAATTTTGGTAACCTTCTTGCTTTTGTATTATGGTGCAGTTGGTTCTGACTTTTGTCTTAGGCTAACCAAGAAAGTTGTAAAGTATTAATTGAAGTATTGAGGTTGAAAAGTTATCAATGGGATTGTGACTCTTGTTGCAAGATGATTATGATACCAAAGGACTTTGTGAGATTCTTATCATGATTGGATGTTGATTGCAAGAAGTGTATTATGAAATAGCTGATGGATACTTATATTGTTGAAGTGTTCATCATATATGAGGAAAAAAAAAAAAAAAAAAAAAAAAACTTGAAATTCTTATGGGACTCCGTGTATGTGATTATGAATGTAAGAATTCGTTAGTGCGAGTCTAAGGGGATGATCTGTACTTGAGTTATATGCCTGACTGGATTAACATGCGTTTATTCGTCAGGCGTGTGATTCAATTATTTATCTTACCTTATGACTTGACTCTGTGTTAATTGTCATGCAATGAGGAATCCTAATATTGTGAGCCCCGTAGACGGTAGTGAGGCCTGCGCCGGAACTTTGTTCCTGGTCCATAGCGGGATGCTGCCATTTCTCCTTTCGAGGGGGATGACTACACTATCGTCAAAAGGAAGGAAGGTGGTAATATGTTTGTTGGAACCTGGCTTGTGAGGGTGGCGATTACCGCTCGCCATGAGGGAAAGATTGATCACCTTTTCTTTTGTGGTGGATGGGGTCGCCTCGACTTTATGGCCGGGTCTGATCAGCTTAGGTCATAAGAGAGGGGTAGTTCAACCTTGCAGGTAGGGTACTAACGGATGTATGACACTGGAATCGGAGGGAAGGTGGTGAGGCTCGAGTCTAAAGCGGGGCTTGACGTTGAGATGTTATCCTCCATGGATTACACCACCCCTCGACGCATTCACAAGACATGTAGGAGATAAATCATGCATGGTGATTAAGTTGGAGTGGGAATTAGACGGACTGGACGAGGACTTCTGGAAGCATGATTTCTCTCTGGGATGGTACCGACACATGCTGTAGTATAGTGTGAGTACCCTTGTGTTTCGTGGGGCGCCCGGGTTAAAGTCCTGACAGCGAGAGACATGCTGAGGTGTTAGGAATGCACCCCCATGGACACGAGAGACCCAAGTTAAATTCCTGGCAGTATGTGCTGTGTGACGAAAGACTCGCAGGGGGTTAAGCCTTACGAGACCTAAACAGGGGGTTATAGCCTGAAGAGAGTCCCAACAGGGGGATAAGCCTGACCCATCTATGAGAGACAAGAAGAGAGAATGAGTGACCGCCAGTGGGATAACGTTGGGATCATTCTTCTGAAATGTTCTTGTAACTCCTAAGGTTGGATAAAGCCAACGGTGGATTCCAGGTTCCGGGGAAAGACCTGCCGGAGGTTAATTCTGGCCCCATTCCAACTCGTGACTGAATGAAAGTGCCTTTGAAGGAAGGTTCGAAAGAATCAAAAGACTTGAAAGTAAGCCTCTTTACGTTAAAGGCTTGAAAGTAAGCCTCTATCTGTTTAAGGCTTGAAAGTAAGCCTCTGTTATGATTAAAAATAAGTCAATGTTTGATGTATTGTGAGTAATGAAATATGCATGGAATATTTCCTAGAAGAGTATCCAGGTGATTATAAAAGGAAAGAAAGATGAACGACGAAAACGTCACTTTTTATAAGTGAGTATACAAGATCTGGATTAATTTCAGATATAATGCGATTATGTGATATAATTGGTGAGAGCTTATAAAAACTTCCCCTTGTATTACTTATCATAATCGACGGGGACGTCGCTTAATGGGGACGGGGAAGGCTGTCGGGACAGAAACCCCTGTAAGGGTTTCTGCCCGAGTTTGTCAAGGTCAGTCGCTGTCCGATTTTTTTATGGGATTGAGGAACTGGTTGAGATTGACGTTGCCAAAAGTTGTTCAGACCAACCCTATAACTAAGAAACCTAAAGCCTGACGTCGTTGATGTATGACGTCGTAAACATGTGACAACAACGGCATCCGTTCGAGACAGTGGGAGTCGGCGGTATGGCCTGTCGTCCGCGGGTCTCGACATGGCCGCAGGGGTGCGCGGTCGTAGAAAGTCTGAGACTAGACTTATTCTACCTAAAAGATGTCACGCGGCTTAGCAGCCGCGCGATTCAGGGTCTAAGTAGGCTAAAAAGGAGGGATGCGCAGGGTATAGGGCTACGGTGCGAGAGGAATAGCAAGGTTTTTTTCCTTTTTTTTGGGCCGTCGGGTTAACCTCGAGCCAGGGTGAGGCCAGCAGGCCTATACCGAGGCCTACCCGATGGGCGGGCCCGGAGTGGTGGATGAGCAGCCATCCATAGGGAAGAAGTGGGCAGGCAAAGCCTGCAAGGTCACGGTATGGGGGAAACCTGACTGGGTGAGCTCTTCACATAGGCGAGCTGCTCCTGTCATTATCATGATAGGAGCTAGCCGAGTAGGTTATCGCAGAGGACTCTTACCTATCTGGTACCGAGATCAAGCTTGGCTGCAAGCATCTTACCGGGCTAGCTCCTTTTGGAGCAGCCCAAGGCAGTTGGGCGCGGCCAATCTCGACCGCGCGATCCTCAAGATCGCGCGGCTGAGATCTACCGCGCCCAGATCAAAGTGGCCTCTGCGCAAGGATGACACACATAAATCGAGAAAGGACCAAAATTTTTCCTTTTTTGGTCTCGGATGGGCTCGAACTTGGGTCTGTAACTCGACAGATCGTGTTAGGGGGGGGCCACACGATGTGACCACTGACGTGGCCGTTGGCATAGCCAACGAAAAAAAAA